>JAZKJV010010553.1:0-337093 GCA_037367405.1 Ottelia alismoides | reverse complement strand
TGCTCCTCCGCCATGAAGGGCGTAATAGATGGGTCAGAAGTGGTCTGAGGTCGCGTGAGAGAGAGAGAGGAGTGATCGAAGTGGTGCCCATGAATGTGGGTGATGCGGTGAAGCTCAATCGATGTTCAATGGAAGGCGAACAAATGCTTAAAATCCTAATAAATTAAGACAAAATCAAAGAAAAAGCAAAAGGAGATCGTAGAGGCTTACCTGGGCTATGGCGGAGGAGGGAGCATGGGCTTCAGGATCTAAGTAGTCCTCCGGCCATCGTTGGACCCCCACGACCATCGGGGGCAGCTCGACGGTGGCGAAGCACCGCAGAAATGGCCTACTATGGCCAGGGGTCGACACCGGAGTCGTCGCAACCTCCATCCTCCCTCCCACTATCACGGGAGGAGGAGAGGAGCTAGGCCTAGACCTACATACAGGTGGACAAGGTGTACTGGCGGTGACGAGGGTGCATTTCAAGGGTGGAGGTTGGGTGATACTATGGTGGACGTAGTGGGTTGGGGAGGTTATGTGGCGACCCACGAGGCCCGCGTAGGTGGTGGATGACCGGGCTACATTGTGGGGTAGTCAGAGGGTGGAGATGATGGCTAAGAAGGTGACAGAAATAGAAAGGGGGAAGCGGTTGCGCAAGGTGGCGTTTGTAGGATAGAGGACGTTTGGAGGTAGATGACGAGTCCTCAACCGTTGGATCTTACGATCCAACGGTTGAGAAGAGGGCACGCAAATGCGGTTTAGATTAGATCCGTGGAGGCGAGATCGAGGACAAGGATAGAGCCACGTGTCGCGAAGAGAATGCCGACGAACGCAAACGGTTGAGATGCATTCTCTCTTTTAATTGGATGGAGGAGATCTAATGCAGGGGTGAATGGCTAGGATTTGAATCTCTTAAAAATGATCAAGTGGTGATGGAGATGGATACATGGCACGAGGATGAAGATGCTTGGGCGGATGACCTTGATGTGATTTGGGCCTTGATCGAAGGGTTTTGGATTGAAGCAGGAGTGGACAATGATGATCGAAGGGATAAAAGTCGATCGAATGGTGGAAAAGAGGTATGGGTGGTGCATAAAGAGGCGGGCCACGTGGCGCAACCAGAAAGTGCCACGTGGCCCAATCTGATTATTCGAAAGGAAACCTCACAAAATATGGAAAAATGGTCGAATTTGAAAAAACTCAAAACATGAAAGTTGTAGATCTTGATGAGATCTACAATTTTCATGTTGACAAAAAATGAAGATGAAGTCAAATGAAGGGAGACATATATTTACGAGCATTTTTAAGGGCTTAAAAATACTACGAATTTTAGTTTTGTTATTTTTTGTATTTTTAATTTTTTCTAAGATTCGGACATAAAAAAGGATTTATCTGGTTTTAATTAATATTAATTTAATCAAGGGGGTTAATATTGACAAATTATGATGGTGAAATAGGGTTTCATCACCCCCTGTACTTAAACTATGCTCGTCCCTGAGCATTTGAAAAAAATGAATGAGTTGGATTAACCCCCTTGTGCATGTGCGTATAGGATCTTATTCGTTCAAGAACTCCTAATTTTAGAGATCCAAAATTTCAGATTTCATCCCAGCCTTGATCAAGAGTCATCCAATTTCTCTAATTTTTCCAGACTCTCTCTTGTGTACATATAAGTTAATGATATGACATTAAGTGTTGACCACGATCAAGAGAGAAGAGTCAAAACGTCACCCAAGGTTCCGGTCCAAGAAATTCTCCTAAGGACCCAATCCTCAACACTAGAGAATAAATCAAATATTGCATCCAATCCACCATCTCTTTAGTTGTCATACTTAGAAGTGTAGGTGGCATGCCAGTAGGTGGATGGTCTAGGATTGTGTCATTTCTTCTCTCCCTCTCATTGGAACAAGAATCTGCTCGAGTACCTTATTACTCAACGCATAATTTTGGTGTTGATCAGTGCGTCCGTCAAGAGAAGTTGGAGTCGTTTGTACTTGTTTTCCCGGGAATACACCGGGGTGTACCTTTTTTGAGTATATATTATACCTTCTACACCCAGACTTGTAGCATTTATGATGCAGAGCCCTTTTTTGGTCCAAGACCGACTCCTGCTCCTAATAGCAGTGGTCCTAGTGGACACTTTAAAATGGTTGGGAGTGCTCTCCTTTGGAGGAAGCTCTTTGATGAGTGACTTTGTGGGCTGAGAGCTTTTCTTTCAACAATGATATTTCTTTGCTTTGTACTATTTTGGATATCTCCACTGCTTTTACTAAGAGTTGGCGTACACTGATCAACATTTTTATTTTATTCACACCCTGGCACTTAGGTAAAGTTCAAGAGATTAGTACAAGAACCAAGTTCTCAAACTGGCTAAAAAGATGCTGACACTCAGATTTCATGAATCCTTCAATGATTTTATCCCATTCTCGAGCATCATTAGATCAAGTCCAGACATGAATCCCTCATCCCGATCCCTCAAGTGAAATTTCAACTCATCTCATCATGACTGCAGTCGTGCAAGTGAAGTGTTGATCACATTCTTAAGGTAGGAGACTATGTATGCAATATAGCACATAAATCTAGCAAACTAGGGAAATGTGGATAATTAAATCTAAGACCCTGATGGCTAAGTCTGGTTAACTGAAAATATTAAGACCTCATAAACCGAGCGTTCTCAAACATTTCTGATCCTGTATGGAAGTGAAAATGTAGGGGATTTAATCCAATTCCTTCATCCAAGTTTTGATTTTTTTTTAATTTTTTTGGTAAAAACTTTAAAAGACCTAATGACTGTCTAAACTCAAATGAGTAGTTGTATCTGCTTTCAACCAGTATAGATGCAAGTACAGGTCGTAGAACGGAACCCGTTGCTTGAGGACAAAGCCTTACGTGATGTCCTCTAAACAATCTACTCTGCTAAGGGAAAACCCTCATTGAAAAGTGGCTACTTATTTGCGTTTAGTAGTCAGTTTGACTTTCAAAGGATTTTTGATTTTTCTCATTTTATGAATTTTTGAATAAAGTTAGAACACAAATTAGACTCACTTTCATTGAAATCAAGAAAATATTTTCACACCATGTGACACAAATATAAACAATTTTTTCAAAATAAATGAAACCCATTTTTCAAATCATTTTCAAAAAATATTTTTCTTGAAAATGGTGTAACATAGTATAGAAAAACCTTGAAAACATTTTTTCCACTTAGTTCAAAAGATTATACTTTAGCCCAAAAAGTTAAATTTTTCAAAAATTTCCAAAGTATCGCTAAAGTACTTATACTGTGTATACAGTATACCCCTATACTTAAACTTTGCTATGTCCTCATAGCACTAAATGATATAAAGCAAAACCTCCATTTAAGTGTAGAAAAATATACGAACCAAGGCAGACACCCCCTATACATAGGTTAGAAATAACCTAAGTATGAAGACAAAGAAAGATAAGTAAGAAAATGACGGGGACTCGGGTCCCCCTATACTTAGGCTGAGAGTAGCCTAAGTACAGAGATGGATATTGATGTTGGGGAGACTTGAGGTAAACGAAGAAGTTAGGATGGATATACAAGGGAGCAAGTGAATCTTCGAAGATAAATGGAGTACTTAATGGCTAGGGGAGGGTGTCGGAGCAATAAAGGCTCAAACAAGCATGCAATACCGTTTTAAATTCACCAACTCACATGCGAAACCAACAAGTGTTGGTTGATAATCTTGTCATTTTTATTGGTCATTAAAACATTCTAATTTACACAAGGATGAAGAGAAAATGTCGAATAAAAATTGTCCTACATAAACACGAGTGTTGCACTCCCAAAACATGTTTTTAGTCCATTTTAGATCAACTAGCAATTATCAATCCCTATTTTAATTTTAAGGTTGTCACTATTTAAAATTGAGCACAAATCAATCAATCAATCATCTACCGCTCATTCCCCAATTCCATTAACCTAGGTGATCAAGCCAGGAGGGGAGGTCGAGAAAAAGCCAAGCAATCGATAAAAATCATGATCTAAGCTAAAGTAAAACTCATAGATCCTTGAGCAAAATTTCATGAAACTAAAATTGAATTAAAATCTAAACCTAAATGTATGCAAGTCGATGAAAATCTGCACCTAACATGCTTCTATTAGAGGGAAAGAAAAGATTTTTATTTTGGCTAGGTGAAGCGATGTTTATGTGCGTCTAGAATTAAAGTGTGTCCTACCTACGATCAAATACATAAGATAGAATGTGAAAGAAGCTCAGAGAGTCGCGTGCCTGATCCTAGGTCGACACTCAAGTGGGGCGATCCCCACACAACCATAGATATCTTCATTCATTTACATCCATGAGTCTTCGAACGAAGACCACTATAAAGACAATTATTACATAAAAAGTAAAAATGCTAGACAATAATTTTCTTCTTCTTCTTCGATTTTTCTCCAATGTTACTTCTGTGGCTCCTCAAAGCGGAGAACGCCTGCTCCTCGCCTCCTTGAACACCAAGGGCCCTACCACAGAAACAAATGTTAGAGATCTATCAAAGAATTATCGATAATAATGCATAAGACATGAACAAATTGACCTACAAATTAGAAATAATTACATAATCGAATAACAAAAATTTAAATACTAAAGATGAATCGTGTCCCTGACAACTGTGCCATCTGACGAACCGCAAATTTAGCACTTTAATAGGTCATTTTAGTGCGTTGTAGTCGGCCGAATTGGGTACGTCAAAGACCACTTAATTAATCTATCAATTAAATCGAATGGTCAATTTTATTTTTACTTGGGAAAGTCCAAGGTCGAGCCTCTTAAGTAATTGTCTAGACTCTAATTACTTAAATTAAGTGATGAATTAGAAATCCATAACTCAATAAATGCACACGAAGAAACATGCAGACACATCCAACATATATTTTTATTTGATTTATTATCATGCAAATATATGCAAGGCTTCAATGATGCAAATATGCCCGAATAATGCAAATATTTGAGAAATTTAAACAATAGTCAATTTCGGGTTCTCATCATGAAGCTAGTTCCATTAATGAATTGATGCAAGGCATGAAAAGCAATACATGAGAGACACTTATTTTGAATTGAAGAATCAAAAGTTCAAAATAGAAGTTTATTCATCCCATTAGAAAGATAATTAAACTAGCTTCAAAACGAGACCAAAATCAACTCAACTAAAGCTCGGATGCTCAAGATATTAACAAAAGTAACAAGGGACATAAACTCAAGAAAACATGAAGATAAAATAACAAATAGGTCACTGGAAGGACTAAAATGCAAACAAAGATAACCACGAGGCTTTCCCTAATATTTACCCATACGCACGGGGTTATAATTGTTATTATAAAAACCTGTAGGGGTCAGATGAAATTTACCTCATATGCGCGTGGGATGCACGTGTTGTAGGACATGTCTATAAGTTGAAGAAGTCTGAGGGGTCTCCATGCAAATTTCCCCCTCCCGCACATGACAAGGCACGCGGGACTAGGCTCGGTGGAAGAGCAAGCTCAGATCAGAGTTGCTTCAGCTATTAGCTCAGCTTCGAAGTTTGGATCGGGAGAAGTTCGAAGGTCGTCGATGGCTCGGAGTAGGCTCGGACGACCCAAGCCTGCAGGCTCGGATAGAAGGCTTAGAGGCAGGCTTGGAGCTGACATGTGGCTCTTGTAGAACCATCCGATAACCAGGATTGAACGGTGGCTATAAGGCGCGAAGGTAGCAACATGGCTCGATGTTCTCCGTTGGATGGCCACCGGGGAGGTGTCATCCAACGACACCTATAGACTCTGGCCCATATTCCTCTGCCGCGGGGCTGGCAGCGGGAACGATGAGGTAGCGCGTGCTTTGCCACCTCCTACAAAGCTCGGTAAAGGTCTTCATCCATTCCTGTATGTCTAGATGTCATCGTGGTGACTCGGCGGAACAACTAGAGTATATGGAGTGTCGTCGTTGCCCCTGTACACCAGAGTTGGAGCTCGCGAAGGTTGCCCTGGCTATGGTTCCGGTCATTCAACGTAGGGGCTTGCAGTGTTAGTACTCATAACTGAAGTGTGCGTGTGAACTCGTCAGTGAAGAGAGACGAAGTGGAAGCCAAGGCAAGCGGAGAAGGTGAAAGCTCGAATGCTCCTCCGCCGTGAAGGACAGAGAAGATGGGTCGAAAGTGGTCCGAGGTCGCGCAAGAGAGAAAGGGTGATCGAAGTGGTGTACGTGAACGAGGGTGGCGTGGTAAAGCTCAGTCGATGTTCAATAGAAGGTAAATGAATACGCAAGATCCTAGTAAATTAAGAGAAAATCGAAGAAAAATCAAAAGGAGATCAGAGAGTCTTACCTGGGCTATGGAGGAGGAGGGAGCCTGGGCTTGAGGTCCTATGCAGACCTCCGGTTATCGCTGGACCCCCACGGCCATCAGGGGCATCTTGGTGGTGGCGAAGCACCACAAACCTAGTCTACCATGGCAAGGGGTTAACACCGGAGTCGGCGACATCATTGTGGCCTCAATCCTCCCCCCTTGTCACGGGGAGGAGGAGAGGAGCTAGGCCTAGACCCACATACATGTGGACAAGGTGTACTGGATGTGGTGAGAGTGTATTTCAAGGGCGGAGGTTGGGTGATACAGTGGTGGACGTCGTGGTTTGAGTGGAAGATATGGAGCGAGAGGGGAGGTTATGTGGTGACCAACGAGGCCCTCAAGGGTGGTGGATGACCGGGCTACGTCATGGGGTTGTCGGAGGGTGGGGATGATGTCTTTGAAGGCGACTGAAATAGAAAGGGGGAAGCGGTTGCGCGAGGTGGAGTTTGTGGGATAGATGAGGGATGGAGGTAGACAATGGGTCCTCGACCATTGGATCTTATGATCCAACGACTGAGAAGAGAGCACACAAATGCGGTTTAGATTAGATCCGTGGAGGCGAGATCGAGGGTGAGGATAGAGTTACATGTCACGAAGAGAATGCCGGCGAATGCAAACGATTGAGATGTGTTCGCCCTTTTAGTCAGATGGAGGAGATAAAATGCAGGGGTGAACGGCTTGGATTTGAAGTTCTTAAGAATGATCAGGTGGCAATGAAGATGGACCCGTGGCACGAGGATGAAGAGGCACGAGCGGATGACTTTGATGTGATCTAGACCTTGATCGAAGGGCTGAGGATTGAAGCGGGAGTGGACGATGATGATCGAAAGGATAAAAGTCAATCGAACAGTTGAAAAGAAGTGTGGGTGGCGCACAAAGAGATGGGTCACATGGTGCAACCAGAAAGTGCCACGTGGCCTAATCTGATTATTCAAAATAAAACCTCACAGAAGATGGAAAAAACGACCAAATTTGGAAAAACTCAAAACATGAAAGTTGTAGATCTTGACGAGATCTACAAGTTTCATGTTGACCGAAATGGAGATATGATCAAATGAAGGTAGAAATATTTTTAAGAGCATTTTTAAGGGCTTAAAAACTCTACGAATTTAGTTTTGTTATTTTTTGTATTTTTAATTTATTCTAAGATTCAAACATAAACAAGTATTTATCTTGTTTTTATTGTCATTAATTTAAGCAAGGGGGTTAATATTGGCCAATTATGATGATGAAATCGTGTTTCATCATCATGATGTTAGTCCTACTTAGGAGGTAGAACTACTTCAGAAAATGATCCTTGAACTGAGCATAGGTAACGACTGTAATTTCAAGGTTCTTCACCCAGTAGTCAGCTTTGCCACCCAAGGCAAATGGAAGGGATGTGAGCCTAATATAATCTTGGCTAACATTATGATGTCTAAGGTTAGAATAGAAGAGCTTGAAGTCCCTTAGGAATGTGTATGGCTCCTTGGAAGCATTCTCATCAAAGTGCGGCAACAAGTTCAGAAACTACGGCTTCAACTCAAAATCAACTTCAGGTTCAGTTGGACTCAAATAATTCTGATCTTTTTATTATCCAAGGTTGTACGCTACATTTAGTGGCTCAACCCCAACATTGAATTAACTGAGTATTGCATGTGGAGGCAGCTACACGTCACATTAGTTGGTGTGCCTCATGTTCTTCCCCCTCCACCTTAGGCAACAACACCTTAGTGGAGCTCTGACGGAACCATGTTTCCTCCTCTGATCATCTCTGTTAGAGCTGAGGATCGTGGAACCTTCCTAAAGTTATGGCAAATAAGATGAATGTCTCATGACGAGTGAAGATTCGTTGCAATACTCTGTTGATGGAGATCTTCATGCTATGAATATGGAGGTCGGAGCTCCATTATCTTTTCTGACCGTTGAGATCTTTTGTTCCTATGTATGTTAGAATCAAAGTCAAAGCACAAACATAGCCAAATAACGTAAAAATGAAGTGAATTAGAGGGCTTCTTGAAGTCGAGAGATCAAGTCTTAGTGGGGTTCTTCTCCGTGTTGGAGAAGAAGAGGGATCGAAGGTGGAAACAGATAAAGAGAAGCGTATTAATCACAAGGCGGGATACACGTGGATATATAAGGATTGTCGAAGGTGATCATGATATCAGTTACGTGAAAGAGTGTGTGATCAACTGTAGATAAAATGAAGAATAAATGAAACAAATTAAGTTTGAAGAATGACGAGTCGCTAAATACGATGTTTAATTCTTGTTCGTTGTGGTATGTGTACTTAGCGAATCAGTCAGAATCGAGATAAGATCTCCGTAAAGAGTGTCTCGGCTTAATTTATATCCTGAGTAAGTCCGGGGTCGAACACAGGGAGGCAAAGGAACAACGTCGGGTTAATTTGAAAATTTAGATCTCGATTTCCAAATGCGGATTTTTTAATTTTTTTATGCAAAAAGAATGCAAATGCAAAATGCGGGTGAACTAAGTTACTAAGAAATCACACAACTTGACCAAATTAGTTTTAATATCAAATCAATTCAATTTAGTCAAATTATATTTTTTTTCAGTAAACTTAATCCAGTGATGCATGCAAAACATATTTTTTTAGAATTTTAGGGATTAAAATGCAACAATGAAAAATACACACTTTTTCTGGGTATTTTCATAATTTCTCACACAAACAACAATAAAAAATTATGAAAAATTTATTGGAACATAAACATGATACACGGAAGCTACAATAATATTTTTGGGTTTTTTTAACAAATTATGAATTTTTATGAATTTTTTAGTGAAAATAGAGTGGCAGTGAGCAATTAATTCGTAATAAATCCACAATGTCAAATTAGACAGAGAGCAAATTATCTCATATAGATATTTAGATGCTAAATTCAGGAAAGTTGAAATTTTGCAAAAAGGATGTATGTGGATTTAAATAAAATTCAAATACGAAAATCACTCCACAATTTGTTTACGCACAGGACTACTCCACTTTGAATGAAATTTGGATACTAGTTCAATCAATTATCAAGGCATCACGTCTAATTTTTGTGGAATTTGTAGAGCAATAATGAGTTAGATATCAATTTAAGAGTCCAGATTGGGTAAAATATGACTAATTTAAATTAAATAATTTTAATTAATTACCCATAACTCACAAAAATACAAATAAATTTTCAGATTGTAGAAAATATGTTGCTCAACACAATGACATTTTTTATTGAATAAAATGATGCAAAAGAGAGGTCCAATTTTAACGTACAAACACAGGGCATCTGTGCAAACATAAATAAACCTAAACAAAACAAAGTAATTACAGAGACTGATTTGCAATAACAAGAATATGACGGAAAATATGTGCAATTTTTACATAATAAATAAAATAAAAAAATGACCTTTCCTTCTTCTTCCTGGAGATGCAGGTGGGAGAGGGCAGCACCCACGATGAGGGCGACGCACCGTGCGCAGACGGGGTGGCGTTGGGTCGTGAAGGTGGTGCGCGCTGGCGGCCGTGCGCGAGGTGGCGAAGAGGCATGGGGGCCGGAGGGGAAGGGGCGGCGACAGGCCGAGGGCTGCCGTGCGGTGCCGCTGCCGGTTGGAAGGAGAGCGGCCGCGAGCAGCGTAGGGCCGCTTGGAGGCGGCGCTCGCGCCACTGGGGCGAGATGGAGGAGGCGCGGCGGCCGACGGAGGCGCCGAGGCGCGGCGACTGTGCGTTGGTGGTAGCGGCGGCAGTGGGTTCTCCCCACCGCTGCTGCAACCGTTTCTTTTTGTAAATTAAAAGAAAAACTCTTTTTTATTTTAAATTTTTTTCCTACTTTTTTTATTTTCTTTAATCAGGGACTTAAAATGATGTGAAGAAAAAATATGATGATGGAGGTGGAGATGATTATGTAGAACAAATGGAGGGTGTATGGAGGGTAATGTTATGGACTAAAAAAATGAGAAAATAACATGATGACAAAATGAAGGGAAAATTACCTACTATAGAGACGCTCGCCTATGATGTGCTCACAAGAGCACGGTCTTCGTAGAATCGCCGACGAGCAATGAGCTCGAGCAACGCACGAATGTGGCTGCTATGTTGACCGAAAAGCTAACGGAACTCACCGGAGAGAAGGATGTGGTCGCTCGACCGTGGTTGCGTCGCTGTCACAGATTCAACTCTGGGAACTAGGCTCTCCTCATATAAAGATGGATCAAGTGCAAATTGAGGAGGATGTGATGTATATAAAGAGGATGAAATGAGATGTTATTAAAGTGGTGGGAGGTTATATTATTAATGGAGTTGAATGGGAGGTTTAAAAAATGGTGGGGTTGAATGGAGGTTGGTGGTAGAATGGAGTTGAATGGTGGTTATTGTAGAGAATAAAAAATAACTAAAGGAAATAAAATGAAATAAAGTAGGCTACTTTAAATACAATAAAAATATAAAGAAGGAAAAATAGTGGAGAATTTACAAAAGAATACATACAACATGTACATTTTTTGTTTGCTTTTCTAATATGTATTTTGTGGCCTTTTTAATAAGAGATATTTACAAAGGAAAAAATATAATAAAATATTACAATCAAAATACAACACAACCATGATTGTTTTTATATTTTTAGTAATTAGGAAAGATAAAATAAAAAATGAAGAAAGAAAGAATATATATACAATATACATCTAGGTCCCAAAACTCAACTTTTGCAAATGAGCTCCGATTTTAATGCAACCACTTCCGTTGGATAGATAATTTTCGAACTTGAACTTTAAAAGTGATTTTGGTGAATTCATAGTTCATACAGAGCGGAAATTTGGCTTGGAAGTTGGACTTTACGACCTTTTCTCTTTGGGATCTAGGAGCATTTATTTGAGTTAAAATTTGTTTTATATTTTTATATTTTATATGCATTTTTATGAACAAGTTAGAGAAAGAATTAGCCAAAAAGGAGTTGAGATGAAATTATTAAAAATACATGAAGTTTATGGCTATTTACAACTGAAAAACTCCTTTATTTTGCGGCTTTTTATGGGTAATTTATTTTGTATAATCTAATATACAATAATTGGTGTGTTCTATTTACAAGAGTCATTTTGTTAATTTATTGATTTTATGTACATTAATTTGCGATTTTACTCAGGGATTTTGCTAAGATCAAGATATTGAGATGATGAATCGCGAATTCATCACCCCCCTATACTTAAACTTTGCTAGTCCTCAAGCAAACAAAGAATGAATAAGTTGGATTAACCCCTGACTGTGCATGTGAATACAGGACTTGATCTGTTCAAGAACTCTCGGTTTTAGAGTTCCTAAAATTCTAAGCTGAACCAAGCTCTAGTTGAAAGGTATCCAATTTCCCTAATCATCAGACTCTCTTTGTATACATATATAGTAGGGATATGAATTGAGTGTTGTCTGCAGTCACAAGAGTAGAGTCGCAACGTTACCCAAGGTTCCAGTCCAAGAGACTCTCCTAAGAACCCAATCCTCAACACTAGGGAATAAACCATTTCTTGCATCCAATTCACCGTCTCTTTATTTGTCAGACTTAAAAGTGTAGATGGACGGCCAGTTGATGGAGGGTATAGGATTGTATCATTTCTTCGCTTCCTCTCATTGGAACAACGATCCTCTCAAGTGTCTCATTACTCAACGCATATTTTTGGTGTTGATCAGTGCGTTCATCAAGAGAAGTTGGAGTTGTCTGCACTTGTTTTCTTGGGAGTACACCGGGGTGTGCCTTTTTTGAGTATCTATTATACCTTCTACATCCATACTTGTAGCATTTATGATGCAGAATCCTTTTTTGGTGCAAGCCCAACTCCTGGTCCTAATAGCGATGGTCTAAGTGGACACTTTTGAAATGGTTGGGAGCGCTCGCCTTTGGTGGAAGCTCTTTGATAATTGACTTTGTGGAATGAGAGCTTTTCTTTAACATTTCATTGCTTTGTAGTATTTTTGGCTAGCTCCACTGCTTTTACCAAGAGTTGGCGTACACTGATCAACAATTTTTTTTATTTTATCACATCTTGACACATAGGTAAATGTCAAGAGATAGTACAAGAATCATGTTATCATGCTGGCTAAAGATGCTGACACTCAGGTTTCATGAAGCCTTCATTGAATTTATCCCGTCGTCGAGCATCATCAAATCAAGTCCAAACTCAAATCCCTCATCCTAGTTTCTCAAGTGAAATTTCAACTCATCTCATCATAACTGCAATCGTGTATGTGAGGTGCTGATCATATTCTTAAGGTACAGACTAAGCATGCAATATAGCACACAAATCTTTCAAACTAGGGAAATGTGAATAATTAAGTCGAGGATCCTAATGACTAAGGCTCGTTAACTCAAAATCTCAAGACCTCATAAACCAAGTGTTCTTGAACTTCACTAGTTTTGTGTGAACGTGAATGTATCAGGAATTAAACCAACTTGTGATTTTTTTTAGAAAAATGTTTTTTTGAAAAAGTTTTGCTTGCTTTTTTTTTTCAAAAGTTTTTTTTTTTGAGAAAGAGAAGTAAATAAGAAAGGACTTTCTTTTTTTGACAAACAAGGAATTTTTTTATTAGAAAGAGTTTTTTTTTGAAAAAAAGTTTTTTTTGAAAAATATAGGTAAATAAGAAAGGACATATTTTTTTTGAAAAAGTTTTTAAAACAAATAAGGGTAAAAATCATTTTTTTTGAAATGGTTTTTTAAGAGATTTTTTTGAAAAAGATTTTTAAGTTTTTTTACCAACCCCATAATTATTGTATAATATATACAAAAACACGTGAAAGTACGAGCTATGGGTAAAGTATATATGTAATATATACGCGTCTCCCTATATTTAGCATGTGCTATGTCCTCAGAGCACAAGAAGAGAGAAAAATACATAGCTCGTGCTCAACGTAGGATGACTACAATAAAAAGTATAGAAGTCGATCTGCCCCCTTATACTTAGGCTCTAGTCAGCCTAAGTGTAGAAGAAGAGCAAAAAAAGGAGCAGACGAGGTCAAGAGGAGAAATGGATGGGTATATACACATGGCGGACATCGGTTCCCCCTATACTTTGGCTCTGGTCAACCTAAGTATAGGACAGGAGTAAGTGTGAGAACCGATGTGATCTGGAGAGTATACAAAGAAGGGAGAATATGTACAAGAGTGATTGAATCTTCAAAGCTGCTGAATCTTGATGCTGCATCTTCATGAAGAGTAATATGATGTATCTGCTCTGTACTCACTCTGCATCAAGTTGATGACCTCGACTTGGACTAACTGCTCTTTCGAATCTACAAAATACTTCAACAGTTGTCCATTTACCACATGAGATTGTGCACCATCTGTGAGATCAGCTATCTCTACACTTCCATTCTTGTGCACTTTCTTAACAACAAAGGGACCCGTCCATTTAGATTTGAGCTTCCCATGGAACATCTTCAACCTGGTATTGAACAACCATACCTTTTGTCCAGGGACAAAGTATTTGCACCTAATGTGCTGATCATGCCATCTCTTTACTTTGTCCTTATAAATCAAACTTTTGTCATATCCCTATTTCAGATTTCCACGAGCTCGTTCAAGTTCGTCTCGACAAAGTTTCCCTAGGTGACAATTTCAATTAATCTTCTTAATTGCCCATTCAGATTTATGAATCAATTCTGCGGGCAAATGACATGGCTTGCCATAGATCATTCTAAATGGTGAAGTACCCAATGATGTCTAGTAGGCTGTCCTATAGGCCCACAGAACTTCATCCAAGAGCTGAGACCAGTTCTTCCTATCGGGACGAACCAACTTCCACAAAATACTCTTCACCTCTATATTTGAAACTTCTACCATGCTGTTGGACTGTGGGTGGTAAGGACTAGTAACTCTATGCTCAAATTCATAGTCCTTAGCTAAAGATCTCATATCTCGGTTCACAAAGTGGCTACCCCCATCAGATATCAAAACTTTTGGCACCCGAACCTAGCAATGATATGGTCTCTCACAAACTTACAGACAGTCTCGCTGTCTGCGGTTCGGGTTGGGATAGCCTCCACCCACCTGGATAAATAATCAACTGCCAACAATATGTACTCATGTCCTTGGCTGTTGGGAAAGGGACCCATAAAATCTATGCCCCATGCATCAAAAACATCATAAATAATCATCGGTTGCATAGACATCTCATCTCTCTTTCCAACTGTCCCTCCCATCCTTTGACATATCGGGCACGCTCGTACAAAATCAATAGCATCTCTAAACAAGGTCGGCCAATACAATCCACATTGAAGTACTTTGTGAGCGGTTCTCTTTCCTGAATGGTGTCCTCCAGCCTCAAGTGAATGACAATATGTGAGGACACTCTGGTATTCCTCCTAAGGAATACACCTTCTCCACATACAATCCTATCCTTCAAAGAAAAGGAAAGGATCATCCCTGTGGTATCTCCTCGAATCCGACTTCAGTCGATCAATGCTACTCCTAGTCCAACCTCGGGGAACCTGCTTGGAGACAAGATAGTTCACCATGTTGGCATATCACGGGAGTGAGTCAATAACACAAATTGACTCATCTGGGAAGGTCTCTATAATCCACTCCTAATCAGGAGAATCCTTAAGTTCAATCCGAGAAAAGTTATCAACCACAACATTCTTCACTCCAGGTTTATCTTTTATCTCCAAATCAAATTCCTGGAGGAGTAAAATCCACCTAAGAAGACGCGCCTTCGCGTCCTTCTTTTCCATTAAGTACGAATGGTTGTGTGATCTATGTAAATTGTCACCTTAGAGCCCAAAATATATGATATGAACTTCTCGAGGGCCCATACTACTGCGAGCATTTTCTTTTCAGTCACTGTATAACTTTTCTGTGTAGGATCTAATACTTTGCTCGTGTAATAGATCGCAAACATGATCCCCTCTCGTTGTTGTCCTAACACAGCTCCTATAGAGAAATCTGAGGCATTAGTCATGATCTCAAAGGGGAGAGACCAGTCAGGAGCTTATAGGATAGGCGAGGCAGAAATCTTCCTCTTCAAGAGCTCAAAGGCCTCCAGACACCTGTGATCTACAACGAACTCTGTGTCTTTCCCTAGGAGCTCAGTCAGTGGGTGGGAAATCTTTGAAAAACCATGAATAAATCTTCTATAGAATCCAACATACCTTAAGAATGACCGCATTGACTTCACGTTGGTAGGTGGATCGAGTTTCTAAATCACCTCATCCTTGGTATGGTCAACCTCCATTCCTCTTTTGAAGATGACATGCCCCAACACGATACCCTCCGTCACCATAAAGTGACTCTTCTCCCACGAGAGTACCAGATTCACCTCTCTACACCTCGTGAGGACTCAGTCCAAGTGCGCTAAACATGTATCAAAAGAATCACCATGGACCGAGATGAAACACCCCACCATAGTAAGTAGCGCATCTCAACATCCATTCTCAATATTAACCAACAACAATTATAAACAACCTGCATGATATACAATTTATACAAAATAAGGAAATCGGGAAGAAAAATCTAAGTTTCTATTGATAACAAAAGTCCACGTACGGATAACAATAAGTCCTCAGAATCTCTTTATTACATCATAAATAATTGGAAAGAAAGAATAACAGAACTACTAAGAAACTAGTCCTCAACCTTAACAACGTCCTGCAGATGCACCACCAAAGATGTGAGCCTCTGTCTCCTGCTCTACACTTCCTGTTGGATTTCCAAAGAATGTAACTCATGAGTCAACTGACTCAGTAAGGACGAATAAGTTATAAATTAAAAGAATATAAATAGGTAATGCAAATGCGGTAACTGAACAAGTTTAGAAGAGAACATTTTTAAAAGCATCTAGTAATATACAATCACTTATATTTTAGACCTTTAACACATACGCAACCAAAACCCATTCTTTGACATATCCGAATCCATACTTTCATTTAATTATCCCGGACTCGTCCGTCAAAGGAAAAAGCCTGCAACACTCCATTCCGAGTGCAACCTAAGACCTGTGTGCAAGCGCGAACCTTCAGCTAGTTTAGTTGGTAGTACTCTGACACTCAAGACGGGCATATTTGCCCAATGAGTCGCAACTTTGTCAATCGAGTCTGCCGGAGGAGTCTCGCTCACTCCCTAAAAAGTGTAACAAAAACGGATCTGTATGGTGCAATGCACATGTGCATCCACCTCAATTCCACCAGAGTACCTACCACCACCCCATTCTATGACGCCCCTCGAATGGGGGTGATTTACTGTCGGCTCAACCGGACTACAAGGGTGTGCACCCACCTTGTAGTGTTATATAATCATCCCACACAAGTGTAATGTACTGTACCTAAAAGTAATTAACCGTGGATAAGATCAAATTTTCTACCAATCGATTGGTCGAATCATTAACACTTGAGCCTGTCGAATTACAACACATCTCCTTAGCCTTCGACACATATACACATAGGTATCGAATGTTACAACCACACACCTCCCATTTCTCGCATCCTCAGACTTATCAAACGTTGTACTACAATAGCAGCATCCCTTATATCATAACAGATCATGCCCTAAATATACATCTTAATTATTCAGAAGGCATACAGATGGAATACTTGAGTACATTAAAACAATAATATGGATTTGGAGAACTCCTATCCGAACCAATTAAGAATGTCATACATTTTATTATTAATATGTACACATATGAAATTCAACTTGACTGACATACGATATTTAATTTAAGGTGAGTAAACACCCAATAACAGAAGGCGTAACATTCATTATTTGTAAGTAATGGTCATACTAAATGTCATTTGTACCCGGTAAAAGATATAACTAATCACTAAGATCAAGGGAGATACCAATTGGATTGATGGCCCTAAAAATATGGTAATTCTATAAATAGCCCGTGGGTAGGAAAAATGCTGATGGAATCAAATAAGCAGACGACTTAAGGGGATCGAAGGCACTAAAAATAAACATGGTAATGCCTCACACAATTCAAACGATCCATACTAGTGATATCCTCTCCAAATTAATCGGACATGCCACATTTAATTTCCAGTAGATATTCCCTTTCCATCAAAATATTTACATGAATATTTCCCTGAGTGAAAAGCAAATCCGACATTCTCTTATATCAACAACTATGGCAACTAATGTGGTATACCCTTACATCGACAGCTATGGCAACAAAGAAAATGATTCAAGTATGATCTCTCAGAATCGGTGTTGCCTTTATGAGACAAAATCATAAAGTATTTCTTGATTAGATACGAGCATACCAATTGGATAGTTTAAACCTAATACCATCCACTACGGAAAATTTTGTCATCTATGTGAAGGAAAACCATGCAATATACACGAGTGGTTGAAACATTAACCTCACATTAATCCAAAGACACACTATTATAAAATTTGTAATGGGTCCTTTCCGTTCATTATTCTAACCCTCAACTTATGTGCTTACAAACCTTAATATGTGCTCACGGAAATTGCTTATCTATGGATACCTCATAGATAATTAAGACACATCTATTACTTCAGGGGAGCGAGACTAATGAAATATCATATTTCACTTAAAACTGTGAAGATCTATATGGTTATGAACCCTTAATTATCAGAAATCCGAGTTAATTAGTACATAACTACAATTTTAACAATCCAAAAGAAAAGCGATTAAGTTACTTAGGGTTGTTTCTTAACCAAAACACACCACATAAATCAAAATTATCTAATAACACGAACAACCCACGAGAAAGATAACTTCGATATGAGATTCTAGATATAACAACAGCAAGAGATGATCCCCGGGATAGGATCAAGAAGAAGTATTCAATCCCGCTATGACAATCCCTAAAAAAATGAGGAGAAAGTCGAAGATCCGTTACCTATACTCGTGCACGTCTTTGATCCATGTGTTCGATTGCCCTATCACGAATCCGATGAGAGGGTTGCCTTTCCCTTGTGATGGCCCTCCTCATCTTCTTCTTGTCACGAAGCTATGTGGCTTCGAGAACTTTTGATAATGGTGGTGGCACCGTTCTCTCCTTGATTCTCTGAAAAAGGAGAGGGAAATGGATAAGAGAATGACATGTGGAGGAAGAAAAGGATGGATCAGGGTTTGGAAAGAAGTGGGAATGAGGGAAATGAAGGGTGGGGGTATTAATATATTGTAGGTGCAAAACCCTATTTTGAAAGCCCTAAAATAGCCTTAATTCGTAATTAACTTATCTAATCATGTAACTATTAATCCCCTCAATATCCATGATCCCTCTTCACCAAAACAAGCATATCTCCCACATCCGAACTCGGACTTACGCGTTTTTGGACTCGTTGGAAAGCTTGTGACGAGACGCTTCTTTTGATAATATTGAATAGGTTTTAAGAATTCGAAAAAAACAAAATTTGTAGGGTGTTACATCATAACAACCTTAAAATCAGTCTCGTCCCTGAGACTTAGGATGCAAAAGGTGTAACAACCTTAAAAGGTTGGACCCCATCGAGTAAAAGATAACCACAAAAAATGGAAGTATAGATTATGGATTACCTTCAAAAACGTATGGATAGTCATGCCACATATCCGCCTCGAGTTCCCACGTGGCCTCTTCAGAGTTGTGTCGTTGCCAAAGGACCTTCACCAAAGGTATCTCCTTATGCCTCAACTTCTTCACGGAATGATCAATGATCCAGACTGGTTCCTCCGAATAACTCAGGTCAGTATCCACATGAAGATCATCATAATTAATCACATGTAATGGATCATGCACATATTTTCTCAAGTTGGAGATATGAAAAACATCATGCACACCAGCAAGGTAAGGAGGAAGTGCAATCATGTATGTAACTTTACCAATCTTTTCAAGAATCTCAAAAGGTCCGACAAATCGTGGTGCTAATTTTCCCTTCACTCCAAACCGCTGAACTCCCTTCATGGGAGAAACTCTCAAGAAGATAAAATCTCCAACCTCAAAGCTAAGATCAGTACGCCATTTATCGCTATAGCTCTTTTGTCTACTCTGTGCAGTAATCAATTTCTCCCGAGCTATCTTGACTGCCTTAGCGGTCTCCTCCAAGTACTCTATCTTATATAGAAGGTTATGTCCAATGTCCTGCCAACTCAGATGTGTAGAACACCGCCTTCCATACAACGCTTCAAAAGGGGTCATGCCTATGCTAGCATGATAACTGTTATTATATGTAAACTCTGCTAACGACAAATGGTCCTTCCACGTCCCTCTCCACTCCAGCACACATGTTCGAAGAAGATCCTCTAGTGTCTGAATCGTCCTCTTGGATTGTCCGTCGGTCTGTGGATGGTAAGCAGAACTGAGGCATAGTTGCACTTCTAAAGAACTCATGAATTCTCTCTAGTAGTGAGAGGTGAACCTTGGATCACGATCAGATACAATCTGCTTTGGCAACCCATGAAGTCTGATAATCTCCTTAATAAAGATCACTGCAAGCTGTGAGGGAGTGCATGCCATACTCACGTGTATGAAATGTGCTGACTTAGTAAGCCTATCCACCACGACCCAGATGGCTTCATGACTGCTAGTGGTCTTAGGAAGTCTCGTCACAAAGTCCATAGATATACCCTCCCACTTCCACTCAGGAATAGGAAGGGATTGCAAAAGTTCAGGTGGCCTCTTATGCTCGGCCTTTATTTGTTGACATGTTAAGCATTTTTCCATGAACTTGGCCACATCCCTTCTCATTTGCTTCCATTAGAAGCTCTTTTTCAAATCCTTATACATCTTGGTACCATCAGGATGTATCGACAAACATGAACTATGTGCCTCACGCAAGATCTCTTCCCTCAATTTTACATCTGCTGGGACACACAATCGATTCCCATTTCATAGCACCCCATATTGATAAGAAAAGCCATCTAAAGTTCCTGCAATAGCCTTCTCTTTAAGTCTCTGCATACTCAAGTCTTCATGCTGCCCCTGGATGATTCGCTCAACTAACTATAGACGTGAAGGGGATGAAACTATGATTGTTTCTCTACTACTCTGAAATGGATGCCAATCACTGAAAGCTGCAAGAAGATCACATGCTTTAAGCTGAGGGGTTCACTTGAATGAGGCCTACAACTAAGGGCATCAACGACCACATTCGCCTTACCATGATGGTAAGAGATGGTGCACTCATAATCCTTTAAAAGCTCCAACCATCTCCTTTGCCTCATATTAAGCTCCTTCTGATCAAAAAGATGCTTGAGACTCTTGTAATCTGTGAATATTTCGAAAGCAACACCATAAAGGTAATGTCTCGACATTTTAAGAGCAAAGACAACTGCTGCCAGTTCCATATTATGGGTTGGGTAATTTTTCTCATGTGGCTTCAACTGTCTAGATCCATATGCAACAACCTTACCATGTTGCATCAAAACCGCACCCAGACCCTCCTTTGATGCATCAGTGTAAGCTATGAATCCATCTGAGCTTGATCGAATTGTCAAGATGGGAGCTGTAGTGAGCATTTCCTTCAGTGTCTAGAAACTATTCTCACATTCTTCTGACCAAGCATATGGCATCTCCTTCTTGGTCAGCTGGGTGAGGGGAAGGGCAATCTGAGAAAATCTCTTCACAAACCGTCTGTAATAACCGGCTAAGCCATGAAAGCTTCGGATCTCAGACACATTCTTCGGTCGTTCCCAACTAAGGACTACTTCGACTTTTGTAGGATCCACTGACACTCCTTCACCTGAGATAACATGGCCTAGGCATGATACTTCTTGAAGCCAAAACTCACACTTACTAAACTTCGCATATAGTTTGTGCCTCCGTAAGGTCTCCAACACTGTCTGTAAGTGAGTGCGATGTTCCTTCTCATCTCGAGAGTATGTAAGGACATCATCAATGAAAACCACAACAAAGTTATCGAGGAAAGGCTGAAACACCCGATTCATCATGTCCATGAATGCTGCTGGGGCATTTGTCAAGCCAAAGGGCATTACCAAGAACTCGTAGTGACCATATCTGGTCCTGAATGCAGACTTAGGTATGTCCACATCTCGAATACGTAGCTGGTGATAACCAGATCGTAGATCAATCTTGGAGAAGATGGATGACCCTTGTAACTGATCAAAAAGATCGTCAATGTGTGGAAAAGGGTAACGATTCTTGATTGTTACTTTATTCAACTACCGATAATCTATACACATACGCATAGATCCATCCTTCTTCTTAACAAAAAGGACAGGCGCTCCACATGGAAATGTACTAGGGCGTATGAAACCCTTCTCCAGTAGTTCTTGTAACTGCACCTTGAGTTCCTTCAGTTCAGCTGGTGCCATCCTGTATGGTGTCATAGATATAAGTTGAGTTCCTGGAATGATAGAAATCTCAAACTCCACCTCATGAGGTGGGGGAAGTCCAGGCAAATTTGCAAGAAATACATCTGGAAAGTTCTTTATTATTTCAACATCCTCCATTCCTTCCATAGGGATTTGATCCCCAATAATATGAGCAATAAATCCTTCGCACCCTTGAGATAGCATGCGATGAGGTTGCAATGTTGATATGAAGGTTATGCCTCTCGACGAGGTGCTCCCATCAAATACAAATTCTTGTAGCTCAGGAATCCTGAAAATAATATGTTTCTGGAAATAGTCTAAGCATGCATGGTGATTCTCGAGCCAATCCATACCGAGAATAGCGTCAAAATCCTCCATCTGAATGAGCATAAAGTATGCCTCAAGCATATAACCTCTAATATAAACTGGGCAATCGGGAAGTACCATATGGACAACAAACACCTGACCCCCAGGTCCCTTAATAAGATAAGGGTCTGCAACTATGGTAGGCTCTCGGCCTAAAGTATCCGCAAAACTCCATGACACGAAAGAATGAGATGCACCCGAGTCAAAAAGAGCATGAGCTGTAAAGTTGCCTAATGAAACCATACCTCGCACTACCGATTCTAAAGCATGTGCTTGCCCATCAGTGATGGCATTGAGTTGTCCTTCTCTTCGTGATCCACCGGAACATGTCGTACTCCGAGTCTGGTTGGGATGTCCCCTGCCACCACGAGAGGTAGAACCACATTCCTGGTACTGCGGACGTCCCCCCCCCCGTACAGTACCTCGCATCAGTGAAGCTCCCAACGGACAGTTGGACCTGATGTGCCCCTCTTGGTTGCATCGGTAGCAAACACGTGCATCTGTCATGGTGTTCACCACTGGATGTGCTGGTCGTGATGGTTCAGAAAGTGCTTGTGCCAAGGTAGGAGCTCCTCTATGTATGGCCCTGGTAGACATGTCATGCCGGTAGGGGTGGAGATGTTGTCCTCTCCGTGCCATTGATCGATTATTACGAGCAGTCCTCCCATAATAGCTTGATCCTCCTTGCCTGGTTTACGCTGACCTGCCTTCACACAAGTCCTCCTCAACTCGGGATGCAACATCAACCACTTCCTTCATAGTAACCAATCTGAGGGGTACTAGCCTCTCGCGAATTTCCTTACGAAGACCTTGAAAGAACTTGAATGCTTTGTCAGCCTCGGTTGGCACAGCGCTAGAAGCATACTTCAACAACTCTGTGAATCTATTCAGATAAGCAGTCACGGTCTTGTTCCCTTGCTCGAGTAGTGTGAACTCCACGCGGCGCTGTTCTAACCAGTATTCCGGATAAAAATGCTCCCGGAACGCCTCAGTAAATTTCTCCCAAGTAATTGGCATTACAATCTGCGGCTCCATAGAACTCCACCATTCCTCCGCATAGCCCGCTAAGGCGTAAGTGGCCAGGGTAACCTTCTCCTCATCTGGTACATGTATGGTGTGAAATACCTTTTCCACAGCTTCAGCCATCTCTCTGCCACATCTGAGCTTGTATTGCCCAGAAATTCTAGAACTTCCTCCTTGCGATATTTTGAAAATATGTCCTCTTGTCGCAGTGGCGGTGGTGAGGGGAGAGGAGGAGGAGGTGGTGGTTGGGGTGGATCACCATCTCCCCACCCATTCCATACCCGCCTTCAGACGCAGATCTCGACAATTGCTCCTCGAGCATAAGCTGTCTCTGCTGCACATCCTGCAGCATCGCCATCATCGCAGAAACCTGCTGCGCATTTTGATCCCTATGAGGTGGCATGATCTGTATGTGTAGAAATAAAAGGGGAAATGTAATTAGATCCTAGAGTTGAGGTCATTAGTCGACCTTTATCGATACAAATTTTTTTTCTGGATAGTAGTCAGAAGACTACTTGTCTAATGTACAATGGTATTTCTCCTACCACACAATTGTCTATGACTGATGGGGTAATTGAGCTCTGATACCAAATGAAATGCCCCGCCTCAGCGGTAGTGCATCTAAACATCCATTCTCAATATTACCCAACAACAATCATAAACAACCTGCATGATATACCATTTATACAAAATAAGGAAACAGGGAAGAAAAATCTAAGTTTCTATTGATAACAAAAGTCCACATACAGATAACAATAAGTCCCCAGAGTCTCTTTATTACATCATAAATAATTGGAAAGGAAGGATAACATAACTACTAAGAAACTAGTTCTCAACCTTAACAACATCCTGCAGATGCACCACCAAAGATGTGAGCCTCTGTCTCCTACTCTACACTTCCTGTTGGATTTCCAAAGAATGTAACTCATGAGTCAACTGACTCAGTAAGTATGAATAAATTTTAAATTAAAAGAATGTAAGTAGGTAATGCAAATGCGGTAACTGAACAAGTTTAGAAAATAACATTTTTAAAAGCATCTAGTAATATACAATCACTTATATTTTAGACCTTTAACACATACGCAACCAAAACCCATTCTTTGATATATCCGAATCCATACTTTCATTTACTTATCCCAGACTCGCCCGTCAAAGAAAAAAGCCTGCACTAGGAATGAAGCCTGCAACACTCCATTCCAAGTGCACCCTAAGACCTGTATGCAAGCGTGATCCTTCAACTAGTCTAGTTGGTAGTACTCTAATACTCGAGACGGGCATACTTGCCAAATGAGTCGCAACTCTGTCAATCGAGTCTGTCGGAGGAGTCTCGCTCGCTCCCTAAAAAGTGTAACAAAAACGGATCCTTATGGTGCAATGCACGCGTGCATCCACCTCAATTCCACCAGAGTACCTACCACCATCCCATTCTATGATGCCCCTCGAATGGGGGTGACTTGCTGTCGCCTCAACCGAACTACAAAGGTGTGCACCCACCATGTAGTGTTATGTAATCATCCCATACAAGTGTAATGTACTGTACCTAAAAGTAATTAACCAGGGATAAGATAAAATTTTCTACCAATCGATTGGTCAAATCATTAACACTTGAGCCTGTCGAATTACAACACATCTCCTTAACCTTCGACACATATACACATAGGTATCGAATGTTACAACCACACACCTCCCATTTCTCGCATCCTCAGACTTATCAAACGTTGTACTACAATAATAGCATCCCTTATATCATAACAGATCATGCCATACATATACATCTTAATTATTCAGAAGGCATACACATGGAATACTTGAATACATTAAAACAATAATATGGATTTGGAGAACTCCTATCCGAACCAATTAAGATTGTTATACATTTTATTATTAATATGTACAGATATGAAACTCAACTTGACTGACATACGATATTTAATTTAAGGTGAGTAAACACCCAATAACAGAAGGCGTAACAATCATTATCTGTAAGTAATGGTCATACTAAATGTCATTTGTACCCGGTAAAAGATATAACTAATCACTAAGATAAAGGGAGGTGCCAATTGGATTGATGGCCCTAAAAATATGGTAATTCTATAAATAGCCCGTGGGTAGGAAAAATGCTGATGGAATCAAATAAGTAGATGACTTAAAGGGATCGAAGGCGCTAAAAATAAATATGGTAATGCCTCACACAATTCGAACGATCCATACTAGTGATATCCTCTCCAAATTAATCGGACATGCCAAATTTAATTTCCAGTACATATTCCCTTTCCATCAAAATATTTACATGGATATTTCCCTGGGTGAAAAGCAAATCCGGCATTCTCCTATATCCACAACTATGGCAACTAATGTGATATACCATTACATCGACAGCTATGGCAACAAAGAAAACGATTCAAGCACGATCACTCAGAATCGGTGTTGCCTTTATGAGACAAAATCATAAAGTATTTCCTGATTAGATACGAGCATACCAATTGGATAGTTTAAACCTAATACCATCCGCTACGGAAAATTTTGTCATCGATGTGAAGGAAAACCATGCAATATACACGAGTGGTTGAAACATTAACCTCACATTAATCCAAAGACACACTATTATAAAATTTGTCATGGATCCTTTCCGTCCATTATTCTAACCCTCAACTTATGTGATTACAAACGTTAATATGTGCTCACGGAAATTACTTATCTGTGGATACCTCATAGATAATTAAGGCACATCTATTACTTCAGGGGAGCGAGACTACTGAAATATCATATTTCACTTAAAATTGCGAAGATCTATATGGTTATGAACCCTTAATTATCAGAAATCCGAGATAGTACATAACTACAATTTTAACAACCCATAAGAGAATCGATTAAGTTACTTAGGGTTGTTTTTTAACCAAAACACACCACATAAATCAAAATTATCTAATAACACGAACAACCCACGAGAAAGATAACTTCGATATGAGATTTTAGATATACTAACAACAAGAGATGATCCCCGTGATAGGATCAAAAAGAAGTAATCAATCCCGCTATGACAATCCCCCCAAAAAATGAGGAGAAATCGAGGATCCGTTACCTATACTTGTGCACGTGTTTGATCCACGTGTTCGATCGTCCGATCACGAATCCAATGAGAGGGTTGCCTTTCTCTTGTGATGGCCCTTCTCGTCTTCTTCTTGTCACGAAGTTACGTGGCTTTGAGAGCTTTTGATAATGGTGGTGGCACCGTTCTCTCCTTGATTCTCTGAAGGAGAGGGAAATGGATAAGAGAATGACTTGTGGACGAAGAAAAGGATGGTTTGAAAAGAAGTGAGAATGAGGGAAATGAAGGGTGGGGGCATTAATATATTGTAGGTGCAAAACCCTAGTTCGAAAATCCCTAAAATATCCTTAATTCGTAATTAACTTATCTAATCCCGTAACTATTAATCCCCTCAATATCCATGACCCCTCTTCACCACAACAGGCATATCTCCTACATCCGAACTCGGAATTACACGTTTTTGGACTCGTTGGAAAGCTTGTGAAGAGACGCTTCTTTTGAGTATAATATTGAATAGGTTTTAAGAATTCGAAAAAAAATAAAATTTGCGGGGTGTTACACAAGAAGTCATCCATGAATACTTACAGGAAATCTCCCACCATCTCGGCAAATATGGCTATAATGCACTACTGAAATGTGCCCGGGGCATTGCATAGCCCGAATGGCATGCGCCTGAAAGCATAAGTACTGAATGGACATGTGAATGTGATTTTTTCCTGGTCCTCAGGTGCTATAGCTTCCTGATTGTAGCCAGAGTACCCATCAAGAAAACAGCAGAGAGTAGGGTTGATCCCCACGAGAAATGACACTGTCCAGCCTATTGCTTTGCAATTCCTCTTTAAAACTTCTAACAACCTAGGCTCATGTTCTAAAGTCAAGTCTGAGCTAATTATGATAGGATATCTCTCTTTGGATCCAACAAGAAAGGCTATGTACAGGGTCTACCTTACCTATACTTAGGGTAAAATATCCCTAAGTATATGCAGCAAAATTGAGGTAGAAAGAATCAACAGAATACCCAAGAGTCCTACACCCCCCTATACTTAGGGTAAAGACGCCCTAAGTATAGCATAATCATAAGATGAAGATGGGGTGTGGGACTAAAGAATGGAGTGATATGGACAACTGGATCTATACATGGCGAGAGACAGTGATAATTAGGCGGGAGATGCTATAGATGTGAGTCAAAGACCACATCTCACGCAAAATGAATAGAGGCGACATCAACGACCAGCGGCTCATGATCTAGATATGGTTTGAGTTGCTGCCTGTTAACACGAAAGGTGGCATCAGAAGACAACTCAGATATATCCATGCTTCCATTATCATGTACCTTTCGGACCAGGTATGATCCCTTCCACTTGCTCTGTAACTTCCCTGGAAATAATCGAAACCTGGCATCAAACAACCATACTATCTAATCTGGCTCAAACTGCTTGTGACTGATTTGAGAATCATGCCCCTCCTTCACTCTCTCCTTATAATGTAGGCTGCTCGAAAAGGTTTCATCTCTAAGCTCCTCCAGGGCTACCAATTCTGCTCTTCTCTAGCCTCCTACACTCACTGGATCCAAAAGTATATCAGTGACTGCCCAAAGTGACCTATGTCTCAGCTCAATAGGTAAATGGCAAGGCTTGCCATAAACGAGGCAAAAGGGAGATGTACCCAAAGGAGTCTTGAAGGATGTCCTATATGCCCACAAGACTGAGTCCAAAAGCTGTGACCAATCCTTTCGGTTAGGGTGGATGACCTTCTGCAATATAGTCTTGATCACCTTGTTCGACACTTCAGCAAGACAACTAGTCTGAGGGTGGTATGGAGTGGCTGCTCGATGGTCTATGCTGAACTCGCTAGCAAGGGCCTTTACCTTGTCGTTGACGAAATGAGACCCCCCATCAGAAATCAACACTCGAGGTACTCCGAACCATGAAATGATATTCTTCCTCAAAAATCGGCATACAGTCCTACCATTTGCAGTTCGGGTGGGGATGGCCTCAACCCAACGACTAACATAATCAACGGCTAACAGAATGTACTCGAATCCCTGACTCTTAGGGAATTGACCCATGAAATCGATGCCCCATGCGTCAAAAACCTCACAGAAGTGAATGGGATGCATCGACATCATATCACGCTGTCCACAAGTGCCCATCCTCTGACAGTCAGTACATCACTTCATGAACTCATCGGAGTCCTTGAAGAGAGTAGGGCACCATAGACCGGATTGGAGCACTTTCTGTGTCGTTCTCCTTCCAGAGTGATGTCCTCATGCCTCCAGCTTGTGGCAGTAGGTGAGGATGCTATGGTGCTCTGATGAAGCCAAATTTCATCATCTTTATTCTATTATTTTGGCCTCAAAAACCCTAGCAAATGCATGTAAATACCCTCAATTCCCGCATCTTAGCATTCATGCGTATGCATGTAATTAGTGTATAAAATACTGTTTTTAAAGCCAAAGTTATAGAATAAATAAAAGAAAAGAAAAAGAATAAAATATTGTACATATTTTATGACCTGAAACCCCGAGACCTAGGCATCTTGATGACTAGGTAGACAAGGAATAAAGTAGGGGGAGATAAGGGTCAGATACAATAAAAATAACTTTTATTTAATTCATTCTTTATATCTTTTTGGGACCTATTTTCGGTTCCACTTTTTATACTCCAAATAAAGAAACTTTGTAAATGAAAGTTGTAGAAAAATAAATAAAGAAAAATAAAAAATTGATTTCACACAAAAATAATTTACAGATAAAAAGACATGATCTAAATAAGATTTCAGAATTCCAACTCCCCAGACCTGTATCTTGCAAATAAAAACTCAAAATATACCAAATTCACCTTTAATTGTATATAGCTTAAAATAATCTATTTAATGCTGGTTTCATATTTTTTGGAGTTACGGTTTGAAAGTTGAGTTTTGGACCCTACTTATATACTTGTACAGATTAAAATATTCATTTTATGATTTATTCATTATTTTTATAATTTTATATTTTTATAAATTTGTAAATATTACTTATAATAATTGTGTATATTAAAATCAGAATAAAATTACAAAAGAAATACAAAATAAAATACTTGTATTACAATACCTAGGTATAATACCTATATACATACCTATATAATTACTATTTCTATTTTATTAAGTGTACAAAATACATCAGAAAAATAAAATAAAAATATATTTCAGTGTATAAAAATACTTTTTAAATTTATAAAATAATAAACAAAAATAAATAAATCAGATAAATAAAATAAAAATAAAATATTAAAATATATAGATAAATATACCTACAAAGGGTATAAATGGTAACTTGTAATGTTATACCTCATAAAAATAAATAAAAATCAGAATTAAATACTTTATAAAATAATAAACTTTTTTTATTTTGAAACCAAAAATTAATAAATTCAATAACTATTTTTAAGGGATTTTACAAAGTATTTTTCAGATGTTTTTCCTGTTTGGTCCACGTGGACCAACCAGGAGGCAGTCTACGTTGACCCAGGTCAACTGACTGTCCTTCCCCTCTGTCACCCTATCAGAGATGCGTTTTGACTCCTATTCACGATTTTTTCGAGGCTCACCCTTGCACCATTTCATGATACACCCTTCTTTACATTTCATCCCCATCGATCGAGGATACACGCCCAAGGGTTATCTTGGGGTGCGGATCATCGACGCACCTGTGATGCCTCGTTCTTTGAGCTCGCTCGACCTCCCATTCAAAATATCCCCCACTCCCTCCTTTGATCTTTGAACCAGTTTTGGATAGCTTCAGACCTCCAGGAGTGGGTAGGGTGAGCCTCCAGTGATAGAGGAGACTGCCCACACCCCCCGTCGAGGTGCGACGAGGTTAGGAGCCATGTTCCAGCCACCTCCGGCCACCATGGCCATCGAGGTTCACCTTGGGTTTTCTACCCTTGAGGTTCTATTTTTATCTTGTTTTTCTTGCGTTTTCTTAGCTAGCTTAGCCTCAGGCTTAGTTTAACATTCTCCTTTTCGATCTACACCATTTTATTCACCGCGCCACCACCTCACCGGAGCAAGCTCCGACGAGCTCCATTTGCGCCAAACGTCGCCCCACTCTCCTACGTTTGCACTGGAACCCCTTACTGTTGTTGCGTACTTTTCTTTGCAGGTTCCAGGTGCTCAGATACCCCACCTGGGGGTCGTTGTCATCAAATACGAACCTCTTGGAACCATCCTCCTTCATCGATTCAGCAGCGGAGCTTCGGCCATCCTTATGCCATTTTGAAGCCGTCGTCACTTCGAGGAGGCTCCCAGACAGCTTTTGGGGCGATCGGAGGGAAGCGTGCAGCTCGGAGTAGCAAGATTTTGCGGATCAAAAGTCATCGAAGGTCTGTTCTTCGCGCGTTCCTCCTCCATACCCCGAGACCGTCCGATCGCCGCCTGTTCTTCCAGTGCCATAGCCTCCGTTGGATCATCCCCTGCTCCGCACTGTCAGATCCGTAGGGGATCTTCTAATCTCAACCGTACGCCGCGAAGGGGTATCGCGCTTCGTGAGGGCGCCACGCGTCTTAAATGAACGGCTCAACGTCGTTGGATCGTGCCTGTGAGTGGGTATTTTATATCTTAGACCCGCTCGGTTTTGTATTTACTAAATAGAACTTAAACATTCATCTGCATGCCAAATATTTTATGTATTTCGCATTTTCACCCGCAGGCTTTTGGTAATTACATTGGCACCCCTGCCAGGTGTGCGTGCGTACGCACATGGGTCTGGAGTTTCTGCAAGGGCACCCTTACGGGTCTTGAAATTTATATTTGGTCCAACAAGACGTTTATTCAGTTATAAATTATGTGGAAATTTTACACACAGGCCCTCATACTTTTGTCTATTTACATATAAGCCCTTGCTAGTAGTGTAGTTTCTTGTTGTTGTATATATTTATTGCATGCATCTATAAATTGCCAAAAATCACCAAAAAATTAGGTTAAGCTCATGTTCTCTTGCTCATTCACGCCATATTTTTGTATTGCATTTTTATTGCATTTTCATAATTATTAAAAATCAAAACAAGCATTTTCAACACTGTTTGCATTAGAAAATCCATAAAAATTAGCAAAGTTTTTGAAAAATTCCAAAAAAAATTATATTTTGCGTATTTTAGCATGTTTTAGTGTCGGTCCAAAATTCATTAAAAAATTCAAAACAAAAACCTTAAAAATTAGAAAACCCATAAAAAATTCATAAAATTCTAAAAAATTCTAGAAAAATCCTAAAAATTCACACTCATTTACTGTAGTTTTCTTATTTTATTGCCATTATTTTAAAATTAATTTGAGGAATTTTAGACTCTGATTTATATTTTTCATCTTCATTTTAATTTCGTCCAGCAACCTAGTTCAATGTTTTCTAGTATTTTTATCTTTTAAAATACCCAAAAAATTAGGAAAAATCTAGAAAAATCACAAAAACATTAGTAAAATATAAAAAGCATAAAAATATTTTATTTCCTGTATTTTAAGTATTTTTCCCCATTTTTATCTCTCTATTATCTCCCTTGTATTATATATTCTCTATAACTTTACACTTTATTCTAAAAAGAAAAAAATACAAAAATATAAAACACAAAAAGAAAATATAAAATCAGTAAATTAAAAATCAAAATACAAAAATATAAAAGCAAAAATTAAATAAAAAATATAAAATTAAAAACCCACAAAAATTTGCATACTTGTAGACACTTAATCACATATCACATTTTGCTCATTTTGTTTGATATATCTTGCTTGCTCCCTGAGTTCGACACTCTACAAACTTGCACACTATACACACTTTTGTAGAGTTAATAATAAATTTTAACTCACCTTTGCTTGTCATTGTTTAGTTTGGTTGTGGGTTAACTGTTGATTAATCATGGATTTTTGAGTGGTCAATACACCGACTGCGGTTTCGCCTTGTGAAACCGTACGACCCTCGGATCTCCCCGATTATCAAATGGCACCGTTGCCGGGGAGAAACAACACGTAGTTCAGTTTTTGCTTGTGATTGTGATTATTTGCTTACATTATTGCTCATTTTATCTCTCCATTTTTGATATACATTGTTGAATTATCTGACCACCTTTCTTTCTTGTCTTTTTGCGAGGGATCGCTGATCGAGGAGGATCACCTAGGAAATCCTGTGCATCCTTGGGAGGTGGAGTCGGCTATTCTACCCTAGCCGGCAGGAGAGAGCAGGAACATTTGAGAGAGAGTTAGTTAGTTAGTGATTTATTTTTGTGAGAGAGAGACCATTAATTTTTAATAATACATGTACTCGGGACTTTGGACTTTCGAGCCCAATTTCCAAGTGATTGTTCACTTGGGGACTCACCGCGGTTTTGTCGGCTTTTATTGCCTTTTTTATTTTATTTTTCAATTTTGTTTTCTTTATTTTGTGTGATTGAGCCCTTAGATTTTGGAGTTGCTTGTCGATAGTATTAGGTCCAAACACCTTAATCACCATTGCATGTACATATAGTGACGTTTGGACTTAGTCAAATTTAAACTGCTTCTCACTTAGTCTCGGAACCACCGTGCTGGGAGGGGTCGTATACAACGCGTGTAGGATCCACTGTGGTGGACACCGATCGGCCCCCAAGACCGGACACTTCGGTTCCATTCTGAGTCATTAGCATCGATTCTTCATGCTAATAGCAATGTCTGAACTTAGGACGATTTCATCGGCTTGCATTTGCATATAGATAGGTTTCAATTCTGCTGAGCATCTTTGCATGTAGAGTGCTGGAGGCAAGGTGAGCATTTCTCTTTAGCATACATCATTGATTTGCCGCTTGCATTTCTTTTCCGACTCTCTACTTCTGATTTTGATCACTTAGGTGCTGAGTAAAATTGACTCCTCGTTAGGCTCGTGCATTTCTTACTAAAAATCTAAAAAACATGACAATCAATAAAATTGGGATTGTTAATATTACTTGACTCTAAAATCAATCAAAAAGAAAAACTTGTATTGGGGCGAGTAATCCCCTCATTGTCTTCGTTTTACTTGCTCACGCACACACTAAGGACTAGTGCCCAAATCCCTTTTCAGCCCCCTAAGTGTTTGTGCAATTTTGGACTTCTCACCTAACTCTAAAACAGACAAGATAAAAATATCGACTTTTCGGTCTCTAGCGAGTTAAATAGGTGAATTGAGGGTTTGTTTTGTGAGTTTGCTTGTGGTTGTTTGTGTGCATTCTAGATCATCTCTGCGCATTTGTGCCTTTCTTCACACTTCTCTTGACTTGACCTTCGTGCTCTCCCGACTATCATTTTTCTCTTGTTTCGAGATGGACCCCTGGAGCGTATTTTATCCGGACTTTGCGGATCCTTCGTTCACTCCAGTCGGTACACCTCCCTTCTATCAGGAGGATCCTCCTCCTATTTTTTATGACTTTTGTACATATCTTCCTCAGCCACAGTATCAGGACTTGGATTTCTACCCACATCCACCACCACCTCCATATATGCCACCTTCACATGCACCCGAGACGGATCTGTTGGAGTCACCTCCCTCGATCTACACTCATGTTATCTTGAGCCTAATGAGAGAACACATTAACTTGATGCAAGATCATCTTGCCATTATGAGAGAAAACCAGATTAACGCTCCATTCATTCAGGTTCCGGAGTCACTTGTGGGTGATCATGGGAGCTTGCAATCGCCAAAAATACAAAAAATGAGAAAAATTTAAAAACACAAAAAGAGTTCGGGAGACATTTGGTTGATTCAGACTGTAAGGAGAGGGTCCATTTGCCAGATCATTCACAAACACATCCATTCACATCCTGTCCCACCTTTAACCCCGAGGATGCCGCTGTACAGACTGCTCTTGGCATGCCTCGTATAGATGCTGATTCCGACTTCCTCCCTTGTATGGAGGAGATCCAAAAATTCAAAAAAATGTTATCTGAACCGGAAGTGGTGGCCACTATTCATGTGATCATCCATGTCCCACTTCAACAGGACATGACCCATTTATCTGCTCCTCTTCCCAAGAAGAGAAAGAAGAGGAGCGGATCTGAGCGTCACATTCTGACTATGGTCACTGCCCACGCCATCACACACCGTCCCATTCCTAGAAAGAAGAACACAACTGCCCCTTTCATGACCTGCACCATCTCTGACCATACTTGTGATCACACTCTCTTCGACGGCGGTGCTTCGATTAGTATATTACCCTTCTCGCTGGTACAGTCTCTTCACTTAGGGCCTTTCAAGAAGACCAGGATGATCATACAGTTTGTTGAAGGATCTATCAAGAGGCCGAAGGGTATCCTTGAAAACGTCGTCATTTCAATTCTGGGCACGAACTACCATGTTTATTTTGTCATGTTGCCCATGGAGACCTCCACAGGGGAGCCTGATGACCGGCTACTGACCACTAGGGTATAAGGTGCTAAATGGTCGTTGCGACCCAAGCAATCAGGCTCGATCAATCAAGAAAAATAGACCACCAATATAAAAATCAACTCGAAAATCAATAGCGGTCTTGCTATTATTTTAACCTGGTATAGCGACCCGGGTCGAACTCAAGGAGCACGTAATGGCCTTGCGGCCTACGAAGTAGTCAAAATAAGAGAAAAGATAAGAAAAAGGGTATTTTTGGTGGTTTTTAGGATTTTTATATTTTTTTGGATTTTTAATTAATTAAGCAACTAAAGAAAACTAATAAGCAAGGCACTTCAACAATTTCTTTAATGCATCAAAAATCAAGCAAAAATTCTAATAAAAATATTTTTGTGTGTTTTATGTTTTTTACTATTTTTGGTGAATTTTTGGGATTTTTCTGATTTTTATTTTATTTTCTAAAAATAAAATAGTGAAGGAAAAAGAAGGTACTGTCCAGCCGGGCTTAAGGGACCTAGATAAAATATCTAGAAATCCCAATAAGCCTGGAGGTAATTTCCCTATATAGAGAAACAAACAAGGAAAATTTGAACACCTAAACTATTATTTTTGGGTTTTTAGTTTATTTATTAGAATTTTTATAAGATTTTAACTGTTTTTCAATTTTTAGGTGTTTTAAGTAATAAAAAATAGCCAAAATTGGCTAGAAAATCAAGCAAGCCAAAACAAAGAGTATGTACCTTTTTTTGTAATTTTTAGATAGATTTTAATATTTTTTTGAGATTTTTAAAGTCAGACAGTAAAGAAAATAGATGTTTTTGAATTTTTAAAAATACCAAATCAAAATAAAAATGTCTCCAAAAATCCCAGAAAATGTTACACAATGGCAGGAGCCATGTGTCCAATTTTCATTGGATTTGGAGTATGTTTGCTATTTTATTCAAAAATAATAAGAGGGCACTGTGCACAGGGACCTAAGTGCAAATACCCAGAGTTCTGGGGGGTCTGGTGCAAAATTCCCAGGTGAACACGTGCGTGGCGCGTGCCTGAGTCACTCAGGGACCTAAATGTAATAAAAACTAAGTCCTAGGACCTTTTGGTAACAGGTACCAAAAGTCCAAGGGCTAGTCTGCAAATAACCCAAGAATAAACGCACATGCACAATTACTCTACGCACAGGGGTATAAATGCAAATACTCAAAAGTTTTCATTCCATCCATAACATCTCAGAACTACAAGGTATTAAATGCAAAAAGCACAGAAAACCACGTGTCGAAGCACGTACTACACCATACACAGGGGCATAAATGCAAAGAAAGTAAAGTGCAGGGTCCTCTATGCAATTTTTCCAGAAACTAAAGAACTACACTAGATATTTACAGGACTAATTGCTAAATAAAATAAAAGGAGGGCCTAAGGGTAAATTAACCTTTATTAATGGAGCCGATGGATAAGCGCCACGTGGTGCATCTGACGGTGAGGGACGATTGGCGCTCCAAAGCTGGACTCCTCGCGGTGATCGAACGACGGAGGTATAGCCTCGTGGAGGATCGAACGGTGGAGAACGTCGGTGGCTAAACCTCGCGCATCGGGCGATCCAGATCGCCTCTCCAAGGATCTGACGGTGACAGGACCTCCTCAGTGGACGGTCGAGATGTGAACTGGAGGTCTGAGGCTGATCGGACGGTCGGGGAAGATGCTGGAAGAACAGGTGGCCGACGAACTTCGCCGGCCCAGTACGCTCGCTCCGAGCCTCCTCGCGGGACACTAATGATCTGCGAAGGATCGGCGTAGGTCTCCGCGTCAGGTGGGACTCTCCGATGACCCAACCGAGCTCTAGAGAGCTCCGGCGAGGTCGGCGGAGGTGAAGCTTCTGGACCCAATGGTCCAAGCCCTCATATGGGCTTGGATGAACCTGCAAAATAGACCAGACAGCTCGCGGGGTGAGGGTGGTCGGAGGGTTGATGTGGGCGAGCTCCGGCGAGGGTGAGGACGGAGGAGCTCGAGCCCCAGCTCCTGTGCGAGCTGGGTTGAATGGGAATGCGGAGAATGTGCGCGGGAAGGAGGCGAAGGCTATGGCACAACCCGATGGTCGAACGGTGGTCGGACGTGATCAGAATCAACGGTGAACGACGGAGCAGCGAATTGGGGATAATCGAAAATCAAAGAAAAAGAAAGGACAACAGGTCTACCTGGGTGAAGGGATGGACTGGGGGCGAGCTTGCGAAGCTCTGGGTCCTCGCCTCAAGGAGCGTCGACCTCCGAGGCTCGAGCTCTCACTCTGGGCGGAGCACGGCGGTGGTACTCGCCGGATCAGTGGTATCCGGTCCCTCTCCTCTCTTCGACAGCACGGGGGGTGAGCTGTCATTCTCACTCACGCACTGGAGCTCACTGGGGGGTGGAGCGAATGGCCAAAGATGCGAATGGAGGTGGCGGAGCTGGGACTATATACGGTGGAGGGTCCGGGAAGAAGAGCGCGGGTAGGGCACTGGAGTGCACGGATCCCGAGACGGTGGCTCCGGCGAGGGTGGCGGATATGACGTGATCAATTCGGACCCGGGGTTTAGGCGAGAGGGAATCGGGTTGGGGTGCGAAAAATGCGAGAAATCGGGTCGGGCACCTAAACCCGTGGGAAGTGGTCCTGGGGGGGGGGTAGTTGACCGGGCGGTCAACAATCCCCTGGACCAATGGGTGAAGGCCACGTGGCAGATATTTACAAGTTAAATTAAAGGTAGCTAATGGCCGAATTATTAAAAAGTCAAAATATGAAATATTTTTATTTTAATTTTTTCTATTTTTTAGTGATTTTTAATTAATTTTTCAAAGTAAAAATAGTGTATTTACATAGTAGGTCTATATATAGGTATATATACAATATATAGATTTTTAATTTTGATTTTTAATTTGTTATTTTTATACAATTTTATTCCCATTTTATATTTTATTTATTTATATCATAAAATTAGGAATAAAAAGATATTTTTATTTTATTTTTATTATTTATATACATAGGTGAAATAAATAGATATGTACATATATACAGTGTATATTTACAAAGTATTTTTGGATTTTTAATTTTTATTATTTTTATTTGTTTTTGTTTTAATTGTTTTTATTTTATTTATTTACACCATATCATATAGAATATTTACAAAATTTTTGGAAATTAATTTTTATTTATTTATAAAGCTAAATAAATAGGGATGAGTGGTCTATATACAAGGTGACTATGTACATGAGTGATGTTTTTGTTTTCTTTTTAATTTTTCTATTTTTATCTTGTTTTTATATTTAAATATATACAAATATTTACAAACCTCTTTTAATCTATTTTTGGGAGGAAATATTTTTATTTTATGTACATAAATATCTACACACATGAGTTCCTATCTCCCTCTACTTTGGTTTTAATGCGGTCAGGCCCATGCTGAGCCCTCCCTTGGGTTAGGTTGCTCAATATTTATTCTAAATATTTCCCTCTTTTTCTTTTTACTCTTTATTCTTTTATTTTTGCACAAAAACATGCTAATTATTAAACTTTATACAATGCATGCTTTAGATAACTATTTGTATTTACATGAATATACATGCATTTGCAAAGGTTTTTGTAGCTAAAATATAAGAGTAAAGAGTGATGAATGGGTATTCATCACCCCCCTATACTTAACTTTTTCTAATCCCTTAGCAAACACTTATTTGAAAAAGAAGTGAAAAAGAAAGAAAGAAAGAAAAAGAAAAAGAGGGGAATGTACATGGATCAAGGTTGAATATTAAACTTTCCTTCATTAAATTGAATTATGGAGCTCGATCAGATCTTTGGATTATTAATGTGTCGGAACCTTATTTAGACTTAAGCTTAAAACTTAACAGCCTCTAAGTTCCACCAATCTATGGACAAGACTCCTCAATAAACCAGATCAGAACAAGTCTACATACACAAACTCTAATGACCATGAATCTTTCCATGCAGTGTAAGTGATATGTAGCTCCCCACCTCAGAAGTAACAAAGAAACAACCTCCCTCAACCTGGTAACTCTAATGCCTCGGTCTAGCAACTCTTTCCTCAAGAAGCGGGGTATTCCCTTCTAAGTTCAAGTGCAACCGGCTCAAGAAGAGGGGGAAGAAGTATAGACTTTTGGAAGCTCAGCCAGTGTAGCTAAGTCTCCCGCTTCAAGCTTCATGAGATGTAACATGGATACCATAAGCTTTTGCTTTATTTGACTATATACACTCCGGTGGGGTTATTAAATTTTCAATCCGACCCACCACTTTTTTGGAGTTCTTTTTGCATTTTTGCAATTTTGTTTTTTTTCAAGTGCATCTGTACATCATATCTACATGGTGCAGCATATATACAAGAAATTTTCCTCTTGAGCCAGTAGACTATCCCTCTTTTGAAGCTTTATTGCAACCCACGGCTTCTGTCTTTAGCCTTCATCACTACTAGACCAAGTTGAGACACACTTCCTTCACTAGAAGAAGAAGAGAGGTTCCGCCTAGAAGTACTACCCTCATATGCTACCCCAAGACAAAGGAAATTGCCTCCTCACCACCTCATCCGTGGAGAGCTATGTGTAAGGTGCTGGTGCAAGTCAAGCCATTGTCTCTAAGAGTCATGCGTGTGTTGTTAAGTGCTCTACTTAGGCTCATCAAGATGACATATGCTCATAGCCTAGTGGACTCAAAGAATTAAGTCCTTATGGACCTGAAAAGCCTTAACCCTAAGCCCTATAAGGTTCCTCTTAGAGTTAGGAGGATTAAGATCTTAATCGAGCTCCATTTCTCAATTTAATTCCAAGCTAGTTTAAATGTCAACTATCATCCAGGAAAAACTATATACATATATACAAAGATGCTATTTACAAATATTTACAATCGTGCAAAATTTTTGAAAAATGTTTTGAAATCATGAATGGATGGATGCATGAAGTGCAAGTTTTGCAAAAGTATTTACAAACATTTACACAAGATTTTTGCAAACTTTTGATTTTCAAAACATTTTGGAAAAATTTTGTACTATATACATAATTTTGATAAGAAAATATTTACACAAACTTTACACAAAAACATTTTGAAAACATTTTTACAAAAATAATTTTGTACACTAGCTATGTATGTGCAAATAAAAGAATGATTATTTACAGGAAAAATTTTTAATTTTTGTGATTTTTAGGGTTTTTAGCCATTTTATTTATTAACACACTCACACAAAGTATGAGTTATGGCTAAAGTATATATGAAATATATACACACCCCCCTATACTTAGCTCGAACGATGTCCTCAGAGTGATCAAGAGCGATGAAGAAGACATAACTCGTGCTTAGTAAAAGGGAAGTGAAAAGGAATGGCTAGGTACAGAAATGAATAAATGAATAGAATGAGGAGAACTCGGTGGTTTCCCCTATACTTAGGATTAAATAATCCTAAGTATAGCAAGCTGTACATGAAGGGAAATCCAAGTGAAGAATGTACAGAGTCTGCCCCCCCTATACTTAGGGTAAAATATCCCTAAGTATAGGCAGCAAAACAGGGGAAGAACGAATGAAAAGAATACCCGCAGGTCCTACATCCCCCCTATACTTAGGGTAAAGTACACCCTAAGTATAGCATAATCATAAGATGAGAAAAGGGATGTGGGACTAAAGAATAGAGTGATATGGACAACTGGATCTATACAGGTCGGAAGATCAGTGATAATCAGGCGTGAGATGCAATAGATGTGATTCAAGAGACCACATCTCACGCAAAGTGAATAGGGGCAACATCAACGACCCGCGGCTCATGATCTAGAAATGGCTTGAGCCGTTGGCCGTTCACTCGAAAGGTACTCTCAGAAGAGAACTCGGATATATCAATGCTACCGTTGTCGTGTACCTTTCTCACAAGATAAGGTCCCTTCCATTTGCTCTATAGCTTCCCTTGAAATAGACGAAGCCTAGCATCAAACAACCATACTCTCTGTCTAGGCTCAAAATGCTTGTGGCTGATATGAGAATCATGCCACTCTTTCACTCTCTCCTTATACTGTAGGCTGTTTGAGAAGGCTGTATCTCTAAGCTCCTCCAAGGCTGCTAACTTTGCCCTCCTCTGGTCTCCTACACTGTTTGGATCTAAAAGAATATCCGTGACTGCCCAAAGTGACTTGTGCCTCAACTCAACAGGTAAATGGCACGGCTTGCCGTAAACTAGGCGAAAGGGAGATGTGCCCAATGGTGTCTTGAAAGACGTCCTATATGCCCACAAGATCGAGTCCAAAAGCTGTGACCAATCCTTTCGGTCAGGGCGGACGACTTTCTGCAAAATAGTCTTGATCTCCCTGTTCGAGACCTCGTCTAGACCATTCGTCTGTGGATGGTATGGAGTGGCAACTCGATGGTCTAAGCCGAACTCACTAGCAAGTGCCTTCACCTGGTCGTTGATGAAATGAGACCTCCCATCTGAAATCAACACTCGAGGTACCCCGAACAGCGTGATGATGTGCTTCCTCAAGAATCTGCAAACTGTCCTGGCATGAGCGGCTCGGGCGGGGATAGCCTCAACCCAACGACTAACATAGTCAATGGCCAACAGAATGTAATCAAATCCCTGACTCTTAGGGAATGAACCCATGAAATCGATGCCCCATGCATCAAAAACCTCACAGAAGTGAATGGGCTGCATCGGCATCATATCACGCTGTCCACAAGTGCCCATCCTCTGACAGTCAGTACACCTCTTCACGAACTCATCAGAGTCCTTGAAGAGGGTAGGCCACCACAAGCTGGATTGGAGCACTTTCTGTGCCGTTCTCCTTCCAGAGAGATGTCCTCCTGCCTCAAGCTTGTGGCAGTAAGTGAGGACGCTATGGTGTTCATCCTGAGGGATGCACCTACGCCAGACACTATCCCCTCCTTCGTGGTAAAGGATGGGATCCTCCCAGTGGTAAGACTTGGCCTTCGCGAGGAAGGTCTCAAGCCTCTGTCTAGGCCAACCTTGTGGGACTTTCTTAACAACAAGAAAGTTCACAATATCGGCATACCACGGGAGTGAGGCGATAGCAAGGATCGCCTCATCTGGGAAGGTCTCACAAATGGGATCAATCTGCTCAGACTCCTCAGGCTGCTCTAAACAGGATAGATGATCCGCCACCACATTCTTGACTCCAGGCTTATCCTTGATCTCAATATCGAACTCCTGGAGTAGAAGGATCCATCTAGTCAATCTGGCCTTGGCATCCTTCTTTGCCATGAGGTATCGGATGACGGTATGATCTGTGTACAAAGTCACTCTAGATCCAATGATGTACGATCTGAACTTATCTAGGGCGAACACTACTGCTAGCATCTCCTTCTCTGTGACTGTATAATTCTGTTGGGCGGAATCCAAGGTGCGGCTAGCATAGTGGATAGCAAAAGGGACTCCATCCCTCCTCTATCCCAGGACGGCCCCCACGGCAAAATTGGAGGCGTCCGTCATGATCTCGAATGGGAGAGACCAATCTGGTGGCTGGAGGACAGGAGCCTCAACAATACACTACTTGAGAGTATCAAAGGACGGAAGACACTTGTCATCGACAAGGAACTCGGTGTCTTTCGTCAGAAGGTCAGTCAACGGTCGGGCAACTCTATTGAAATCACGGATGAACCGCCGATAGAAACCGACGTGCCCCAGGAAAGACCGTAACTGCCGCAAATTGGACGGTGGTGTGAGTTTTCTAATGACATCAACCTTGGCTGGATCAACCTCCATGCCCCTGTTGGAGATGATGTGGCCAAGCACCGTCCCTTGAGTCACCATAAAGTGACTCTTCTCCCAAGAAAGAACCAAGCGGACCTCAATACATCGCTGGAGTACTCGGTCTAGGCAGTCAAGACAGGAGTCGAATCTGTCGCCGTAAACCGAGAAATCATCCATGAAGACCTCTAAGCACTCCCCTACCATGTCCGAAAAGATCGACAACATGCATCTCTGAAAAGTCGCAGGGGCGTTGCATAGCCCAAATGGCATGCGTTGGAAGGCGTATGTGCCGAAGGGACAAGTAAAGGTGGTCTTCTCCTGATACTCAGGAGCGATGGCCACCTGGTTGTAGCCCGAGTACCCATCCAGAAAACAATAATGGCTCTTCCCTGCCAGTCTCTCAATAATCTGATCAATAAAGGGCAGGGGGAAATGATCCTTCTTGGTGGCCTGATTGAGTCTCCTGTAGTCAACACAAACCCGCCAAGAAGTGGGTTCTCGTGTAGCAATCTCCTCTCCAGACTCGCTAATCACTGTAGTGATGCCCGTCTTCTTGGGCACCACATACAAAGGGCTGACCCACTTGGAGTCGGAGATGGGATATATGAAATCGACGCTCCACCATTTCGAAATTTCCTTCATGACAACCTCTCTCAGATTTGGGTTCAGCCGCCGCTGGAACTCGCGCGACGGCTTCGCCTCATCCTCGAGATAGATATGGTGGGAGCACAGGGCCGGACTAATCCCATGGAGATCTGCAACGCTCCATCCTATCGCCTTGCAGTTCTTTTCAAGAACCCCCATCAGACGGGATTCCTGCTCTCCAGTCAAATCGGCTGAGATAATGACTGGGTACATCTCATGCTCACCCGCAAGGAATCTATACTTCAGAAACGCAGGAAGTGGCTTCAGCTCTAGACAACTGGGTGCTGGCAAATCTGGCTTCGAAAGAAGACACGTGTATGCTGCCAAATCTGTCCGGGAGACTGAAAGTGTACTCTCGCAAACTAGATCTGGAGAAGGCTGCTCAACTGAACTGTCTCTGATCTGCTCGGCATCTACCTCCTCCTCAGCTATAGGCTCAGTGGAAATCAGGTCTGGCATATAATCATCACAATCTGCCCACTCAGACTCTGACTCCGAGGGATCTGCATCACACAAGGTGGCATCAGTACCACCACCATCACAAAAATCTGTGTCGCGGTCGAGAACCTGCTCTGCTGCCTCTAAAGTATCCTGAACCAGGAATGTGATCTCCAAGCTCTCCTCTGCTGTCATCTCTGCATCAGCGGTGTCTGAAAATGAGAGGATGGCCTGTGCTGATGGGTCTGCCCAAACTGCCTCATCGTCTGTGATCACAAAGTCACAGTCCTGGTGGATGTCTAGCCCTGCATCTGTCAGCTGCTTTGTATTTGAAGTGGTCTCTGAGCATGCTCTCTTTCTGGCTCTGTTGTCCTCGACCGTCTCTATTTGTATACTTTCGCCCTCGATGCGAAAGTATACCTTCCCGCTATCATGATCAGTCACCGCCTTGGCTGTGGCCAAGAACGGGCGACCTAAATTAATGGGGGTATCAGTCACTGAATCAGGGATCTCCATGTCCAACACTATGAAGTCCACGGGGAATTGCAAACCCTGAATAGTGACGACAACGTCTCGCAACAACCCCTTCGGCCTCTTGACAGATCTATCAGCAAACTGAAGGACTGTCCTGCTCTGTCTAAGAGTGCCCAACTCGAAGCGATCGAGAAGGGCTGCCGGAAGACGATCCACTATCCAATAGAGTACGGTCAAACCTCTGCTCTCTAATGTGACATCTGACATATGGGGCTCCTGAATCTAGCCTCTTGGCCGGCAGACGGTTCTGGATTGCAAAGCACGTTGCTTTCGTCAGCACATGAATCTCTGAATGGTGGTTCCTCCTCCTCCTCCTGACTGTAGTCCTGTCTCTCAACGATCGCTGAAGAAGGGGGATGTGCTACAAAGCCTCCTGAAAGGTCAGCTGTATGTGAAATCTGTCAATCATGCTCTGGCTGAAATCTTCCTTCTCTCTCTTTTTTGGATCTTTTTCTCTTTTCTTCCCCTTCCCCATCTGAAGGGCTCTAGAGAAGGGGACCACAGGGTCCTTCTCAGATGAAGGACTAGGAATAGGTCTAGACGGCTCGACGATCGGATCCGCACATACATCAAGCACCACAGTGGGACCAGAGTAAACTAAACCTTTTCCTTTATTTACAGAACTGTTCAGAGATACATCAGGTGAAGGAAAAACAACAGATCTCTCTACATGAACACCGGTGGCCTCAGTACCACCACGGACTAGCTCTGCTTTACATCTCGCGGCCTCAGTACCGCGTGCTGGCTCGGCAACTCGGGTGGCGTCAGTACCACCTCCTCGAACTGGTAATGTGGCGGCCTCAGTACCGCCTGTGGAATCAGCATCCTTGGTGGCATCAGTACCACCGTCATCATCCTCCTCGTCGGGCGCTCTAGATAGATCCTCATGATGTAGCTCAGACGAGGCGTCGCCTGCTGGTGTCCTACCGCTCCTAAGTGTGACAAAATCAATATCAAACAGATATCCAATCATATCACCAAATGCATCACTAGGAGTGGTATACTCAGTACAAACTACCTGCTCAGATTTCCGCTTCAGGTTGTTGGGGTTTGGCTCGATCTGGGCAGGGATAGCGGCCTTCCCTCTCACAATGTCCCGCATCTCCTGGCGGAACTCGTCCATCTCCCGTCTGAAAGTAGCCTGCTGATCCGTGAGGTGGAGGGCTATGTCGTCCAAAACAGGGTTCTCCTGAGAACCCGACGGGTAGCCTCTCTGGTGGTGAGGCTGCTGGATCTGCTGCTGCTGTGCCTGAGAGGGGTATGAGTGATGCTGCTGCTCCTGATGATGAGGCTGCTCACGCCTCCAAGACTGTCCCTGGTGATAGGGACGAGGACCATAGGATGACTGCTGCTGCTGCTGTGGATGGTACACTGGGGGCTGCTGCTGCTGGTGGTGCTCTCTCTGCTGGTTGTACTGGCCTCCCTGACCAGATGTCTGTTGTTGGGGCTGGGTACCTCCACTCCCCCACCTGAATCCGGGATGGTCTCGTCGGATTCCAGGCTGAGGGCGGTCATACCAAATCCCGTTGACATCCATCAACGGCTCTGCATCGTACGGGGCTGGCGGGAGTACTGCCAGAGGATGATCAGGCTCGTATACCACCATCTGCAGGTCTGGAGATGGTGGTGACTGGTAAGTGGGTTGCGGCTGCTGGTACGGCTCCGCCTGTACAAGGTGAACCTGTCTAGGCTGCTGGTGTGAGCTGGAGCGCTGGAACGAGCTGCTGCTGCTGCCGTGATCGCCTCGCGACAGAAGACGGGGCTGGGAAGTGATGAATACCCATTCATCACTCTTTATTCTTATATTTTAGCTACAAAAACCTATGCAAATGCATGTAGATATGTGTAAATAGGGAAAGTTAGCAAAAGCATGCATGTTTGTAAATATAGATAATTAGCATGTTTTTGTGCAAAAATAAAAGAATAAAGAAGAAAAAGAAAAAGAGGGAAATATTTAGAATAAATATTGAGCAACCTAACCCAAGGGAGGGCTCAGCATGGGCCTGACCGCATAGAAACCAAAGTAGAGGGAGATAGGGGCTCATGTGTATATATTTATGTAAATAAATAAATAATATTTTCCTCAACCAAAAATATATGTGTACATATGTTGTATATATTTAAAAGCTATTAAAAACAAAATAAAAATTAAAAATCAAAAATCCAAAAAGAACCCTTCATCATGTACATAGCTCATCACCCATTATCTATGTCACCTTGTAAATAACTATATTTATTTTCAAAAATTTTTGTAAATATTCCTTTTTATGTTTTGTAAATAAAATAAATAAAAAGAAACAAAACCAAAAATCAAATAAAAATTACAAAATTAAAACACAAAAATACCTTGTATATATACCATGTATATAAGTGTAAATAAATAATTATTTCCCCTATGTATATAAATAATAAAAATAAAATAAAAATAGCCTTTTATTCCTCATTTTATCCTATAAATAAATAAAATACAAAATGGGAATAAAAATGTATAAAAATAACTAATTAAAAATCAAAATTAAAAATCCTATATAGTGTATATATACCTATGTAGACCTATAGTGTATATACCTTATTTTAGTTTCCAAAAATTAATTAAAAATCACAAAAAATAGAAAAAATTAAAACAAATATTTTTCATGTTTTAAGTTTTTGGAAATTCGGCCATTTAAAGGCCCAAAAAAATCAAAGAAAATTGCAATAATTGGCGGGCTCTGATTGGTCCACGGGGGATTGTTGACCCCCGGTCAACACCTCCCCCAGGACCACCAGAGCCCCGGATCTCTGTTTCGACCCGATTTCTCCCAATTCTCCCTACCAGATCCGACCGCCAAATCACCAAACCCCGGGTCCGGATTACACCTCTTGCATCCGGTATGCTCGCCGGAGCCGCCCCCTCGGGATCCGCGCGCTCCCGAGCTCGCCGGATCCTCTTCTTCCCGGACCCCTAGCGCTATAAAGTCCAAGCTCCGCCGCTCTCTCGCGCCATCCTTGGCTACCCATTCTCTCTCCAGTGAGCTCCATCGAGACGAGCAAGGTGACAGCTTGCCCCCGCCGGTGTTGTAGCGAGGAGGAGGTGCGTCTACCATCGATCCGGCCGCTTGTAGCCGCCGCGCTCCGACGACCATCCGGAGCTTGAGCCTCGGGAAGTGACGGCCCTTGAGGCGAGGACCAGGAGCAAGCGTAGCTCCAGCACAGTCTACATCACCACCCAGGTAACCTTAGCTCCTTCTCGTTTAATCTAATTTCGAGTTACCCCCAAATCGACCCACCGCCGTGTTCCTTTGATTCCGACCGTCACGCTTTATATCTCGATCATCGGAGCATCCCATCACCTCCGCCATCTCCCCACGCACGTTCTTCACCCATTCGTTCAACCCAGCTCGCCCCGGAGCTGGGAGTCGAGCTCCACCGTCTCCGCCTCGCCGGAGCTCTTCCGCCCTGCCGCACCGTTCACCGTCACCTCGCTTTCTTGGGTCGAGGCACTTTGCCCTCGACCCGCGAAGCGTTCTGGTTGCTTTGCAGGTTCAAAGGGAGGCGTCTGAGCCCCCCTCACATTCAAGACCGGAGCTTCGCGCCGCCAGCCTCGTCGGAGCCCCTCCAGGGCTCGGCTGGGCCATCGGCTACCACCATCAGCTGCGGGGTTGCACCAGGAACGTGTTCCGATCTTCAGCAGCAGCTGAGGAGGACCGGAGTTCACGCACGAGGCCGGCGAAGTTCGCCGGCGTCGAGTTCTTGCACCATCCTCCAGAGACGTCCGATGAGGCCCCCGCTCCAGTTCTAATCTCAGCCGTCCATCTGTAGAGGAGCAGCGACCGTCGATCCATCTGAGGGTCCCATCTGGACCGTTGCAGCCGAGGAGAGAGGCACCAGAGCCCAGCACCGCTTGATCTTCCACGTGGCCTCACTCGGACCGTCGATCGAGCCGAAGAGAAGAAGAGAGGAGTAGCGCCGCCCATCCTGACCGTCCATCCACCACGTGGCGTGCATCTGGCCATCGGCGAATAAAGGGGTAAATATCTTAGGGCCCCCTCGTAGTTTGTCATTTCCTTTTTAGTCCTGTAAATAGTTTTAAAACTTTATTTACGTAGGGTTATTTGCAGTATGGACCTTGTGGTTGTTATGATTTGCATGTATGCCCCTGTTTGTATGTGACCACGTGCGTCGTCACGTGTGTATCTGGGCTTTTTACATATTTAGTCCTGTAGATCTGGGATGTTATGAATTGAAAGAATATTTTTGAGTTATTGCAGTTATGCCCCTGTGAGTGTTTTGTTTACGCATGTGCGAATTTCGTTGGGCTTTTTGCAACCATGTCCCTGGGCTTTTGATACGAGTTATCAAATAGCCCTAAGACTTGGTTTTTATTGCAATTAGGTCCCTGTGTGCCCCAGCCACGCGCCACGCGCGTGACTTGCTGGGTATTTTGCACCAGAGACCCCAGATCTTCGGGTATTTGCACATTGGTCCTTGTGCACAGTACCCTCTTCTTTATTTTTGAATAAATATCAAACCACCTCCAAATCCAATGAAATTTCGACACATGGCTCCTGCCATGGTGTAGTAATTTCTGTGATTTTTGAGGACATTTTCACTTTTATTTAGTATTTTTAAAAATTCAAAAACCTACTTTTTAGTCACTGTCTAAGTTTAAAAATACCAAAAATATAAAAACTCCACCAAAAATTCTAAAAAAATTAGGTTTTGTTGTTTGTGTGTTTTCTGATTTTCAAGCCAATTTTGGCTATTTTTCATCACTTAAAAACTTTAAAAATTGAAAAACCCCTAAAAACCCATAAAAATTATAAAAATTAATTCAAAAAGCCAAAAACAATAATTAGGGTGCCAAAATTTTCCTTATTCTTCATAGATTACAGGAAAATTACCTCCAGGGCTTTTTAAGATCCTTAAATATTTTATTTTTGGGTCTTAAGCCTTGCTGGACAGTATCCTTCATTTTTAGCATTGTTTGATTTTTAGAAAATAATTTACCCATTAGAAAAATTCCAAAAATTCACCAAAAACAGTAAAAAACTTAAAAAACATAAAAACCATTTTTCCTTAATTTTTGCATTATTTTTGGTGTGTTAAATAAATTGTTGAAGTTGTCTTGTATTTCCTTTCTTTCATTTTCTTTATCTTTTAAAAATCCAAAAAAAAAATTATAAAAATTCATAAAAACCACTAAAAAACATTTTCTTTTATTTTTATTTCTTTTTCACTACTTCGTAGGCCTACGGCCAACCCGTGCTCCTTGTGTTCGACCCTGGGAGCTATACCAGGTTAATATCATAGCTAGACCGCTCGTGTTTGTTTTGACTGATTTTATCCCTTTGAGTGGTTATTTTTCTTGATATACACCATCGCTGAGATCCGGGTCGCAACGACCCTTGATTTATTATCCTTACCCGGGTCTTGGTTGGAATTCCTGGTGTTATCAGAATGGCGCCGTTGCCGGGGAGCACGTCTTAGTAGTGTTTTTATTTTCATTTTTATTTTCGCGGTTTTTCACGGCTTCTCGGAGCTCGCGGCTTTTCGCGGCTTTTGTATTTAGTTTTATTTTATTTTGTTTTATTTTGATTTTCTTTTATTTTTGTTTTTGTTTGATTTTGTGTGAATATTTTATTCTCATTTTTACACATATATCCTCAATTTTATTTTCACTCATTATTTGATTATTTTATTGGTCTGACCACCCTTCTTTCTTTTCTTGCGAGGGCCCGAGGACCGCGGAGGCTACTTTCGAGGAGCCGGTGCAGCTGCGGCACTTGGAGGCGGCTTTTCTCTCGACGAAGCCGCAGGAGAGAGCGAGAGGAGAGGGTTGAGTGGTGTGAGGCATTAGATTAGATTTTATTTACATTCATTTATTATTTGTAATAATACAGGCCTCTGACTGTGGACTTGGACACTCTTAGACTTAGACCGTAGCGGGTCTGTTTCGCCGAGCACCGGCGTGCTCGGGGGACCCATTAGGACCCTCGGTTTTTACGCGGCTTTTCTCGCGGTTTTCTTTTTCTTTTATTACTGTCATTTTCCGGATTTTTCGCGGTTTTCTTCGAGCCCCTAGACATAGGATTTTTTGGTGATTGTGACGTAGATCATTAAGGCCCAACACTTAATAGAATATCTGTTCCCATAGAACGTAATTGGACCTTATTAAAATTCACTAAAAAAGTTAGTTTAATTGGATTCGAGACCACGTGCCGTTAGGAGTCACATACAGCGCTGGCAGGACCCGTTGTTGCGGGCACCGAGTGACTCCCGAGATCGGACTCCGGACTCGATTCGGTTGACTAGCTATTGTTCTTCACGATCAATAGAAATTGCCTGTTTAGGACTCGGCTTTTTACCGTGCATCATTTAGCTTAGTTTATTTTCTGCCTTTTATTTTATGCGCGGATCATTTTGCATGTAGAGTGCTGGCGGCAGGTACGCATTTCTTACTCAGCATGCATCATTGATTTTCTCGTGCATCGGCTTTTTCGTCTTCTCCCCCCCCGTTTTTGGACTTAATAACCAGGAGAAACCGAAAAATTCGTTAGGCGATTTTGTTTGCTTGAAAAATACCTAAAAAGAAAAACCATAAAATTGGGACTGTTTAAAATTATTGATCTTAAAACTCGCTCACCCTAAAAATTTTTGTCTTGGGGAGAGCAACCCCCTCATTGTTTGGTTTGCTTGTGCGAGAGAGTGACCCCGAACACTAGGTAGAGCCCCCCGTTGCGAAACCCGACTGATTACCGACTCATCCGTGCGGGCCAGTCGGTTGGGTTAGCAGCGGATATCCCAACAGGTCACGTAATCGCTCTGCTATCTTGATTGTTCACCAAAATAAAATAGACAAGATAATTTGACCGAACTTTCACAGTCTTCAGCTCGTGTTGTGTTGGTGAACCGGGGGTTTGTTTTCTGATCATAATTTTTCCAGATCTCATCCGCCTTACTCGCTAGATCAAGATGATGGGTAGACGGTCTCTTAGGCAGCCTTTGGTTGCACCGCTTTCGGGCGCGTCTACCACATCATCTAGGTTGGCTCGCGAGAGCTCGGACCCGCTCTCCGAGCCCGAGTATGATTCCACCCTGTTCCCCCTCGACCCCCTTTCTGACCGACCTGAGAGATATGAGCCCGAGGAGAGACTGATTCATTTGACAGCACCTGAGTTGGGCTCATTTGGTTTTGCAGACGTTGAGATGGCCGGCGCAGGCAGTTCAGACGATCACTCCCGCAGACCCGAGCATTTTGTATTGGACCAGGGAGCGATCAACTCCACCCTGATCGCACAGTTAGAGACCGTCCAGCAGCAGCTCCGCGATCAGGGAGCTTTTATGATAGAGATGAGGCGAGAGATGGAGAGGCTCAGAGCAGAGAGAGATGCACAGAGCGAGCCCGATGAGCCAGATGAGGCACAGGCATAGGCACGAGCCGCAGCAGCAGCCGCGGCCGCCGCCGCAGCGGCAGCAGCCGCAGGAGGAGCAACAGGACCACCTAGACCGATGAGGGATTTACACAATCCCGGTTCTACACTGATGCACCACTGGGTGGTGGTTCCGGCTATCGTGGGGGACTTCAAGTTCCCCCCGAACACCTTGCAGATGCTTCCGAGGTTCCATGGACTGGCTACAGAGGAGCCCCATCTCCACCTACAGGAGTTCATGATGATTTGCAGTACTGTCCACGACAGGCATGTGGACCAGGATACCATACGGATGATTGCTTTTCCATTCTCCCTAGCAGACAGAGCAGCCACCTGGCTGAAACACTTGGGGAGATTCGTCTACACCTGGGAGCAGCTCCGCACTGAGTACTTGAACAAGTACTATCCACTCGGGCGGACGAACGCAGCGAGGGCCCTGATCAGCAACTTCTCCATGTTCCCCAACGAGCAGTTCCACGAGGCTTGGGAGAGGTTCAGAGAGCTCCTAGACAGATGCCCACACCATGATATCACGAAGCCGAACCTAGTTCAGAGCTTCTTCAGTGGGTTGTCACCAGAGCTACAGGGCCTGGTGAACGCTTCTTGTGGCGGGTCCTACTTCGCCAAGGACCATGACCAGGTCTGGGCGATTTTTGAGGAGATGGCAGAGAACTACATGGTCATGTCCCAGACCCGGCTCTACACGCAGAAGACCCAGCCACTTCAGCCAGGACCCGTGCAGTACCAGAGGATCGCACGGGTAGATGCAGGTCCAGCCAGTTCGTCTGCAGCAGCAGCAGCACAGGCAGAGTCATCAGCTGCGGACATGGGCATCATCAGCGAGAAGCTGGACCGCATGGAGCTGATAGAGAAGAAGCAGTGCCAGAGCATAGCACAGATGGATCAGATGGCACAGGTCTTGAGCGACCTGAAGACACAGATCATGTGTCTCCAGGAGACACAGACGGCTTCTCAGCCCCGTCTTCAGTCGCGAGGCGACTCCGGCAGCAGCAGCAGCTCGTCCCAGCGCTCCAACGCCCCAGCGCAGCCTAGACAGGTTCACCTTGTACAGGCGGAGCCGTACCAGCAGCCGCAGCCTACCTACCAGTCCCCACCATCTCCAGAGATGCAGATGGTGGTCTACCAGCCGGACCAGCCGTTGGCAGTGCTACCCCCAGCCCCTTTGGATACAGAGCCGTTGATGGATGTCAACGGGATCTGGTACGACCGTCCCCAGCCTGGGATCCGACGAGACCATCCCGGATTCAGGTGGGGGAGTGGTGGTGGCCAGCCCCAGCAGCAGCCGTCAGCACAGGGAGGGCAATACTCCCAGCCCAGAGACCATCACCAGCCGCAGCAGCAACCCCCAGTTTACCAGCAGCAGTCTTCGTACGGTCCTCGTCCCTATCAGCAGGGACAGTCTTGGAGGCGTGAGCAGCAGGCTCACCCGGGATACCAGCACCAGCAGCACCCTCCGTCCTACCCTTCTCACCCACAGCAGTACCAGCAGCCTCACCCACAGAGAGGCTACCCGTCGGGCTCCCACGAGAGCCCTGCCATGGATGATATCGCCCGCCTCGTCACGGATCAGCAGGCGACCTTTCGACGGGAGATGGATGAGTTCCACCAGGAGTTGCGGGACCTGGTGAGAGGGAAGGCCGCCATACCTGCACAGATAGAGCCCAATCCGAACAACCTGAAGCGGAAGTCTGAGCAGGTAGTACATACTGAGTTAGCCACTCCTAGCGATCCATTTGATGATACTTCTTCAGATCTGTTTGATGTTGATTTTTCCACGCTTAGGAGCGGTAGGACCCCAGCCGGCGGCGGCGCCTCAGCTGAGCACCATCCCGAGGCGCCACAGGAGGAGGAGGAGAGCGGTACTGAGGCCGCTCCAATCGACGACGGTGGTACTGAGGCCACCGAGGATGCTGATCCCACCGGCGGTACTGAGGCCGCCACTTCACCAGAATCAGGAGGTGGTACTGATGCCACCCCAGCAGCAGCTGAGCCAGAGAGCGGTACTGATGCCGCTCGACGTCTACCTTCGCCAGCAGCAGCAGAGCAGCCCATCCGTGGTGGTACTAAGGCCACCGGTGTCTGTAGAGAGAGAGTTGTTGTTTTTCCCCGTGGGCATGTATCTCAGGATTCTGTGATGAATAAAGGAAAAGGTTTACATTCTTTTGGTCCCACTGTGGTGCATGATGTATGTGTGGATCCGGTCCTCGAACCGCGTAGATCTTTTCCTAGTCCTTCATCTGAGAAGGACCCAGTGATCCCCATCCCTAGAGCCCTTCAGATGGGGAAGGGGAAGAAAAATGATTCAAAAAAGAGAGAGTTTGAGGAGTTCAGCCAGAGCATGATTGATCGCTTCCATATCCAGCTGACCCTCCAGGAGGCTTTGCAGCACATCCCCCTCCTCCAGAGATCTTTGAGAGAGAGGACTACAGTTAGGAGGAGGAGGAGGAACCACACTTCAGAGATCCATGTGCTGACCAAAGCCACGTGCTTTGCGATTCAGAACCGACTGCCAGCCAAGAGGCCAGATGCAGGGGCCCCGTATGTCAGATGTCAGATCAGTGAGCAGAGGTTCGACCGTACTCTTTTAGATAGCGGATCTTCGATCAACCTACTTCAGGCAGCCCTCCTCGACCGCTTCGAGTTGGGCACTCTTCGACAGAGCAGGACAGTCCTTCAGTTCGCTGATCGATCTGTCAAGAGGCCGAAGCGGTTGTTACGAGACGTTATCGTCACTATTCAGGGTCTGCAATTCCCCGTGGACTTCGTAGTGTTGGACATGGAGATCCCTGAATCAGTGGCCGATACCCCCATCATCCTTGGTCGTCCGTTCTTGGCCACAGCCAAGGCGGTGACTGATCATGATAGCGGGAAGGTGTACTTTCGCGTCCAGGGCGAGAGTATACAAATAGAGACGGTCGAGGACTACAGAGCCAGATCCAGATCCCGCTCAGATGCCAGTACCGACTCAGAGCAGCTGACAGACGCAGAGCCAGACATCCACCAGGACTGTGATTTTGTGATCACAGATGATGAGGCAGCTTGGGCAGACCTTGAGTCACAGACTACCCTCTCACTTTCGGACACAGCTGAGGCAGAGATGATAGCAGAGGAGAGTCTGGAGAGCACAGACCTGGTTCAGGATACCATTGCGGCAGCAGAGCCGGTTCTCGATCGCAGCACATTGACTAGTGATGGTGGTGCTGAGGCCACCTTGTTTCCTGGTGGTACTGATGCCACCGAGTCTGATACAGATCCCTCGGACTCAGAGTCTGATTGGGCCGAATGTTATGATCAGATGCCAGACCTGAGTTCACCTGAGCCTACAGAGGAGGAGGTAGAGGCAGAGCAGAGCAGAGACAGTGCAGTTGAGCCGCCTTCTCCCGACCCAGTTTGCGAGAGTACACTATCACTGTCCCAGGCAGATTTGGCCGATCTTGCAGCGTTCACTCAGTTTCTTCCACAGCCAGATTTGCCAGCACCCAGCATACCAGAGCTGAAGCCGCTCCCTACTTCGCTGAAGTATCGATTCCTTGCGGGCGATCCTGAGATGTACCCAGTCATCATCTCCGCCGAATTGACTGGAGAGCAGGAATCCCGTCTGATGGGGGTTCTTGAAAAGAACCGCAAGGCGATCGGATGAAGCGTAGCAGATCTCCATGGGATTGATCCATCAGTGTGCTCCCACCACATCTATCTCGAGGATGGGGCAAAGCCGTCGCGTGAGTTCCAGCGGCGTCTGAACCCCAACCTGAGAGAGGTTGTCATGAAGGAGATATCAAAGTGGTGGGGTGCAGGTTTTATTTATCCCATTTCCGACTCCAAGTGGGTCAGCCCCTTGCATGTGGTGCCCAAGAAGACGGGCATCACGACTGTGATCAGTGAGTCGGGAGAGGAGATTGCTACACGGGTACCCACCTCTTGGAGGGTTTGTGTTGACTACAGGAGACTCAACCAAGCCACCAAGAAGGACCATTTCCCCCTGCCTTTTATTGACCAGATCATTGAGAGACTGGCAGGGAAGAGCCATTATTGCTTCCTGGATGGGTACTCGGGCTACAACCAAGTGGCCATCGCTCCTGAGGATCAGGAGAAGACCACCTTTACCTGTCCCTTTGGCACATACGCTTTTGGACGCATGCCATTTGGGCTATGCAACGCCCCTGCGACTTTTCAGAGGTGCATGCTGTCGATATTTTCGGACATGGTAGGGGAGTGCCTTGAGGTCTTCATGGACGATTTCTCGGTCTACGGCGACGGATTCGACTCCTGTCTTGACTTCCTAGACCGAGTACTCCAGCGATGTATTGAGTACAACTTGGTGCTATCTTGGGAGAAGAGTCACTTCATGGTGACTCAAGGGACGGTGCTTGGCCACATCATCTCCAACAGGGGCATGGAGGTAGATCCGGCCAAGGTTGATGTCATTAGAAAACTCACACCGCCATCCAATTTGAGGCAGCTTCGGTCATTTCTGGGGCACGTTGGATTCTACAGGAGATTCATTCAGGATTTTAGCACGATTGCCCGACCGTTGACTGACCTCTTGACGAAAGACACCGAGTTCCTTATCGATGACAAGTGTCTTTCGTCGTTTGCTACTCTCCAGAGATGTGTGATTGAGGCTCCTGTCCTTCAGCCACCTGATTGGTCTCTCCCATTCGAGATCATGACGGACGCCTCCGATTTTGCCGTAGGGGCAGTGCTGGGACAGAGGAGGGATGGAGTGCCATTTGCCATACACTATGCTAGCCGCACATTGGATTCCGCCCAGCGGAATTACACGGTCACAGAGAAGGAGATGCTAGCAGTAGTGTTTGCCCTGGATAAATTCAGATCATATATCATTGGATCCCGAGTGACCTTGTACACAGACCACACCGCCATCAGGTACCTCATGGCAAAGAAGGATGCCAAGGCTAGACTGACTAGATGGATCCTTCTACTCCAGGAGTTCGACATTGAGATCAAGGATAAGCCTGGAGTCAAGAATGTGGTGGCGGATCACTTATCCCGTTTAGAGCAGCCTGAGGAGTTAGAGCAGATTGATCCGATCAGAGATACCTTCCCAGATGAGGCGATCCTTGCTATCGCCTCACTCCCATGGTATGCCGATATTGTGAACTTTCTCGTTGCTGGGAAAGTCCCATAAGATTGGCCCAGGCAGAGGCTTGAGACCTTCCTTGCGAAGGCCAAGTCTTACCATTGGGAGGATCCCATCCTTTACCACGAGGGAGGGGATAGCGTCTGGCGTCGGTGTATTCCTCATGAGGAACACCATAGCGTCCTCACTTACTGCCACAAGCTTGAGGCAGGGGGACATCATTCTGGGAGGAGAACGGCACAGAAAGTGCTCCAATCCGGATTGTGGTGGCCTACCCTCTTCAAGGACTCAGATGAGTTCGTGAAGAGGTGTACTGACTGTCAGAGGATGGGCACTTGTGGACAGCGTGATATGATGCCGATGCAGCCCATTCACTTCTGTGAGGTTTTTGACGCATGGGGCATCGATTTCATGGGTCCATTCCCTAAGAGTCAGGGATTTGAGTACATTCTGTTGGCCGTCGATTATGTGAGTCGTTGGGTGGAGGCTATCCCCGCCCGAGTCGCTGATGCGAGGACAGTTTGCAGATTCTTGAGGAAGCATATCATCACGCGGTTCGGGGTTCCACGAGTTCTTATTTCTGATGGGGGATCTCACTTCATCAACGATCAGGTGAAGGCACTTACTACCGAGTTCGGCATAGACCATCGTGTTGCTACACCATACCATCCACAGACGAATGGTCTAGCCGAAGTGTCGAATAGGGAGATCAAGACTATTCTGCAGAAAGTCGTCCGCCCTGACCGAAAGAACTGGTCACAGCTTTTGGACTCGGTCTTGTGGGCATATAGGACGTCTTTCAAGACACCTTTGGGTACATCTCCCTTTCGCCTCGTGTATGGCAAGCCTTGTCACCTACCTGTTGAGCTGAGGCACAAGTCACTCTGGGCAGTTACAGATATTCTCATGGATCCAGATGGTATAGGAGACCAGAGGAGGGCAGAGCTAGCTGCCCTGGAAGAGCTTAGAGATGCAGCTTTCACGAGCAGCCTACATTATAAGGAGAAAGTCAAGGAGTGGCATGATTCACATATCAGCCACAAGCATTTTGAGATTGGACAGAGAGTATGGCTGTTTGATGCGAGGCTTAGATTATTTCCAGGGAAGCTCCAGAGCAAATGGAAAGGACCTTATCTGGTTCGGAAGGTACACGACAATGGTAGCATCGATATATCCGAGTTGTCTTCTGAGAGTACCTTCCGAGTGAACGGCCAGCGGCTCAAGCCATTTCTAGATCATGAGCCGCGGGTCGCTGATCTTGCCCCTATTCATTTCGCGTGAGATGTGGTCTTTGACTCACATCTAATGCATCTCACGCCTGAGCTCTACTGATCCTCCGCTGTACATAGATCCAGATGTCCATATCAGCACATTCTTTAGTCCCACATCCCTTTCTCCATCTTATGATTATGCTATACTTAGGGTGTACCTTACCCTAAGTATAGGGGGGATGTGAGACCTTTTGGGTATTTATTTTGTCTCTGTCTACCCTTGTTTTGCTGCCTATACTTAGGGGTATTTTACCCTAAGTATAGGGGGGGTAGACCCTGTACATTCTCCACTCGGTTTTCCCTTCGTGTACAGCCTGCTATACTTAGGATTACTTGATCCTAAGTATAGGGGGAAGACCCGAGTCCCTCTTGACTTGATATTTCATTCTCCTTTTGTATAGCCTTCCTTTTCACTTCCCTATACATAGCACGAGTTATGTCTTCTTCATCGCTCTTGACTCTGAGGACATCGTTCGAGCTAAGTATAGGGGGGTGTGTATATATTTCATATATACTTTAGCCATAACTCGTACTTTGTGTGAGTGTGTTAATAAATAAAAATGGCTAAAAACCACAAAAATTAAAAAAAAAATTTTCATGTACATATCTTCTTTTATTTTGCACATAAATAGCTAGTGTACAAATTATTTTTGTAAAGATGATTTCAAAAATCTTTTGTGTAAAGCTTGTGTAAATATTTTCTGTATCAAAATTATGTATATAGTACAAAATTTTTCCAAAATGTTTTGAAAAATCAAAAGTTTGCAAAAATCTCGTGTAAATGTGTGTAAATTTCTTTTTGCAAAACTTGCACTTCATGCATCATCATTCATGATTTCAAAACATTTTTCAAAAATTTTGCATGTTTGTAAAATATTGTGTAAATATGCATCTTTTTGTACATATGTATATAGTTTTCCTTGGATGATAGTTGACATTTAAACTAGCCTGGAATCAAATTGAGAAATGGAGCTTGATTAAGATCTTAATCCACCTAATTTGTAAGAGGAACCTTATAGGACTTAGGTTTAAGGCTTTTCAGGTCCATGGCGACTTAATTCTTTGAGTCCACTAGGCTATGATCACATGTCATCTCAATGAGCCTAAGTAGAGCACTTAACAACAACACATGACTCATATAGATTATGGCTTTACTTGGACAACCGCACTATGCACCGAGCTCTCTACGGATGAGGTGGTGAGGAGGCAGTCTTCCTTGACTTGGGGTAGCATATGAGGGTAGTACTTCTAGGCGGAACCTCTCTTCTTCATTTAGTGAAGGAAGTGCGTCTCAACTTGGTCTGGTTGCCATGAAGTCTAACGACGGGAGTTGTGGGTTGCAATAAAGCTTCAAAAGAGGGATAGTCTACCGGCTCAAGAAGAAAAACTCCTTGTATATATGCTGCACATGTACATGTTGTATAGATGCACTCGAAAAAAAAAATGTGAAAAAGAAAATAACTCCAAAAAAGTGGTGGGTCTGAGAGAAAATGATAATCCCACCGGAGTATGTATATAAGTGCAATAAGCAAAGCTTGGTTTCATGATCCACCTGTTGTAGCTTGCAGCAGGGAGACTTGGCTACACTGGTCAAGCTCCCAAGGGTACTTGGCTACACTGGCCTTGACCCATTCTCTTCTTCCCCCTCTTCTTGAGCCGGTTGTACTTGAACTTAGAAGGGAATACCCGCTCCTCGAGGAAAGAGTGGCCAGATTGAGGTCATAGAGTTACCTTGTTGGGGAGGGTTGTCAAGTTGCCATTTCTGAGGTGGAGAGCTTAGACCTCACTTTCACAGGACAAGCAAAGATTCATGGTCTTCAGGGTTTGTAGTTGATGACTTGTTCTGATCTGGAGCATTGAGGAGTCTTGGTTATAGAATAGTGGAACTTGGAGGCTGTTAGGTTTTAAGCTTAAGTCTAAATAAGGTTCCGACACATCAATAATCCAAAGATCTGATTACGCTCCATACCTCAATTTAATGAAGGCAAGTTTAATAATCAGCCTTGATCCATGTACATTCTCTTTTTCTTTTTCCTTTTTCTTGCACTTCTTTTTCAAATAAGTGTTTGCTAAGGGACTAGCAAAGTATAGTATAGGGGGGTGATGAATACCCATTCATCACTCTTTATTCTTATATTTTAGCTACAAAAACCTATGCAAATGCATGTAGATATGTGTAAATAGGGAAAGTTAGCAAAAGCATGCATGTTTGTAAATATAGATAATTAGAATGTTTTTGTGCAAAAATAAAAGAATAAAGAAGAAAAAGAAAAAGAGGGAAATATTTAGAATAAATATTGAGCAACCTAACCCAAGGGAGGGCTCAGCATGGGCCTGACCGCATAGAAACCAAAGTAGAGGGAGATAGGGGCTCATGTGTATATATTTATGTAAATAAATAAATAATATTTTCCTCAACCAAAAATATATGTGTACATATGTTGTATATATTTAAAAGCTATTAAAAACAAAATAAAAATTAAAAATCAAAAATCCAAAAAGAACCCTTCATCATGTACATAGCTCATCACCCATTATCTATGTCACCTTGTAAATAACTATATTTATTTTCAAAAATTTTTGTAAATATTCCTTTTTATGTTTTGTAAATAAAATAAATAAAAAGAAACAAAACCAAAAATCAAATAAAAATTACAAAATTAAAACACAAAAATACCTTGTATATATACCATGTATATAAGTGTAAATAAATAATTATTTCCCCTATGTATATAAATAATAAAAATAAAATAAAAATAGCCTTTTATTCCTCATTTTATCCTATAAATAAATAAAATACAAAATGGGAATAAAAATGTATAAAAATAACTAATTAAAAATCAAAATTAAAAATCCTATATAGTGTATATATACCTATGTAGACCTATAGTGTATATACCTTATTTTAGTTTCCAAAAATTAATTAAAAATCACAAAAAAATAGAAAAAATTAAAACAAATATTTTTCATGTTTTAAGTTTTTGGAAATTCGGCCATTTAAAGGCCCAAAAAAATCAAAGAAAATTGCAATAATTGGCGGGCTCTGATTGGTCCACGGGGGATTGTTGACCCCCGGTCAACACCTCCCCCAGGACCACCAGAGCCCCGGATCTCTGTTTCGACCCGATTTCTCCCAATTCTCCCTACCAGATCCGACCGCCAAATCACCAAACCCCGGGTCCGGATTACACCTCTTGCATCCGGTATGCTCGCCGGAGCCGCCCCCTCGGGATCCGCGCGCTCCCGAGCTCGCCGGATCCTCTTCTTCCCGGACCCCTAGCGCTATAAAGTCCAAGCTCCGCCGCTCTCTCGCGCCATCCTTGGCTACCCATTCTCTCTCCAGTGAGCTCCATCGAGACGAGCAAGGTGACAGCTTGCCCCCGCCGGTGTTGCAGCGAGGAGGAGGGGCGTCTACCATCGATCCGGCCGCTTGTAGCCGCCGCGCTCCGACGACCATCCGGAGCTTGAGCCTCGGGAAGTGACGGCCCTTGAGGCGAGGACCAGGAGCAAGCGTAGCTCCAGCACAGTCTACATCACCACCCAGGTAACCTTAGCTCCTTCTCGTTTAATCTAATTTCGAGTTACCCCCAAATCGACCCACCGCCGTGTTCCTTTGATTCCGACCGTCACGCTTTATATCTCGATCATCGGAGCATCCCATCACCTCCGCCATCTCCCCACGCACGTTCTTCACCCATTCGTTCAACCCAGCTCGCCCCGGAGCTGGGAGTCGAGCTCCACCGTCTCCGCCTCGCCGGAGCTCTTCCGCCCCGCCGCACCGTTCACCGTCACCTCGCTTTCTTGGGTCGAGGCACTTTGCCCTCGACCCGCGAAGCGTTCTGGTTGCTTTGCAGGTTCAAAGGGAGGCGTCTGAGCCCCCCTCACATTCAAGACCGGAGCTTCGCGCCGCCAGCCTCGCCGGAGCCCCTCCAGGGCTCGGCTGGGCCATCGGCTACCACCATCAGCTGCGGGGTTGCACCAGGAACGTGTTCCGATCTTCAGCAGCAGCTGAGCAGGACCGGAGTTCACGCACGAGGCCGGCGAAGTTCGCCGGCGTCGAGTTCTTGCACCATCCTCCAGAGACGTCCGATGAGGCCCCCGCTCCAGTTCTAATCTCAGTCGTCCATCTGTAGAGGAGCAGCGACCGTCGATCCATCTGAGGGTCCCATCTGGACCGTTGCAGCCGAGGAGAGAGGCACCAGAGCCCAGCACCGCTTGATCTTCCACGTGGCCTCACTCGGACCGTCGATCGAGCCGAAGAGAAGAAGAGAGGAGTAGCGCCGCCCATCCTGACCGTCCATCCACCACGTGGCGCGCATCTGGCCGTCGGCGAATAAAGGGGTAAATATCTTAGGGCCCCCTCGTAGTTTGTCATTTCCTTTTTAGTCCTGTAAATAGTTTTAAAACTTTATTTACGTAGGGTTATTTGCAGTATGGACCTTGTGGTTGTTATGATTTGCATGTATGCCCCTGTTTGTATGTGACCACGTGCGTCGTCACGTGTGTATCTGGGCTTTTTACATATTTAGTCCTGTAGATCTGGGATGTTATGAATTGAAAGAATATTTTTGAGTTATTGCAGTTATGCCCCTGTGAGTGTTTTGTTTACGCATGTGCGAATTTCGTTGGGCTTTTTGCAACCATGTCCCTGGGCTTTTGATACGAGTTATCAAATAGCCCTAAGACTTGGTTTTTATTGCAATTAGGTCCCTGTGTGCCCCAGCCACGCGCCACGCGCGTGACTTGCTGGGTATTTTGCACCAGAGACCCCAGATCTTCGGGTATTTGCACATTGGTCCTTGTGCACAGTACCCTCTTCTTTATTTTTGAATAAATATCAAACCACCTCCAAATCCAATGAAATTTCGACACATGGCTCCTGCCATGGTGTAGTAATTTCTGTGATTTTTGAGGACATTTTCACTTTTATTTAGTATTTTTAAAAATTCAAAAACCTACTTTTTAGTCACTGTCTAAGTTTAAAAATACCAAAAAAATATAAAAACTCCACCAAAAATTCTAAAAAAATTAGGTTTTGTTGTTTGTGTGTTTTCTGATTTTCAAGCCAATTTTGGCTATTTTTCATCACTTAAAAACTTTAAAAATTGAAAAACCCCTAAAAACCCATAAAAATTATAAAAATTAATTCAAAAAGCCAAAAACAATAATTAGGGTGCCAAAATTTTCCTTATTCTTCATAGATTACAGGAAAATTACCTCCAGGGCTTTTTAAGATCCTTAAATATTTTATTTTTGGGTCTTAAGCCTTGCTGGACAGTATCCTTCATTTTTAGCATTGTTTGATTTTTAGAAAATAATTTACCCATTAGAAAAATTCCAAAAATTCACCAAAAACAGTAAAAAACTTAAAAAACATAAAAACCATTTTTCCTTAATTTTTGCATTATTTTTGGTGTGTTAAATAAATTGTTGAAGTTGTCTTGTATTTCCTTTCTTTCATTTTCTTTATCTTTTAAAAATCCAAAAAAAAAATATAAAAATTCATAAAAACCACTAAAAAACATTTTCTTTTATTTTTATTTCTTTTTCACTACTTCGTAGGCCTACGGCCAACCCGTGCTCCTTGTGTTCGACCCTGGGAGCTATACCAGGTTAATATCATAGCTAGACCGCTCGTGTTTGTTTTGACTGATTTTATCCCTTTGAGTGGTTATTTTTCTTGATATACACCATCGCTGAGATCCGGGTCGCAACGACCCTTGATTTATTATCCTTACCCGGGTCTTAGTTGGAATTCCTGGTGTTATCAGAATGGCGCCGTTGCCGGGGAGCACGTCTTAGTAGTGTTTTTATTTTCATTTTTATTTTCGCGGTTTTTCGCGGCTTCTCGGAGCTCGCGGCTTTTCGCGGCTTTTGTATTTAGTTTTATTTTATTTTGTTTTATTTTGATTTTCTTTTATTTTTGTTTTTGTTTGATTTTGTGTGAATATTTTATTCTCATTTTTACACATATGATCAGTAAAGATGTTCACCTTAGATCCAATGATGTATGATTGATGAATACCCATTCATCACTCTTTATTCTTATATTTTAGCTACAAAAACCTATGCAAATGCATGTAGATATGTGTAAATAGGAAAAATTAGCAAAAGCATGCATTATTGTAAATATAGATAATTAGCATGTTTTTGTGCAAAAATAAAAGAATAAAGAAGAAAAAGAAAAAGAGGGAAATATTTGGAACAAATATTGAGCAACCTAACCCAAGGGAGGGCTCAGCATGGGCCTGACCGCATAAAAGCCACAAGTAGAGGGAGATAGGGGCTCACATGTATATATTTATGTAAATAAATAAATAGTATTTTCCTCAACCAAAAATATGTTGTAAGTGCTTGTATATATTTTGTATATATTTAAAAGCTATTAAAAACAAAACAAAAATTAAAAAATTAAAACACCAAAAAGAATCCTTCACCTTGTACATAGACCCATCTCTTTATTTATTTCACCTTGTAAATAAAGCAATTTATTTACAAAACTTTTTGTAAATATTCCTTTTTATGTTTTGTAGATAAATAAAATAAAAAGAATTAAAACAAAAATCAAATAAAAATTACAAAATTAAAAATACAAAAATACCTTGTATATATACCATGTATATAAGTATAAATAAATAATTATTTCCCCCATGTATATAAAAATAAAATAAAAATAGCTTTTTAGTCCTTATTTTATCCTATAAATAAATAAAATATAAAATGGGAATAAAAATGTATAAAAATAATTAATTAAAAATCAAAATTGAAAATCCAATATAGTGTACATATACCTATATATACCTATAATGTATATACTTTATTTTAATTTCTAAAAATCAATTAAAAATCACAAAAAAATAGAAAAAGTTAAAACAAACAATTTTCGTGTTTTAAGTTTTTGAAAATTCGGCCATTTAAGGCCTCAAAAAAATCAAAGAAAATCAAAATTTTTGGCGGCCTCTGATTGGTCCACGGGGGAATGTTGACCCCCGGTCAACACCTCCCCCAGGACCACCAGAGGCGCGGATCCTCTGTTCGACCCGACTTCTTCCCATTTCCCCCGCGTGATCCGAATGCCAAATCCGCAAACCCCGGGCTTGAATCCATCCTCGCACATCCGACACCCTCGCCCGGTGGTCTGCATGGGGATCCGCGCGCTGATCGTCGTGCCCTACTCCACTCTTCCCGGACCCCTAGCAGTATATAGGTCGAGCTCCGCCGCACTTTTCACGCATCTTTGGCTATCCACTCCACCTCCAGTGAGCTCCATTGGGTCGAGCGAGGTGACAGCTCACTCCAGCCGGTGTCGCAGCGAGGAAGAGGAGCAGGGCCATCGATCCGGCCGCGTTTCGCCGCCGTGCTCCGACCACCATCTGGAGCTTGAGCCTCGGGAGGTGACGGCCCTTGAGGCGAGGACCAGGAGATAGCTACGCTCCACCACAGTCTACAGCATCCATCAGGTAACCCTAGTTCCTACCCATTTAGTGTAATTTTCGATTACCCCCAAATCGACCCATCACCGTGCTTCGTTGATTCCGACCGACTCGCTTAATATCTTGATCATCGGAGCATCCCATCATCTCCGCCGTATCCCCACGCACCTTCTACGCCCGCTCATTCAACCCAGCTCGCCCCGGAGCTGGGAGTCGAGCTCCACCGTCTCCGCTTCGCCGGAGCTCACTCGCCCCACCGCACAGGCCACCTTCACCCCACTTTCTTGGGTCGAGGCATTTTGCCCTCGACCCGCGGAGCTTCTTGGCTACTTTGCAGGTCCAAAGGGGGTGTCTGAGCCTCCCGTCCATTCAAGACCGGAGCTTCGCGCCGCCAGGCCTCGCCGGATCCCCTCCAGGGCTCGGCTTGGCCATCGGCCACCACCACTAGCTGCGGGACAGTCCAGCGGAGCTTCTCCGATTATTTGCAGCAGCTGAGGAGGACCGGAGCGCACGCAGGAGGTCGGCGAACCTCGCCGGCGTCGAGTTCTTCCAGTATCCTCCAGAGCCGTCCGATGCTACCTCGCCTCCAGTTCTGATCGTGTCCGTCCATTCTTCGAGGAGCTGCGACCGTTGATTCATCTGAGGAGTTCATCCGGACCATTGGTAGCAGAGGAGAGAGACCCGAAGCCCAGCGACGTTAGATCAGCCACGTGGATCTCTCCCAGCCGTCGATCAAGCACAGGAGCTGAAGGAGTAAAGCGCCCGCACATCCGGACCGTCCGATCACCACGTGGCGCCCATCCGACCGTCGGCTAATAAAAGGGGTAAATATCGTAGGGCCCCCTCTTAGTTTGCTATTTCCTTGTTAGTCTTGTAAATATTTTTAAAAACTTTTTCACGTAGGGTCATTTGCAGTTAGGACCTTGTGCTTGTTTTAAATTACGTTTATGCCCCTGTGTGTATGTGACCACGTGCTTCGACACGTGCTTTGTGGGCTTTTTACATATCTTGTCCTGTAGATCTGGATGGTTAATGAATGCATGAATCTTTTTGTGTAATTGCAAGTATACCCCTGTGAGCATTGTTTATGCGCATGTGCTTTATTTAGAGGGCTTTTTGCAACTTCGGCCCTGGGCTTTTGATACGAGTTATCAAAAAGCCCTGGGACTTAGTTTTTCTTGCAATATGGTCCCTGTGTGCCCCAGCCACGCGCGACGCGCGTGACTTGCTAGGTATTTTGCACCAGCGACCCCCAGGTCTCGGGTATTTGCACATTGGTCCTTGTGCATAGTACCCTCTTCTTTATTTTTGAATAAATATCAAACCACCTCCAAATCTAATGAAATTTCGACACATGGCTCCTGCCATGGTGTAGTAATTTCTGTGATTTTTGAGGACATTTTTGTTTTCATTTAGTATTTTTAAAAATTCAAAAACCCTCTTTTTATTCACTGTCTAACTTTAAAAATACCAAAAAAATATAAAATCACCTTTAAAAAATTCTAAAAAAATTAGGTTTTGTTATTTGCTTGCTGTTTGATTTTCCAGCCCATTTTGGTGATTTTTCATCACTTAAAAACCTTAAAAATTACAAAACCCTTAAAAACCCATAAAAATTATAAAAATTAATTTAAAAATCCAAAAATAATAATTAGGGTGCCTTAATTTTCCTTATTCTTCATAGTTTATAGGAAAATTACCTACAGGGCTTGTTGAGACTCTTAAATATTTTATTTTTGAGTTTCAAGTCCTGCTGGACAGTACCTTCACTGTTTTCTCTTGTTTGATTTTTAGAAAATAATTTACCCATTAGAAAAATTCCAAAAATTCACCAAAAACAGTAAAAAACCTAACAAACATAAAAACCAATTTTCTGGAATTTTTGCTTGATTTTTGGAGTGTTTAATAAATTGCTTAAGTTGCCTTGTATTTACTTTTCTTTACTTTTCTTATATTTTAAAAATCCCAAAAAAATCATAAAAACTCATAAAAACCACTAAAAATCTTTTTATTTTATTTTATTCCTTTTTCACTACTTCGTAGGCCCTAGGCCAACCCGTGCTCCTTGAGTTCGACCCTGGGAGCTATACCAGGTTAATCACATAGCTAGGACCGCTTGCTCGCTTTGTTTGATTTTTGATCTATTTCGCGGTTCGATTTTTCTTGATACACGCATTCGAGTGACTGAGGTCGCAACGACCTCATTTCATACCTTTACCTCAGTTGTTCGGGAAATTTTGCGTTATCAATGATCTGAACTTATCTAGGGCGAATACTGCGGCTAGCATCTCCTTCTCAATGATGATGTAGTTCCGTTGAGCGACATCCAAAGTCCGGCTAGCATAGTGAATAGCAAAGGGGACTCCATCCCTCCTCTATCCCAGCACGGCCCCTACGGCAAAATCGAAGGCATCCGTCATGATCTCAAATGGGAGAGACCAATCAGGCAGCTGGAGGACAGGAGCCTCTACAATTAGACTCTTGCGAGTCTCAAATGACTCTAGACACTTATCATCCACTATGAACTCGGTGTCTTTCTTCAGCAGATCAGTCAATGGCCAGGCAATCCTGCTGAAATCATGTATGAATCGTCGGTAGAAACCGACTTGCACCAGAAAAGACCGTTACTACCACAAGTTGGACGGTGGACTGAGTTTCCTAATGATATTCACCTTGGCCGGATCAATCTCCATGCCCCTGTTGGAGATGATATGGCCAAGCACCGTCCCTTGAGTCACCATGAAGTGACTCTTCTCCCATGAAAGCACAAGATGGACCTCAATGCATCGCTGGAGGACGCAGTCTAGGCAGTCAAGACAAGCATCAAACCTGTCGTCATAGACCGAAAAGTCATCCATGAAGACCTCCAAGCACTCAACCACCATGTCCGAAAAGATGGACAACATACATCTTGGGAATGTCACCGGAGCGTTGCATAGACCAGAGGACATGCGTTTGAAAGCATATGTTCCGAAGGGATAGGTGAATGTAGTCTTGTCCTGGTCTTCTGCCGCAATAGCCACCTAATTGTATCCGGAGTACCCATCCAAAAAGCAGTAGTGACTCTTCCCAGCTAGCCTCTCTATAATCTGATAAATAAAAGGCATCGGGAAATGATCCTTCTTGGTGGCCTGATTCAATCGTCTATAGTCCACACAGACCCTCCAAGAAGTGGGTACCCGGTTAGCGATTTCCTCTCCAGACTCACTCACAATTATGGTGACGCGCGTCTTCTTGGGCACCACATGTAGCGGACTGACCCATTTGGAGTCGGAGATGTGGTAGAAAAAATCGGCGCACCACCATTTCGAGATCTCCTTCATGACAACGTCTTGAAGGTTCGGGTTCAGCCACCTCTGGAACTCACGCGACGACTTCGCGTCCTCCTTGAGATAGATATGGTGGGAGCACAGGGCCAGACTTATCCCCTAGAGATCAGCTACGCTCCATCCTATCGTCTTGCGGTTCTTTTCAAGAACCCCCATCAAACGGGATTCCTACTCTCCCGTAAAATCTGTTGAGATAATGACTGGGTACATCTCATGCTCGCCCGCAAGGAACCTATACTTCAGCGATGATGGTAATGGATTCAGCTCTAGACAACTCGGTGCTGGCGGATCTGGCCTCTGAAATGTCTGAGTGAATGCGACCAAATATGCATGGGAGAATGAGAACTCTCGCTGATAATCTGAATCTGGTGAAAGTTGCTATGCTGGTGTGTCTCTGCTCTGCATGGAATCAACCTCCACCCTAGTTGTACGCTCCATGGAAGTCAGACATGGTATCAAATCATCAAACTATGTCCATTCTATATCTGACTCAGAGGGATCTGTATCAGTATCAAAAGAAGAACCTGCCTCACGATCGGGAACCGGCTCTACTGTCTGAGATGTATCCTGGACCAGGAATGTTCTCTCCAAGCTCTCCTCTGCTAGCATCTGTGCCTCAGCAAACTCTGAAGGTGAGAGGATGGCATGTGATGCTGGTTCTGCCCAAACTGTCTCGTCGTTTGTAATCACAAAATGACAGTCCTGGTGGATCTCTCGCCCTGCCTCTGTCATCTGCTCTGAATCTGAAGGCGGCTTTGAGCAAGCTGAATCTATGGCTCTAGTCTCCTCAACCGTCTCTATTTGTATACTCTCGCCCTCGACGTGAAAGTACACCTTCCCACTATCATGATCAGACACTGCCTTGGTTGTGGCCAAGAACGGGCGTCCTAAAATAATGGTGGTATCAGTCACCGATTCAGGGATCTCCATGTCTAACACTACAAAGTCCAAGGGGAATTTCAGGCCCTAAATCATGACGACAATGTCCTTCAACAACCCCTTCGACCTCTTTACAAATCGATCGGCAAACTGAAGGACCGTCCTGCTCTATCGTAGAGGGCCCAACTCGAATCGATCGATTAGGGCTGTCGGAAGTAGGTTGATCGAAGAATCGTTGTCTAATAGAGTACGATCAAACCTTTGCTCATGAATGTGGCATCTGACATACAGGGCTCCTGAATCGGGCCTCTTGGCTGGCAGACGGTTCTAGATCGCAAAGCATGTGGCACGAGTGAGCACATAGATCTCTGAATGGTGGTTCCGCCTCTTCCTCCGAACTGTAGTCCTGTCTCTGACGGATCTCTAGAAGAGAAGTATGTGCTCCAAGGCCTCCTGTAGAGTCAGCTGTATATGAAATCGGTCCATCATCTGTTGGCTGAACTCTAGCTGGTGGGACTTTTTTGGGTCTTTTTTGGTCCCCTTAGCCAAGTGGAATGCTTGGGGAAAGGGGATGGTTGGGTCCTTCTCAGATGAAGGACTAGGATCGGGTCTATGGTGCTCAGGCAAAGTAGAATCCATACAATCATTATCAATCAACACAGATGGATCCGTAAATACTAAACCCTTTCCTTTATTCACAGAAGTATCCTGAGATACATGAACTGAATGAAATGCAACAGGAAGTTCAAAACTGGAAATGGTGGCCTCAGCAATGATAATGATCCCATTACCCTTGTTAATTCAAGAAAATTAATGACCAAATTAATTGATATCGTTCGTTGCAGTCGGATAATGAGAGCAGATCAAAAACCACTTTCAATTATAATCAAATTAATTTCGAGCGGCAATTTTTTTTACTTGGTTGGAAGTCCAAGGTCGAACTTAGGAAGACAGTTGTCTCCTTAGGTAGATTCGAAGCAAATTTCCAAGGTTTGATTTTCAGAGGATATATTTTTGGACTTTTTCGTATATTTTATGCAAAACACATGCAAAATCAGGCTAGTTTAAACGTTAATTCAGAAAGATGGTCAACTTAATTCCAAAAATTATGAAACTTGGCCAGATTATGTAATGGGATGAAATTAAGCTACCCTAAGTTTTTTAGAATTTTCTGATGCACGGATAATAAAAAATACAGACTTTAGTGAAAATGACTAAACCAATTTTAATAAATAACAAACGTTGATATTTCTTAGAAACAAAATTAATCCAAATAGGTCTAATTAAGAGCTATCCAAATCAACTTGAATTTTGTTAAAACACTTCACAGTTGATTAATTAAAAATAGATTAAGGTTTTTGCTAAATGATTTTTCTAAGATAAACTATACATGCAATTGGTGTAATTTTCTGATATATTGCAGCATAGACTTATATCTACCAATGACGATTTTTCAGAGATTTTTTGATAAGTAGATAATGCGCAATCAATTAATCAATCAAAATGGGCAAAATGTTGCTAATTTTCACCAAATTAAATTCCATAAATATTCTGTGAATCAGAAAAATACAAATAAATGCTAACATGGTAGAACAAGAGTTATGCTACACAAAGCAATTTTCGGAATTAAAAATGGATGACAGAATGATGACTAAATAAACGTGCAAATGCAGAGGTATGAATGCAATACAGAAAAAGAAATATGAGCTCAAATGGAGAACAAGGACTTACACGTAATTACTGGAAACTTGAATTTTTTTAAAAAACTTGCAAAGGGGTGCAAGTGTCCCCTTTGCAAATTCCCTTTTCTTTATTGTGCGATAGAAATCCCTTGTTTTGTTGGCTTAAACAGGGGAGGAGCTTCACGGTGGAGGCGGCGCACCCACTGAAGGTGGAGTTGGCGGCCTGGCCTAGAGGTCGGACGGCCGGGCGCGACGACATGGGCGCACGCGTGGAGGGCGGTGCGTCGCGCGCTGGCCAAGTTGGTGGGCTGCCGCGTGGTCTATGGCGCGGAGGCGTGGGGTGCTTTGGCGGCGGAGTTCGGCGACTGGCATGGAGGCGACGCCCAGCCGCGCTTGTAGGCGAGGAGCGCCGGTGGCCACGCGGGGCGGTTGGCTCGCCTATAGGCGTTCAGGTGGCTGGTGCGGTGGCAGGATGCAGGGGGGGTTGCGTGCTGGGTCACGCGAGGGCAGCGGGTGGCCGGGGCACGTGGCGCAGCACCTTGGCGGACAACGGAGGTCGGGGTCGCGCACGTAGTTAGAGGTATGGGCACGGTTGAAGGCAGGGAGGCGCGCACAGTTGGCCGCGCATGGTCGTGCGTGTAGCTCTAGCCGCAGGTGGCTGCGGTTGATGAAGGTTGACGGTCGTGCGGCGGCTGCGGGGGATGGCGTCGAGCTTCGTGGCCGCTGGCGTAGGCGACTGTGGGTGGCTCACTGTGGTGCTAAGGTGGAAGAAGAAGAAGTCGGGAGAGAGAATACGTGAGGGAGAGCAAGAACAGGGACTTACAAAATCCTCTGTTTTGCCATGCATTTGTTTAGCAACCTTAAATGTTGGATTAATTGGTTGATGAGATTGCTCCGAAAAATTCAAGAAAAATCTCCATTAGATCCCAAACATGTGATTAATCTGTGAATGTGTAAAAATTTTGGTGATTCAGTGGGAGGAAGATGATGAAATAGAGGAGAGAGAAAATAGGTGTAGAGAAGGAAGAAGAAGAGAGGAAGAAGAAAATTACCTGAAGATTGCCTGGAAGTCGGCCAAAAGGGAGAATTTTGCCGTGGTCTTCGCTCAAGACCCCGGCAACGGGTCGAGCTCAAGCGGTTCTTGAATCAAGGACCGCGACGAAGGTGAATCCACCTTCGGATCTCGCCGGAGGAAGGAAGTCTCTGCTCAAGGAAGAAAGTGACCACTATCACTGGAGCACCAATCCGAACTAGCTCTCTCCCTCTCTCTCTCTCTCTTGTATTGAAGCAAGCAATGGCGGATGGAGATGAATGGAGGAATGGAGGGGATTATAAAGAGGAGGAGGAGGTTAGAGAGAGATGGAGAAGGTGGAGGGGGTGGAGTGTGGAGTGGCCGTCGATGGAGAAGAATGATGGCTTCTCCTTAAGTCAAGGGAGAGTGGGAGAGGAATGGGTAGAGAAAAGGATGACCATTGATGGACGATCCTCTCATCCAACGGCCCAGGATAAAGGAGGGAGATGGCATAAGTGAGTGAATGAGGAGGCGACACATGGCGGCTCCAGGAGTTGCCACATGTCGCTCCGAGAAAAATCCACAACTAAATGCAAAGAAAAATCAAAAAGAAATAATAAAAGAGCTTAGATCAAAAAGTGATCAACACGAAAGTTGTTCATCTCGACGAGATCTACAATTTGTGAATGGTCAAAAATCAAAGGAAATCGTCTGTACAAAAACGTATTTTTGGGTGGTACCTTATATATATATATAATACCGCATTTTATCTTTTGTAATTTTTTGTCATTTTTCAATAAGAGAAAAATCAAAATAAAAATAGAAAAAAATATGAGAAGAATATTTACGACTTAATCTAATTTTTTTGGATTTTTAATAATGAAGAGAATAAAATGATAAAATACAGGGATAAAACGTCATTGTGTACAATTACAAAAGGGGTCCAAAATCCAAGTTTTGCATACGAGCTCCGACTTTAATGAAATCGGTCTTGTTTTGAAGGTCTTTGAATGTAAATTATTTTAAAAGTGAGTAGACCTAAATCGGACACTGTATGAGAGAGATATGCGCATTTTAAGGTCTAAGGTCTTCAACTGGGTTTAGGGTTTTATTGGGTAATTTTACAAGTTAGTATTTTTTGATATTTTTCTTTGATTAGTGTTAGTAATATGTACACAATGGAGTTGGTTTTATTGAATTCGCGGTTAGTATAAAATATATACAAATAAGGTATTTTATCTAATATACAGGTGAATATGTACAAGTGAAATTGGGCTTCTTATTTAATGCCATATGAATGCTAAAATACAGATGTTATCAATGTATGCATGAATGCTAATTATGCGATATAAGTAGAAATATGCATCTTAATTACTCGGGAACAAAGCTCTATTTTCAACTTTTAGAGTGATGAATCGCAGATTCATCAAGCACCACCCTCGACATCTGGAATAGCGGCATCAGTACCGCGCTTTGGCTCAGCAACAACGGTGGCATTAGTACCACCTCCTCTAACTGGTGAAGTGATGGCCTCAGCACCGCCAGCTGGATCAACGTCCTTGGTGGCGTTAGTGCCACCGTCATCATAATCTCTAGTGGCATTGATGAGCCAATAAAAATCCTATCAATCTGGATCAGGTCAAAATAAGCTCTCGGGTCGTTGCGACCCGGATCGACAGAAATATCGGCTCAACAAGAAAAATGAAGGATCAGACCACCAAAACAAGATAAAAATCAAAGAATTCAATAGTGGCCCTGGCTATTAGATTAGCCTGTTATAGCGACCAGGGTCAGACTCAAGGAGCACGTGATGGCCTCTCGGCCTACGAAGTAGTCTAAAATAAAAGAAAATAAAAGACAAATATTTTTGGTGGATTTTTAATAATTTTATATTTTTATGGATTTTTACATAATGAAGAAAATAGGAAAAACAAGGAAACAAGCAACTTGGACAAATTATTTAACAACTCTAAATTCATCCAAAAATTCAGACAAAAATGTTTTATATTTTTTTATATTTTTCTATGTTTTTGGTTAATTTTTGGGGTTGTTCTGATTTTTATGGAATTTTATAAAAATAAAACAAGGCTGAAAATCAAGGACACTGTCCAGTCAGACTTGGAGGACCAAAATAAAATAGATAATGGTCATATCAAAGTCTGAAGGTAATTTTCCTGTAAAGTGTAAAACACAATAAAAAATTGGCACTGGATTTATTAGTTGTTGATTTTTCTTTTAATTATTAGAATTTTTATGGGTTTTTAAGGGTTTTGTAATTTTTATAGTTTTTATAAGTCCAAAAATGACCAAATCAGAAAATCAAACACAACAAGACAAACAATATCTATTTTTTGTAATTTTTAGAGTTCTTTTAATATTTTTTTTGTGATTTTTAGAACTGCATAGTAAGAAACATGTGTGTTTTTGAATTTTTAAAAATACTAAAAAGAGTCAAAAATGTCTCCAAAATTTAGAGAAAAATTTACACCATGATAGGAGCCATGTGTCCAATTTTCATCAAATTCTTGTAGTTTTGCTATTTTATTAAAATCAAACAACAAGGTAGTGATTATATTCTGTCTTTGAGTCAATATTTTGGTCACATTGTGATTCAATACTATTTCAAGTCCTGAGATTATGTCTGGTTGAGGCCATCCCCGCCCTAACTGCAGACTGTTGATTATATTCTGTCTGGTTGAGGCCATCCCCGCCCTAACAAGGTAGTGATTATATTCTGTCTTTGAGTCAATAAAAATGTGTTGTAAATAATAAAAATATTGAGTCTTTGACCCAAAAAGATCTCGTCGAGACGAGCAACTTTTGTGTTGACCACCCAAAAATGGGTAGAAATATAATTTAATTATACCAAAAAAAATGTGCCTAAAAATTTGAAAATTATATGTAGTTTATTTTGTTATATTTAAATTTCAGACCAAAAATCACTAAAAAAGGAAAAAGAGAAAGCCTAAAAATTGAAACACCCTAAAAACCTTCATAAAAATCTAAAAATTCATTAAAAAAACCAAAAAAAATATTTTTCTATTTTATAATTTTCTTTATAAATATATATATATATTAAAATTTAGTTAGATAATTTTGGATCAAATTTACTATTTTAACATTTAAATCAATTTTGGATAATTATTTAATCCGTTATTTGGGATATTTTTGGTTTTAAAAATATATAAAAATTAGCAAAAATGCTAGAAATGATAAAAACATTAGAAAAAATATATTAAACATAAAAACAATTTTTATTTTTTATTTTATTTATATTTATTAGTATTTATAAATATATTACTCTATATGTATATATAGCCTTATATATCCTATATATAGATATTTAAAAGAAAAAGAATTATAAAAATCTAAAAATATAAAAGGAAAATATAAAAGTATAAATTTAAAAACAAAATACAAAAATATGAAAAAATAAAAAATATATAAAATCAAAAATCCACAAAAACAATAAAAATGGACAAGAGATAAAAAGATAAAATTCGTGTGTGCATTCGTTTGCCCCTTTCTACTGTTTGCTCCCTGAGTTCGACTTCTACAAATGCTTACACCTATACACATTTGTTGTATAGTTATAATAAATTTTAACTCCACATTTTTGATACTTAATTGCTTGATTCGTATTGTGGGTTAATTGTTGATTTAAGATTGGGTATCGTCTGAGGTCGCCTCGACGACTGTCGATCTGCCTTGTGGATGGACATGACCTCGACAAAATCCTCGTCATCACAATGTCACATAAAGTGGATCTAAAATCATTATAACCCAGATAAAGATGTGTATTGAGTACAAGCATTCTGGCTATCGAACTCAGGGAGCAAAGGGAATAGGTTATTTATTATCTATAAGAATAGACAACAAATGCTTTTGTATAATTTTCTGTATTTAAATTTTTTGTGGGTTTTAAATTATTTAATTTTATGGATATATATATATATATATATATATTAATTTTTAATTTTAATTTTTTTTATATTTTTTGATTTTAAATTTCCTTTTCTTTTTATAAATAATAAATGTATATATTTATATGTGTATGTGCATATGTAATATGTATAATATAAGACAATAAAATATATATAATAAATGCAAAATCAAAAAATACAAAAAGAACAGTTCTTTTATTTTTTTAAAGTGTTCTAAAATATATTTAGGTTTTATAGAAATTAATAATGATGATGATGATGATATATAACTATATATAATACAATATAGGGTATTCAATATAAAAATATAGATATATATAAAAAAATATAAAATAAAATATTTTTATACTTTTTCAAATATTCTTCTATTTTTATGAATTTTTGATGATTTTTGCTAATTTTTATATATTTTTAAAATATAAAATATCCCAAAACATGGAGTTAATGAATAGGACAAATGTTTAAGGTCTTAAAAACAGATAAATAATCAATACTTCCTTAAAACTATTTTTATATATAGTAATATGTATATATAAAAATAAAAAAATAGAAAATAATTTTTTATATTTTTGAAAATATTTTCTATTTTTTTAGGGTTAGAGAAGGTTATCAATTTTTATAGTTTTCCTTTGCTATTTTTTGTTATTTTTGTTTTGTAACTATTTTCTACAATAATATACTATCCCTACTTTTTTGGAATTTTTAAATGATATTTTTTATTTTTTATCTCTAAGCAGATAATAAATAGCACTAAAAAGATTTTTTAATAAATTAAAAATGCAATGAAATGACAAAAAAATACAGCATGAATAAGCATCATTCAAAGCACATTCATTAATTTTTGCACAATTTTTGGAATAAGGTAGCTATTTAATCCAAAATAAAATACATTGAATAAATTTAACATTCTTTGTAGGGGTATTTTTGCAATTAAAAATAAATGATCATGCATACTAAGCTACACGATCATGCATCTTCTGTATTTATATCATGTCAATGACTTTTTATTATTTTTATTATGTTTGGTTCACATTTGCATACTAAGATATTTTGCTTAGAGTATTTTGTCACTCATGTGGTTTGCCATGATGCATGTTCCTACGAGGAGTAGCATACTGAAGCAATTTGAGAGGCAAGAGGAAGAGTAGATAATTATACTTGATAGTACTTTCCTTTTTATTTTTGTTTTATTGTTAGATGTACCCAAGAGATTTTTTTTAAGTTGTTAGTCAAAGCAACTCAGTAATGGACTTTTTCTTTGAAGTTTATCAAGTGATTCCTTTTACTTACCTTCTTGTCCGTATTTTGAATTATGGAATTTGATATGCATGTGTAACTCTCGGATCTGACATGGCATATCATTTTATTTTGCTTCTGTTGGCTCACCGATAACTGTCTCTGACCAAGTGGGTAAAAAGTGTCAGTGTAGAAACTGTTAAGGAGAGAGATAATTGATCAAACAAAATTCAACACCGAGATAAATTCGGTGTTATTCACTATTTATTTATCCAGGTAAGTGTGCAAGGTCGTACACATGGAGGCAAAAAGTCTTGCTCATAATCATCAAGTGAAAAATAATATTTTTGTGATATTTTTATCCTTCTTTTATTTTCTTCTCTGGTGAAAAAAATTCTTTTTGTAATTTTAACTTTTATTCTTTTTATTTTATTTTTTTATTTTTAATTAATTCTCAAAGTGAGTATTTTTCAAATAAAATGTATCTACTATATAGTATAAATGTGATAGAGAATATATGTGGTACTATATAGTAGAACATGACAAAATTCGAGCAACAGGCTCGAAGACAACACTAAAAAAGAAAACAATACGGACCGAAAAATATCGAGAAAGAAAATCAAAAAAAGAAGCACAAAGAAATCCTTAAAAATCGATGCCAAAATAAAATGTAAAAATGCAACGATGATATAACAATCTTTATGCATCCACAATAGGTCCATAAATGTCCAAGAAAATAGTGTAGAAAAATACAAGTAAAAGATAAAGGCTCTCTTGCAATTAGGTCCCTAGTCAGGGACCTAATTGTAAGAAACCTTCAGAGTTTTATAATTAGGTCCCTACGTGGGGACGTAATTATATATAGAGAAATCTTGAGGTAGGCATGAATTATCTGGTGTTGCGAGGGCTTCTTTATAAATCTTACACCGATTTGCATCTAACGGTTGTGATTAGAAGGCGCCCAACAGATTTAGTCTATCTGTTGTAGATACGTGGCGATCACTTGCACTCTGTGTTCTTTAGAATGTTCCTCCCCAAATCAAAGGTAGTCAACGTTAGGGATCGTTGTCTCCGGCGATGTGGCATGCGGCAACTACAATGACTCTGACAAGTCTAGGAGGGGATCACCTATCCCCTCCGAGCTCGCCTACTATGGGCAAAGGGCGAAGATAGCGGTGGCGACATCTGAGCTGCATGGCTAGGGTTCTTAGGAACATTGACAAAGAATAGTTGCAGGATTGATGTAATTACTTGATGGAGACAATCAAAGATGCTCCAGATGACATGATTGATGCTCCAGAAGATGATGCAGACCTACAAAGATAAATTTGATTGCTTGATTTGTATGAAAATCAACCAAAAGGTTAAAGTATCTTGCATGTTAAAATGGGATTCCTGAGAGATGGTTTCATATCCAAATTGGATGTGAATTGAGTTAAATCGAGACGAGATTTGAAGTGTGAATTATAGATGGTGATTGATAGGATCTAATCATGCAATTAAACATTCTAAACAAGCATGGAATACGAGGAATTGAAAGATGAAGGATGATGTACCTGGGATTTGAGGTATAGAACTTCAATTCTGGCTCACTGAGACGGTGTCCTTCAGGGAGCTCGACGTCGCTTGTGGCGGCAATGCAAAGCCACTCAAGGCTCTGGAACATTTCCCCGATCACTCTCCTTCCACATGGAGACCTCTCGAGGTGCTGTCACCACCAAGATTGGCTAAAATCAGGAGAATAAAATAGGTGGTCGGCCAATTAGTTCTGGATGCCGAAGAGTTAGTTCGTAAATGGCTAACTTTGGATCTTTAAATAGAGAAGATGGAATGATGTTAGGGATGAATCAATGGTGGGCGAAGAAGAAGGTAGTTAGGAGGGTAGGATGAAGGGTTTGGATTAGAGTTAGGGTGTTAGGTAAGCGTGGGAAAATTGGTTGAAAAGAGACTGGAAAGAAGCTTCAATAATATGTTCTTGAGGAAGATGATTCCATGTATTGACATGTGTCAACACCTGGTAGGCTAAAATATGAATAACTTATAAAATAGTTAATGACCTTATTTAAATTAGGTATAAAAATAAAAGGTGTAAATAATTAAATATATTAATTTATTATATAGTTTTTTATAAATATTAAATATTTAATAAAATATAAATATAATATTAATAAATATGTATATAATATACTTAATATATAATTTTGATTTTTAATTTAATAAATTAATAAATAACATGTTATTTTTATATTTTATTAATTATTAGAATAATAAATAAGGTATGTATGACTTTTTATGGATTTTAATAATTTACATTAGATATATAAATAAATACAGGTATATGTTATACGGTTCAAATTCATCTATACATTAGGGGTTTTAATTTATTTAAAATATTAAATAGTGTCCAAAATTCTAAAATAATGTATATACAATCTACAAGATCAAAAAAATAATTAAAAATTATAAAATCACAAATAATATGTTCTAAATAAAATAAATAGCCCAGAAACCCAGTTCTCTACAGGTCCCAAAATTGAATTTTTGCAAACATGCTTCAATTTTAGTGAAATCACCTTAATTAATTAGATAATATTATTTTATGAACTTTAAAGATGAGTAGAATGAAATTGAAGTTCGTATGAAGAAATTATGATGTTTAGAAGTTGAGAAATTGACCATTTAAAAGTTGGATTTCTTGGCATATGTGCATGTTGGAATTTTTATGATTTTTATATACATTTTTAGAAATAAATAGGAGAAGAATTTGATGAAAATTATGTACAATTAAAAATCATTGAAGTTTTGATAATTATTGAGTAAATAATGAATAATGTGTAGAGTACATAATTACTTCTTTTTGTGATTTTCTTCCTTATCTTCCCTACTTATTGGTTTGTCGACCATTCCATGTTGACTTGGTCACCGGTTTTAGGTTATAAAAATATATCTTTCAGCCATATTTTTATTTTATATCATATAGTACATATATACATATTTATAGTATACCTTCTTTTTATTTTCTTTCTTTTTATTCTTTTATTTATTTACATGATTTTGATGCATAAAAATGCATTTTTATTTATCAATGATGTTTTGATAAGAAATGAAAATTAATAGATATTTACATACATTTGTTAATATTTTTAAGATAAAATGCTACAGAAAAACTAATGAATCATGGATTTATCACTCACATCGATCTGGGATGTTACACATTGTTTAATAGAAAGACAATAAGTTAGGTATTAAGGAAATAAGCCGTTATCGAAAGTCTTAGATTTTCCTTCTTATTGAAATCGTCTAAAGAAAACTTGGATTCTAACCAATATCGACCTTCATGTAAGAGTGTCTTATCTACTATTACCTACACATCTCAATATTGTTTCGATTCATATTAGGAACTTAAAACTATTTTGATATCTTGATTCTCCTCCAGCTTGATCATATCTCAATTGTCAATTCGCCTTCATGTATGCACACTATTTAGTTAAACTTCCTAGATAACTACAAATTTTTCAAAAATATAAAACCAATATTATGAGGATTGAACATCCCAAAACTTTTATCAAAATTAATTGATTTCATGTGCACAAAGTTAGATAAACATCAAGTTTGTATCAAGTCCGACACCCGAAAATATGCTCTATTTATTTGTATATAAACTTTGACATCTTACCTCATACTCGTTTTAAAACATATACACTAACACAATGTTAGTAACTACTAATGACTATATCTGCATCCATCTCATATTGTTCATTTTTATATGCACCAGATCACGGGCATCTTGTTTGATATACTTGATATTATAACGATTTATCTAAATGTTAGAATTAGTAAATAAACAATTTATAATATAGTCAAGGGTTAACGATACCACTATAAGAGTATCTCTTCTAACCCATACTACATGTACATTGTTATATTAAAATCCAGTTTTTAAAGTTAAATTTTTTTTGATAACATCTTACATAATAACTGATCATTGTATTTAGAATTTATATTGTACATTATCTTTTAGGTGAAAGAGAAATTTAATTGTATGTTGGTAATGCATGGCGTTGCAATCATATTCATCCTATCTTTGTCTTTGTATTCACATCATGGAACACATCTGATGATGCTTACCCTTACAATACCAATCGATATAACCAGCATTGATATCATGTATAAGTGAGAGGCCAAGAACATCTACTGAGCCACCTAACAGCTCCACTTGAGCAACTCTATATGTGCCATGTGCAACACATACTCAACTTTTCTCCTTTAGGGTTGTGAGCTTCAAAAATTCTCACTTGATGCATAAAGGTGCATGCCTAATCCCTTGCAGCTTCTAACTTTGTCTCCTTTATTATCATGAAATCTCACCCATGTGACAACAATAATCATAAGCCATTGAGAACATTTACCGATAGGATGACAATAATCATGATTGCAAACATCGTAATATATCTATCAACTTGTTCGGAGTTTAAACCATTTGGCATGATATGGATCCACTATTCATTTATGTTGTACTTAAACTTCGACCTAAATTTCTCGACAGATACCTCTAAATAACGCAAGAAATTCACTTCTAATATAAATAACTATGTTAATAAGAACTTGATATCATACAAACATAATTTTAGAAAGAAAAGAATAAGAAAGAAAAATATAGAAGAATGTAACACATGTGTATACATACAGGACAACAAGAATAAATAAGATTATAGACCATATTTTTAATCCTTACCTAGAAACTATGTCAAACTAACCTAGTTCATAAAGAAGTAAGATGAAGAACCAAGAAAATATCAAAAATAGCCCTAAAATAAATTTATATAATACACCCAATATTCATATTTCATTAATAAATTCATTTCAACTCGTTTTGAATTGATTTCGTGTTTCATCTTTTACATAAAAATAACACAAAAAATAAAAATATATTAAAATAACAACCTTAATAACCAATGGAGGGACAAAAGATAGAAGTAGTCAAAGGAAAAGAAAGGGGAAGGGAAAGTCGGTTATTGTCGATGATACTAAAGGTGTGTATGAAGTATCCATGCCACTATGAGGCGTGCATGAAGTGTAGGTCATCAATGTATATGAAGTGTGGACGCTATTAATGTATTAAAATTTATGGATGAATGCAACTATGAGATGTATATGAAGTATGGAAGAATGTGAATGTGTATTATCAGAATGGTAATGTAATTTTGTAAGAATACAAAGGCACAAATGTTATTGAAAAAAACAGGGACATAATTGTCAAATCTCGGATGGGCACAAGTACGAAAAAATAATTTTTTATCTCTTTTGCATTAATCCTCTTAGGGTGCGTTTGGTTGGCGGGTTAAGGCAGGTTAAATTGGTAGAGGGTAATCCGTTTTTGGATTTTGGTGTTTGGATAGATGGTTAAACTAGGGGTGGGTTAGAAGTGGCTTTGGAGTGATATGATTGTATTGAAGTTTGAAAAAGTGAATAGTTATTGTGATGTGATTGTATTGATGTTTGGAAAAGTGAGTAGAAGTGGAGTAGTTTATAATTTTTATATGATATGATGGTATAATATTATTTTTTGATAGGATTGATGATATAAATTTGATTAATTTAATTTTTTAAAAAAAGAATGAAGTGGGGCCCACGGGGAGAGAGGGGGATGTGGGTCAAGAGGGGTAAACTCCCCTAACCCGTAGGTAACCCGTCAACCAAACGGTACCTTATCGTTTTTACTAAGTTCAAGGCGCTCTAATTAATTTAGGGTTTTATTGTAAGTGTCCTTAATTTTAGTAATATCAATTATATGCTCCTTCCTTTTTTGAAATATCGGTTGTGCCCTTATATTCTACAAATATTATAATGGTGCTCTTTTGTAATATCAGTTATGCCCCTAACGGAAGAACGGAATTGTGAATTTGTAAGAATATAGGAGCACAATTGATATTCCAATATGTGTGGATTCATGGTAATTGTGTGAAACGATCACTCTTTTATGTAACAGTGTTGATATCATCATTTTAACATATCATTTTTAGAAGATATCAATTTGTACGTGTCAAGCGTTAAGATGATCATCATTTAGTGCTTAGGATTCACCATTAGATTGTGATGGATCCATGACTGCTTACGGCATTTGCCAATTAAAAAGCTAAAATTTACAATTTATTCCAGTGAAATAAATTAGTAGTATATTCTCTTTTGTTAAGAATTATGATCCTTAGATAATAAAACCCTGTAGAAATGATCTCACATGAAAATGCTTAGGGCGCCTAATTATTATACTTTAATCGAAAAATTAAAAAAATCAATTGGAAAATATAAAAATTGTGGCTGCTGGGATTCGAGCCCAGGTCTCCACGGCCACAACGTGGAATTGTCACCACTAAACTACAGCCACCTTTGTGATAAAAAAAGCTAACATGCTTTATGTAACTACAAACTGTTTGTGCTTATATCCCAAATATCTACATTGTATCTTCAAGGATAAAGCTGAACATCTGCTATGTCCATCACTTATTGCACACAATGGTGTAATGTACCCCCAAAAATGGGGATTTTTACTCTTGTGCCATTTTGAGCCCTAACTTATTTACCTTATATTCTTACAAAATCCTCATTAATGTCCTTCCGATGTTTCACTTGCTCTCCCATGTTTAGGGATGAAAACGGTCGGATATGAATACGAATATAGATATAATCATTTCCTTATCCATTTTAAAATACGAATACGAATGCGGATACGTATATTGACGGATGTGAAAAATGCATTACCATATCCTTAAAAACAAATACGAATCGGATACGAATAATAATAGAAATATTTTATAGATTAACTAAAATATACATGTTTAGGATGGTTTACATGTAAAATAAGGATAACATATATATTAATTTCATAGCAACTATATCAACAATGATGAATGCATTCATAAAATATTGTTACGCATAGCTATAAATAAATTTATCACTATACTTATGTACGAAAATGAATATACGAATACGAATGCGAATATTAGCGAATGTCAAAGTGACCCATATCCGCATCCATTTTAAAACGAATGCGAATACGAATGTCAAAATATGTATAAAACGGATACGATAGCGGATCGGATACGAATATATTCACATTCGTTTTCATCCATGGCCATGTTACACTAGCAGAAGAGTGATGTTGTGAATTTTGTAAGACTGACCTTATATTCTTACAAAATTCGCAGTAAAGTCCTTCTATTTTTACGTGTTTTCTCCTATATTACACTAGTAGAAGAGCTATATTGTGAATTTTGTAAGATTGACCATGTAGTGTTCTTCCCTACAATTGTTCTTCTATATTACACTAACATAAGAGCAATATTATGAATTTTATAAAACTTATTGGGGCACTTGCATTTGCAAAAAAAAAGTTAAGGAAATGAATGTTACAGTTACACTCGGATGGACACAAGTGTAAGAATCCCAAAAGATCATATACAAGGAATATTAATTGGTTGGCAACAATATATACTAGTGTATATTCCCGCGCTTTGTGGCGGGTTGGAGCGAATACAACTATTTGTTATATCTTTAAAATTATATAAATTAAGCAAGATTTCAAATAAAAAATGAGGGATGTCTAAAACATGGATCTTAAATATTTTTTTGCATTGTATCAAAGCCTCATATGATCGCACATACGTTATATTGCGGCCCAATGATGTAGCTACATTGAGGTGGTAGACAATATAAGGAAATATAGAAGAGAATAATACAAATATATGTTCTGAAAAAATATAGATACTTGAAAAATTATGGATAAATGTGTTGATCAGATGCTACTTAAAATAATAGAATATAACATTTTAAAAAAGAAATGGATAAATTATGCTAATGAAAGGATTAAATCATTATCAACATTAAAAAACAAATCAACTTCAATATATCCAAATACATACATGCATTTAAGAAATATACAGAAGCATGAAAGTATATAGGGTGATAATATAAACCAACATAACACTCAATAAGATATAGAATCCAACGTCAAGGTAGAATAGTGGAAGAATGTAGCCTATAAAAACAATCGATGGGGTCACATGATAAACCTTAATTCTAACATGAAATTCAAATTTGTAGAAATGATGAACATGCTATGTACACAGTGAAATATGAATACATGTATTTGAAGTAAAATATAATAAAGAAATACCTACATAATATTTGTAAATAAAATTTTGAAAAATACAACAAAATAAATTTATGCTATCTATATAGATTTTGTTGCATGCATGAAATCTATTTATAAACTTGTACACATAAATCTTTGATAATGAAAATTAATTTTTCACAATGTATTTATTATAAGAATTTAATATATGTATATATATTATTGATTTTAAATACCTTTAAGGCCAAGTTTATTTCTTTTTTATCAATATGAATGAATTAGTTTCATTAGCATTTTGAAGGCTTTAACATTAAGTTATTGAATAAAAAAATGCATAAGCACGGGTCGATAAAATTAAGACTTGTAAATTTCTTTTTTTTTATTTCATATAATTTTACAATACCAATAAAGAGGAATGATAAATTTTGCATTATCATTTATACTTATATTCATAGCTCACGTTTCAAAAGTAACACTAAGAAAATATTACCTCAGTCAAAAATGTTATTTATATATAACTTCTACTGTAAATAGAATATTAATCTACTTCAATTCGAAATTATATTTTTTTTATAGATATTAAAGACAAATATGTAATATATAATATTACATAGTCTATAAAAATACTGAATTAGAGATTTATGAAAAAGATAAATATATTATATACTGTAATGAATTGATATTTCAAAATTTTAAAAAAATGTGCATATATAATGAAGTTTATTTATTTAGTATTGGAAATCCCTCTCGATAGTGATAGTGCAATATTAATTTTTTATTCATCTATAAATGAATCCGTACAAAAGATAAGTATGCAGTATAGAACTTTTCAAACTCATACACGGAAAAATTCAACATAAGAGGAATATGTGTATTATTTAATATTTAATCGTATGATTTTGGAAAAATTATTAGGAAAAATATGGCAAAGCAAGAATGGAATACTTTTTGTCGTCCATACAAAAATCCCACAATTACCATGGAATGATTGATTTGTATAACAATATTTATATTTTTCTATGGAAGGTTCGTCACCAGTGTAGGAAAAGGTAGAAAGTAAATAATTTAACTATTATTATAATATATTCATATAGAATTATGGATGTGCTTAATATTTTCAATGTATGACATAAATCTTGTTTCTCTACTACGATGAATACCAGGTGTACAAATAAATTTATTTTTTTTCATTTATTTGTGCATAGTTGAATATATTATTTGAAGTAATCTTCTTATCAACAAATATTTTCACGGCTTTTATAATATATTTTGCTTAACTTCATATATATATATATATATATTCCTAATTAATATCATATTTATTTTGATCCAATATTTAAAGGTTAGGGAGAAATAAATATGATAGAGATGGATGATTTATTGTACTCCAACTATAGGAGAGAGAGTGAGGGAGAGAGAGGGATCGTTTGTGTGCGTCAATTTAAATCGGAGGGGAGTTTGCAGGAGTGGTGAGATGAATTGGGAGTGCCACCAAATATAGGGGGGAGAGAGAGAGAGAGATCATGTGTGTGTGTGTGTGTGTGAATTTAAATCGGAGGGAGAGTTGCGGGAGCGGAGAGATGAATTGGGAGTGCCACGTGTAGACATCAAAGGAATAGAGGGAAAGGATGAGAGAAAGAGAGTTCGTTACATGAAGGGGGAGAGAGAGCACGCGTGGAGTGAACTCGAAAGAGGATGAGACAAGCTTAGGGCAGCCAGGTGTCAGTATTGTGAAAAAAGATGGAAGAGCACAGCTTTAGTATTATTAAGAGATTAAGATATTGCCAATGAAAGGCCTTTTTGTGGGCTTTATCTCAGGGACCTGTTTAGGTTTTCTTACGTTGATGTTGAAAAAATGAATGAAAAGCCTTTTGATAATTTGAACTGGTGTACACCCCGTGCATTGCATGGGTTGCATTGATGGTATGCAGAAATATAATATGGAATATAATAAAGCTATCACCATAAGTACACTGCTTGTAATGTCAACATTGTGTGTGATACATCTTGGAATAATAACATAATTAAAAAATATTTTTTATAATATTTTTAAGTTTTATGTAGATAGGTAGTAACTTTTATGATGTATTAACCATAATAAATATCATTTCAAATGTTTGATGTCAATATCTTAGTGTTATACCAATTGATGAGATTTACTCTATGATTCGACAATGAAACTTTACCAAATATAATTATGTCAAAAAAATTATCATAGACATCACTAAAACAACAATGTTCTATGACCATAAATAATTTAATATTCATTTCCATATCTTTTGCAGATGAATTTATAACAATGAATAGTATTCATTACAAAATCATGTCGGATTTTTTGAATTTGCAAAAAAATGCATTGCTGCTGATATTGCTAACAACATATAACAATGATTTATAAATTTTAACCAAAAAGTGAATTGATAATAATCATTTTATAAACCTTCAGTCACATACTGTGAACTATAATAACTTATTATTTATTTCCATATCTTTAATAATTAAATGTACAAAAACAACAACAAAAATTCACAATAATAATTTTAAATGTTTCCATATATTTCAATATTCAATGTATAACAAAAATTAACTGTAAATTCAACGTATAATTATCATTTTGTGAATGTTGGGTAACAAATGTGGCATTTATTATATATAAAATAAGTTGATATTTGTTACCATCTTTTTTACAGTTGAATGTATAACAACAAACATTTTTCATTGTAAATTTAAATGTAAATGGATGATCATAATTTTAATGAATCTTTTAATAAACATGGCATTATGAATAAAAAGTATAACATAATTTAATAAAGAATTTTCATTGTGATAAATTTAACATCAAGAAATGACGATTAATTCAAATTGTGCATTGCCATTCTTGATCCTTCACATATATTGTGAAAGATTTAAATATCTAATTTACATGTCAAAAACTACGTAAGTAATCACTGAATCTACTAATCGTTAAATCAATTTAGATTAAGTGCATGGAAAATTCAAGCTATAAGTGAAATTATCTAATGAAGACTAACAATCTAACCCATGATACTTTGAAACAAATTACATATGTATAGATAAACAAAATCTTATCCTCCAATGCTTGATGGCTTGTATATATTTCGACATTGTTGCTAAAAAATTATAGATAAATAAAATGATATTCTCATACTATATTTGGCAACATATTAAATACTATTTGACTAAATTATCAATTACTTTCAAAAATTTAAAGTTAAAAAAACAGAAATGAAATTTCTAATGGGTTTCAAAAATAACCTCAATAGAATGCTACGTTAATATGTTAATTAGCTCAGAATGGGGTATTGCAGCAGAGGTGATGTAATCCTCAATTTTTTTTCCGTTTTGGATTTTGAAAATCCAACTTTATTGATTATACCTTCTACTAATGTTCCATGCATCTTCCAAATTTCTCTAAAATCCGAGGTCATTTGCTATTTTATCTTAATGGTCAAAATTTTGATTCTTTTAAAAAAGGGATTTAAGTTAGGGATTTTTACCCAGCAGACCCTATAAACTTTGCCAATTGCCTCCACGACCTTTGAAACAACATAATTCTCCCCTCGACCCCGTAAACTTGCCAAGTCTTACCCTATGAACCTTGTGGTTACTCTGTTTGAAGCTCGTGAGGGTTCTTGAGGTAATTTATAGGGTCGATAGGGTAATTACGTTACGCAAAAGGTCGTGGAGGTGATAGTCAAAGTTTATAAGGTTTGCTGGGTAAAAATCCCTTTAAGTTGCATAAATGTCGAGCGGGCCTTTGACCATTAAGATAAAATAGCAAATGACCTCATATTTTAGTGAAATTTGGAGTATATGTGGAACATTAGTAGAAGATATAATCCATAGGGTTGGATTTTCAATCCAAAATGCAAAAAAAAGTGTGGATTACAGCACATCTGCTGTAATACCCATTAAGCAGAGGATCCATTCTCTAGTTAGCTAGGCACTGTAGCTACAGTAAGAACCATTTAAAGTTCCTGTCATGTTTCAACAACGACCCATATATTTCTCTAAGAACCTTGTAATCCAAGCGGCTTCCTTAAATAATTTATACATTTCTCGGTTTACCAGTAAAAGAAAAAGGAAACGTTTCCCTAATATCAGCAGGATCGGATATGTAGCAGTATGCACAGAGCTCAGATTTTTCAAACCAAACTTGCCGGATGGTCTTTGCCTGGTTCCACCTCATCATCTGCAGCTTGAAGTTTAGCGTCCAGTGCTCGTGCCCCCCGATCTCTGCGAAAAAGAATTGCCAGGGATGGATGATTAGTAATTACCTATATCTCTTAGCAAGAACGAAGTAAAAACTAGAAAACCGGTGTATAACAGTGAGATACACTGCTTTCAGTTTCCAGCCAGAATGAGAAAGAGCCTATGCATGGAAGTAAATGCATGAAACCACTGTATAACAGTGAGATTTAGACACCTGAATTCCTACTTAGAAAAGCAGTTAGTGCGAGAATGAACATAGGCTTTATTCACCGATAAAAATCTGTTTACATCAAACTACAGAGTCGTTTGTACTTGTTTAAGGGGATCATTATCTGCACTATTCTTCCTCGACTGCTTCCAATTGTATCAAATCTTTCGTACTTTGAAGCAGTTGGCAAAAACTGATTGTCCTTTACTCCGCTAGGTCACGAAATTTCCGCGGGGGATATGCAAAATCCGATTGTAGATTTCCCTTTATCAGTGCACCCAGCCCAATCCGCATCTGTGTATCCTTCGGTATAGAATTTTGCACTTTTGGTAAAGATAAGTTCTATTCCATGGTCCTTTTTTCACGTAGCAGAGGATACGATCTACTATTTTCATGTACTCACCATGATATCATATCCTTATCCATTTTTTAATTCGGATATGGATATGGAAACATATATCACATCGATATTAAAAATTGAAAATAATATTATTAATATGGTTACAAATATGAAAATAAATTAAACCAATATGTTTTCTGATGGATACAAATGTTTTTGCAAGGTTGAGAATAATTGTAGATTAAATCAAAATTGCATAAATTACAATTGCATTAGCATAAAAGAGAAAAATGATTATTTTACTAAATTAAATAACTTATATAACAGATATAGCGTAAAGAATTACGTTTTCCCTACAACAACAACAATAAAGCCTTTTCCACAATTAAGTAGGGTCGGCTACATGGATTTTTCGCCTCCATTCAGATCTATCTTGGGTCAATCGCGTGTTTATATCCAAAAAATTAAGATCCTTTCGTATAGACTCTATCCAACACTTCTTGAGCCGTCCTCGTCCTCTCTTAGCCGGCTCGACATCCCAACACTCGTATCTCCTAACTGGTGCATCCGTTAATCTTCTTTGCAAATGACCAAACCATCTTAAACGGTTTTCTCGCATAATATCCTCGATCGGAGCTACACCAAATTTTTTTCTGATTGCATCATTCTGAATCTGATCTTTACGTGTGTGTGTCCACACATCCACCTTAGTATTTTCATTTCTGCAACAGTCATTCTCTGCACATGTCTATGGTTCACAGGCCAACATTCAGATCTATAGAGCATAGCGTGTCTCACGACTGCTTTGTAAAACTTTCCTTTAATTTTTAAAGGAATTTTCTTATCACAGAGAACAGCAGAGGCTCCTCTCCACTTTAACTAGTCTGTATTTATTCTATTAGTAACATCTCCATCAATTTCCCCATCCTGTTGCAAAATAGATCCCAGATATCTAAAAGAATCTTTCTTCTCTGAATGTTATTGTCACCAATCTTCACCTCAATTCTTCATCACCGCTTCTATCAAAAGTGCACTCCATATATTCCATCTTAACCCTACTTATACGAAATCCTTTAGTCTTCAATGCATGTCTCCAGACCTCAAGCTTCTCATTTACTCCATCTTTTAGCTCTATAAATCTCCACTGTTCTCCTCGGCAAATGGATGGCTTCGATAGTAGAGCGACCTGGCATGAATCCGAATTGATCTTCTTTTACGTTCTCAAATTTTCACAGTGTGACTCATCAGCTTGATACCTCTGTAATTTGAATAATTTTGAATGTCTCCTTTATTCTTATAAAGAGGCACCACAATACTCCTCCAATATTCAGACATTTTCTTGCTTCGTCAAATAACATTGAATAGATTCGTAAACCAAGTCAAACCGCGCTCACCTAAAACTCTCCATACTTTTACAGGAATGTCATCCGGTCCTACACCTTTCCCAGGTCTCATAACCTTCAAAGCCTCATCTACTTCCTTTCTTTGTATTCGTCTATAGCTTGCAGGATTCAAGTAACTTTCATTACTAGCTAGACCAGCCAAAGTAATCGCTCTATTTCCTTCCCCAATGAAAAGTTTATGGAAGTATTACTCCCATCTAGTCTCTATGTCCTTCTAAGTAACAAGCATGTGACCTTCCTCGTCCTTAATGCATCTCACCTGAGAAAGGTCTTTGGTCTTTCTTTCTATTGCTTTGGCCAACCTGAATATATCCTTCTGGCCCTCCTTAGAGTCGAGATTTTTATTAAAAAAAACTTCATACGCTTTTGACTTAGCTTCACTTACAGCCTTCTTTACTTCCTTCTTCGCTATTTTGTAGTTTATGACAGTATCCTCTGTTCTATCCTTAGATATAGCTTTAAAGCATGCTCTTTTAATTTTTACCTTCTCTTGCACCCCTTCACTCCAGCACCAAGCCTCCTTTCGACCTGGAGCTCCTCCCTTTGACTCGTCTAGTATCTCTTTGACTACCTTTCGGATACAAGATGTTACTGCCTCCCACATCTTGTTTGCACTTCCGCTACAATCCCAAGATAAGTCTTCTAAAACATTCTCCCCGAAGCTCGATTGCTTCAGTGGAAGATTCCACCATCTAGTTCTAGTGATCTTAGGAACCCTCCTTTTCTTTACCAGCTCTTTTATTTGCACATCCAAGACTAACAAACGATGTTGCGTTGCCAAAGTCTCTCCTGGGACTATTTTGCAGTCTTTACAACACAACCGATCTCTTCTCCTCAACGCAAAGTAGTCTATATGTGTTCTAGTTGGCTCACTCTTATAAGTAATTAAATGATCCTCCCTCTTCTTGAAGAGAGTGTTTGCTATGAAAAGATCATATGCCGTTGCAAAATCCAGAATGACTTTTCCCTCTTCATTTCTATCCCCAAAACCATGTCCTCCATGAACACTAGCATACCCTGAAGCATCTTTTCCCACATGTCCATTAAGATCTCCACTTATCCAAATCATATCTCTTTGTGGGATTCCTTATAAAATCTTATCCATATGCTCTCAAAAAGCTTGTTTAGTCCTTTCATCTAAACCAATTTGCGGTGCATGAACTGAGATGATGTTCACAATTTCTTCTTCAAACACCAATTTTAGCAAAATAATCCGATCCCCGAATCTTTGCACCTCAACCACACAATCCTTCAAATCCTTACGAACAACCACTCCAATATCATTTCTACCATTATCTTTACCTGAATACCAAAGTTTAAAGCATGTCTTCTCGATCTCCATTGCTTTCTCTCCAACCCATTTAGTCTCTTGAAGACATAGTATATGAATCTTCCTTCTTTCCATATCCATTATCTCCATCAATTTTCCAGTTTAAGTGCCAACATTCCAACTACTAATCCGCAACTTCCTTTGCAATCTCTTTTGGACTAACTTCTCTACTCGCATGTGTCCATTATGCGAGAACCCTTTTAAATTTTGGACTGCATCCGGACGGTGATGCAACGGAACTAGCTTATTTACCTGCATGTGTTCCTCATGCGAGAACCCTTGTAAATTTTGAACTACATCTAGGCTGCGATGTAGCGGTCCTTGCCAATTTTTCATTGCATTCAGACGATGCAACGCATCGCAAGTAGAGAACGCTCCAACGGAATCTGTATGTTTGCTTAAAAAGTCATGTTGAACGCCCCAAAGAATTACGTTTTCCCTACATTTAAAAATAACTTGAAATTTTAAAATCTTATGAATAGCCATGTAACATTTTTAGAGATATGCCTATACACATAGATTCAATACTACAGATATCCATATCTAGATCTGCAAAAAAAACCATATCCATATACATGTCTTCAAAAATTTAAAATGGCACCCATATATGTATCAATAAAAAATTAAGAACAATATACCATAACGGATGGGTACAAGTAATAGGAGGGGCCAACCAATTAAGTACCATACATTATTTAATAATTACAAAAACAAAGCAGGGGACATGGCCCTTTCATTGGATTTTGTGGTTCTGCCCCAAAATCCTTGTCGGTAGGATTTTCCACATAAATCCTTGTGTCCCTTATCATGTTCTTGTTTCGGCGATTCAACAAGTTGGATACTCTCCCGTGATAAAAAATTGTATAGACACAAGCAAGCCCCCCCCCCCAACAAGTTGCCCTTTATTTGCAAGCATTGTCGTGTTTTAGAGACTGTACAGTATAAGTCACCCTTTGATTTTGTTGGAGTATTTGAATTATATGTCACTTGAGTTGTAGATGGGTAAATGGATCACTCCATGATCCATTTAGCTTATCTAGAGTTTAGTCTCACATCTACCGTCTGTGGGATGTAGAAACTCGGTGAGGGCTATATATAGACCCTCACACCCATTGTATCCAGTGAGAGAGCAATGCATACATCAGCCCTTTGAGGCATTCTCCCGTGGTTTCATCCATCTCCTTAGAGAGTAGGGTTCCATGTTAAAATCCCACGTTCTTCAATATTTTTATCTTTATTTCTAATACGCTTCCGCATTTCTATTTTCTAAAATGGTATCAAAGCAGGACGATTCTCAAGGATTTTAAGTTATTTATTTTATTCGAGATTCGATTATGGAGTTCTTAGATTATTCATGTTCATTGAGTTCCAGCTTCTACTGTGTTTCTTGAAACCCTAGAAACACAGGCCAAGGCTTCATTCAGCCCTATAACATCATCAACAGCTCTTGATGGCCTCAATTAGGCAGCCATTTGAAAGCCGCCTCCAAGCACAGAGCATCTCCAGCCAAGGGTTCCACGATGGGAACCCTATCTCGAGCAGAGGGTTCCACTCCAACATCTCTCATGCCCAGGTCGCTCCCCATCTCTCAAGCCTGCAGGCGGCACATCTCCAACGACGCAGATCGAAGGCCAAGCCCTAGTCGCACCATGCGGCACTCCAGACCTCCATTGGGAGGTTCATATGGCGATGCTCCTCCGATTCATGTCCTAGATCTCGCGCAAGAAAAGAAGAAGAAGGTCACTTTACTAGGATGAGAGGCGGATGGCGGAGCGAGCGACGAGAGAAGGGCGACAAGAGAAGTGCGACAACCGACGGCCGCTGGCGGAGCGAGTGGTCATGGTGGAGGGTCTAGGGATGGAGACGCGCGGTGGATAAAGGTTGCTCGAGACAAGGGAAAGAAGGTCCTCGTCTCAGAAGAGAGCATATCTCGTGGTTTCTCTTCCGACGGTGCATTTGGAAAGAAAGAGGTGGGTGAGTGGGTGGCGGTTTCTCATAGGAAGCTTGGCCCGAAATGCTTCTGGTGCGGTGACAGGGGGCATATGGCCTCCTTCTGTCACCTTCCTCCTAGGTGCTTCGCTTGTGGAAGGGTTGGTCATCGCCAGGCGACGTGTTATTCGCGCGGCAAAGTGAAAGCCTCGGAGCCTCTCCCAAGTCAAGGCCACCCCTCTGACGGTCTTTGGGGTGAAAGCTCGTCTGCTGTCAACCAAGGTGGACCATCCTATGCGGACGTGGTAAAGTTAGGTGCTCGGGGGGGACATGTGGCCAACCATGCAACCTCCTCCGACGAGGGCGGGGGGGCGGTTACTGCCAAGCCAATGCCCAAAAGGACTCGGCCGACTTCACCGAATTTGCATGCAGCCATCGGCTATGCATCGAAGGGGGTTATCGACTTGAAGGTCATCTCCTCACATCTCTTCGGGTTCTTTGGTTCACAATTCCTAGGGGACGTGGTGCTGTTGGGTGATCGAAGATACTGCGTTCGAGGCTTAATCGGAACCCAGAGGGAGCGTCTGATACGCAATGAGGACGTAGTCGATGTTAGCTGGAGGTGCCTGCATTTCGTTGATGGGTCCTGCGAGAAGTTGGAGATCTGCATGGCTAGGGTGAAGCGGGTTCCCCTCCTGTCACGATCCGTCGGGTGTTTGCGGAAGGCCTTGCGGCAGTGGGGAGTTGTACGTGAAGTGATCGATGACGGCCTTCAACCGGGAACCGCGATTGATGTTACGACCATCCTGATGGAGTGCTCCAAAAGCTTCCTCGACAACGTTGGCGACAGGAGCTCCTTTGCGGAGATGAAGGTTGGTGGGTTCTCCTTTCCGATTGAGATGATGGTCGATGTTCCTCCGCCATCGCCTCCACCGGAGCCTACGGGGCCGTCGGCAGACGAGGGGGCGTGGGACGCCTCGAACGTGGTGACGGCGGTTGGTTTCCCAAGGCGTCCCTCGATCGAAGGGACGGGGCATATTATTCCCACGCGGTGGTTCGTAAACTCTCCAAAAAGATTGCTCATGCCTCCAACTTCATTCTTTTTGCACGGTGACGTGGAGGAATCCTCGATGGACCCGCCCTTTCAACCGGCTTTTGAGGCGCTGAACGAAATCCCATCTGGGGCGACTTTCGGTTACAAAACGGGTGAGGAGCATGATCCGATGTCGACCTCTTACTCGGATAACTGGTTCTTCCCGGATTCGGATCGAGGAAGGGCGATTTAGGTGTCCGCTTCTGTGATACAAACTCGAACCGTTTCGAGGCAGATGCCTCAGTATGTCCATTCGGGAGACTTCCTTTATACTTGGGCAGGGGTGCCACATGTTGCCACTGCTACGACTTTCCCACTTTTATGTTCGGAGGAAAGGCCTCGACAAAGGTCCATCGTCATCGCAGCGGCAACGCTGACCGAGCCTGCTATGGAGGAGACATCCTTCGATGAGGGACTCTCCGACCGAGTCCAGGAGGGAGAGACCAGCGTAGGAAGGAGCGCAAAGCGATATAGAAGAAGGAATAGAGCCAGGTCGGCCAGGTCCTCATTGCAGACGTGTTCTACATTCAAGCTTTTGGTGGCGGAGGCCGCAAACGTGGTGCAAACTAAGGGGAGCGACGAAGGATCCAAATGAAGATTTTGTCCTGGAACGTGCGAGGGCTGGGGGATCCAGACAAAGGAAAATGGTGGGTGCGAGGTTCATTGAGTAGGGATGCGACATCATCCTTCTCCAGGAAACGAAGCTTCTTACTTTGTCGGAGCGAGATTGGAAGGGGTTCGGGGCTGGTGAGGTGGATCAATTCAAGTCCTTGGATGGCACGGGGTCTTCCGGTGGGATGATCGTGGCTTGGCGTTCCTCGAGGTGGTCCTTCACCTCCATGTCTCTCGGGAGGCACCTCATGACGGTGGTTCTAGACAGCATGGGGTCCTCTCTTCAGCTTGCGGTTTCCTGCGCCTATGGCTCGTGTGATGCTGGGTTACGTACGGAACTTTGGGAGGATTTGCTGGAGGCTGCTCGGTTCGTCGATGCGACACCCTGGGTGGTGGGGGGGATTTTAATGTTACGCTGCTCTCTTCGGATAGGCCCGGTGGTAGGGGAGGTCAGGACCCGGGCTCTACTACCTTTGCAGATACCATTGACTTGCTTGGTCTCGAGGTTCTGGACGCCACGGGCATCGGCTATACTTGGAGAAACTCTAGGGCTCGCTCGCGGCTTGACCGCTTCCTCGCCTCGGAGGAGGCTGGGGAAAAGTTTCCCTTGGCTTCCGTGGAGGCCAAACCTCGGGTTTGCTCTGACCACAACCCTATTGTGTGATGTTCGGGAGATTCCCCTGTACAACGGGGACTTTTCAGATATGAAAAATGTTGGCTATTGGAGTCCAACTTCCGGGCGGTCGTGACTTCGCATTGGACGGAGACGGTGGTATCTGGTTCCGCTGCGCAGAGATTCCATGATAAACTTTGCTCTTTGAGAGTGCGGCTTGCAGCTTTTAAGAGGGACTCGAGAGCGGCCAGGGCGGCGGCTAGATCGGAAGCGGAAGAGACCATTCTCAAGCTTAACGCCCTGGAGGATAGCAGATTGCTCTCGGCGGATGAGATCGCGTTTCGCGCGGAGGCCCAAAGGAAACTTCTCCTCGAGGAAAAGAAACGCATCGCGGAGTAGAGGCAAAGAACAAGGATTAGATGGGTACGGGAAGGGGATGCCAATACATCTTTCTTCCACCGTTGTGCTAATGGGAGGCGTAGATCTAATGCCCTGCGCTCAATTACTATCGAGGGAAACTGCGTGGAAGGAAATAGAGAGATGGGTCTTGTCATTTCGAAGTACTTCAGGGGTGTTACCTTGGCAACAATTCCTAGGAGATGGAGGTGGCTGGGTCGGGGGACCAAATCGGTAGCGAGGGACTCTTGGAGAGCCTGACCCGTGATGTTGATTTGAAGGAGCTGAGGGACGCGGTGTGGGATCTGAACGACGACGCATCGCCTGGCCCAGATGGGTTCCCGATCTCCTTCTACAAGGACTTTTGGGACGTCATTGGTTTGGAGGTGCTTGAGGTGGTGAAGGAATTCTGTAGGGGAAACGCGGGCTTCGATAGAATCAACCGCGTGTACCTTGTCCTTCTTCCGAAGTCGTCGGCGGCCGCTTCGATCAGGGACTTTCGGCCTATCGCTTTCTCGAATGCTCTATATCTGATCACGGCGAAGGTTCTGACGCGCCGGCTCAATGTTATCCTCGGGAGTCTTATCTCCCCGGCTCAGTCGGCGTTCGTCCCCGATCGTCAGATCTCGGACTGCATCTCGCTCGCCTCGGAGATTATAGCGGATTGGCGGAGGGGGGTACGAGCGGTATGCTTTGGAAGGTGGACTTCTCGAAAGCTTATGATACTCTTGACTGGAGATTTCTGTGGAGCGTGCTGAGGAGGAAGGGCTTCCCCGGCATATGGATTACTTGGATGTGGCGCTGCATCACCACGGTGTCCTTTTCGATCCTAGTCAACGGGCGGCTGGAGGGGGGTTGGATTCAGCCACGCAGGGGGGTACGTCAAGGGTGCCCTCTTGCGCCAATGTTATTCATTCTCGCGGTCGATGTGCTTTCTGACATGGTGGTTGGTGTAGCCACTCGCGGCTTGACTAGAGGCTTCTCGAAGGACGGGCTGGAGGTTCCGAACGCCCAGTACGCTGATGATACTCTGTTCTTCATCGAAGGGGGCATCGAGGAGGCTAGCGGCATGGCGATGACTCTAGAGATATTCTCTGAGATATCGGGTCTGAATAAGAATAACATAAAATCGGTTTTCGTTCCTTTTGGGCAGGCGGAGCTTGTGTCTGAGAATCTGGAGTCGGTGCTGGGATCGGGGAGATCCTCGCTTCCTCTTGAGTACCTGGGCACGCCTTTGTCTCTGAGGCAGACCCGGATCCGCGATTGGTTGAGGGAGGTGGAGAAGGTTGAAGCCAAATTATCGAGTTGGAAAGCTGCAGTTCTCTCGAAGGGTGGCAGATTGGTGCTTTTGAAATCCGTCCTGTCCTCCATGCCCATTTTTCTTCTCTCCAACCGTAAGATGCCAAAGGGGTTGCGGGCGCGGCTGGAGAAGCGAATGCGCTCATTCTTGTGGGGCAATGGTGCAGGCGGGACTAGGGGGATCCATTTGGTGGGTTGGAAGGAGGTCTTGCACCGGAAGATCAACGGGGGACTAGGGGTGAAATCACTTGAACAAATGAACGAGGCCCTTTTGCTTAAGTGGGCGAGCAGGATTTGGAGTCCGGGGGATGACCTTGTCTGCGCTGTGATCCGTAAGATTTACGCCGTCAGGGGCGCTCCTCCATCTCTGTCCACTGGCCCCAACGCCCCGACTCCTTTTTGGCGCAGTGTGGTGAAGGCCTTTGTGAACATCGCTCTCTTTAGACCAGTTCTTGGGCGGGGAGACTCCTTCTCATTTTGGACTGATGATTGGTCGGGGGGTGGGGCGTTACGCTCTCGATTTCCCCGGTTGTTTGCGCTTGCGGGGGACAAGTCTTGCTCGGTTGCGGCTTGCTGGGACAATGGGCTCTGGTGCTGATGCAGCACAAAATTAAAATATAGGCTTAATATTTTTATCCGTTAATTTTATTTACGTTTATTTGAGTCGTTGCATTTTTTATTTAAATAAAGAGATCACATGTGATCTCGAAATTAGTTAGCTAATTTTAATTTCAAATTTAGTTAGTTAGAGTCAATTAAATATTTGAATTTATTTCAAATCAATTAGTTAGTCGGTTAGAGTCTAATTAGGATAAGTAGTTTTGAATTTGAATTTGAATTTCTATTTTTGTAATCTCATCCCTCCTATATAAAGGGATGATAGGCTATTGTTTTAGACAGTTCAGATTATATCAAAATTTGAGATTTATCTCTGGTTTCTCTCTCCTTCCCTTAGCGTGATCTTGTGATTCCTCTCCAACATCCCGCGCAACCGGCACGATCTTCTCTTTTCTCATCCTCTAATTTCTTCTTCCACCAAAAATCCACCATCAAATTATTTTTCGTCGCGCAAAATCGTGTTTGCATCATTTGGTATCAGAGCATGGCAACCGAATCGTTCTTACGGTTCGACGATCCGATCACATTTTGGAGGATGCAATTCGATCTGAGTCGTCTATCTCATGGTTCGCATTCACGCTCACGCTCAAAGAAGTTTAAGAAATGCCTTGTATCAAGCATTAAAGTCCAAGAATGGTTGGATGAGAAAATCGATGAAGATCCGGCCATCGATAATGAAAATCAAACCGCTGTTGTTGCTATTCAACCCGATTTTGAGGCAGAAAATGAAGGTATTTTCATTCACACCGAAGGTTTTTTTGATACAACTATTGTGCAAGAAGAAAAGGAGGACCATGGGCCCATCTTCGACGAAGGTCCTATGGAAGAAGAACACAAAAATCACGATTTTTTTGCAATCGATGCTGCTGTCCAGAAGGTTTCAAATCAGCCCCCATCACCAACGGCGTCCCCGATGGCAGCCCCAGCCCCCCCAGCGGTTCCCCAGGCCGACCAGACCTTCGCCACATCCCCGCGACCCCCTCCCGCAACCCCGGCGACCCCAACCCAGCCCCCAGCCTCGCTGGCGCCTTCCCCCACACCCGCCAATCCTGCGGCCCAGAACCCAACACCCCGGGCCCTCCCTCCCCTCCCTGCGCGAGTCAGCCCGCAACCCTCCGCCGCACCACCGGCGATCCCTCCCGCGACCCCCAAAACCCCTGCGATACCCCCCCCAGCCCCAGCTACCCTCCCGCACGTTCTCCCTCTCGCCCACCCACCCCCGCGACCTCGCTTCACCCCCGCCATCCCTCCCATCGCCACCCTCGGACCCCCTCCCATCACCAACCACGCGTCCCCAGCGGCCCCAGCCCCGGCCCCACCTTCCCTCGCCCCCGCCCATTCACTGACCCCATCGAAACCCGATCCCGGCCCCCCAGCACCCCGCGCCCTCCCGCGCAGGAACCCTTGCGACCCCCGCCTTCCCTCGCCCACGCCATCGCCGAGGTCGAGTCGCCGCACTTGGCCCTCCATCGCCGCCATGCCCCGCCGCCTCTTATCAGGGGTACGCCAAACCCTAGCAAGGGTTTTCTCGGCAGGTGCATCCCTGAAATTAAGGGATGAGGTATTGACTTGGAAGATTTACAAGGGGACCCCTCCTCCAAAAAATATTTATCAAAAGAGCTCAATGGAGGATAAATTAAACTATGGAATTCTTTCAAGTGAAGGGGTAGAATATTTGCAGCCGTACCCCTCCAGTCAGAAAAATTACAAACGTAACATGGAAAAGGAGCGAAATTGAGAGATTCAACCTCCAAGCCCGTAGATCCAGCAATCCGCCAGTTCAGACGAGATTCTCCAACAATAAACCGAAGATCAAGCAATTCGTCGGGAGACAAATTTTTTAAAGCGGAGGAGAGTTGATGCAGCGTGGACTCGACATATAGGGCCGTCTACGTTTTTTTAAGTTGTCATGTCTTTAATTAAATCAACGAGATCGCATGTGATCTCCCGTAATTAGTTTAGGATTTGATTTTTCGAATTAGTCGGTTAATTAGTTAGAGTCTAATTAGGATAATTAGTTGTCAATTTAAATTAGTTTACTATTTTTGTAATCTCATCCCTCCTATATAAAGAGATGAGGGTCCAATGTTTTTAGGGAGTCCAGTTTGATAATTAATTGAGAATTATTCTCTATCTCCTATCCCTCTCTCTCCTCTCTCCTCCCGCGATCTCTGCGTTCTTCTCCTTCAACCCCGCGCTACAGGCGTGTTCTTCTTCTCAACCCCTCTATTTCTCCACCAAAACTCCACCGTCAAAGTTATTTTTTTTCGCCATCGCCGAATCGTATTTGCATCAGGTGCCCTACCTTTGCTGCCTCCCTTTCTGACCAGAGGTTCGACGATTTCTTGGCGTTGTTGGAGTCCTTACGGGAGGTGGGGCCGCCTGGTGGGAGCAGGGATCACTGGAGTTGGAAGGAGGGTTCCTTCTCGGTCAGGGGGGCCTATGACGCCATTTCTAGACCTCCCCCGGCTGGCTCCGACTTACTTATCAGAGATTGTTCTCTTATCTGGGCTCTAAGGCTCCCGGAGCGAATTGGCTTTTTCCTTTGGCTGCTCAGGTGAAAGAGGCTGATGACGAGGGATAGGTGCGTGAGACTTCTTGGGGTTCATTCTGACAGGTGCTTAATCTGTAATGCGGCGATCGAATCGGTGGAGCATCTTTTTTTCTCATGCTCCTTGGTATCGTAATTGTGGCAGGAGATGGGCCCAGGTTGGTGTAGCGCAGTGAATTCCAATCTTTTTGGGATTCGGCCCACGCAAATTCGCACAGGCCACGGAGGGAGCGGATATACCCCATGGCCATTCTCTGGGCGGTTTGGAGGGGAAGAAATGACCTTCTGTTTTCGGGTCAGCGTTTTTACAAGGAAAATGTGTGTGTGTTAGCTAATCGTATGCTTGACGAGTGGATTATGTAATGGGTAGGGCGTTGTTGTTTTGGTTCGTTAACTCTTTGTTTCTCTTTTGCCTTAATTAATAAAACTTGGGGCGGACACCACTGAGTGTTTCCCCCTACCTTTTAGACTTCAAAAAAAAAGAAAAGAAGAAGAAAAAAGGGGTGCCGCCCTTTCCCCAAGCTACAGGCGACAGACCTCCTCTCGAGCGCTCCAGGCAACAGCCCTCACGTTGGTGGCGTGAGCCCCCTCTCCAGAATCAACAGCATGGGCGCCTCTAGGCAGGGTCGCGCCAATCTCCCATGTGCGCACTCTCTCGCGCGAGTCCAGGCGGTCCTCTACGAGGTGGCGCTCCAGCACCTCCCTCCTCCTCGCGTCACACGCTCCTAAGCAACGTAACGCACCAGCATGTGGAGCCCTAAGCGTCGCACAACCCCTCCAGGTGACGACCTCCGTACAGGGCTCCAACCCCCAGCGACACCAGCTTCAGATCTTCAGCAAGCTCCATCCACAGCGCGTCTCTCCCTCTCCTTGGTCTCCTGTGGCGACGCCTCAAGGCAGATGCCCTCCAAGCGCAGACGGCGACGACAGTGAAGAGATGGGTTCCAAAGGATCCCTAGTTGCCCATAAAAGAGGGGCTCGATGGCCTCTTATAATTTAAAATATATATATATATTAAGGGTGGTTGTTGTAAAGGTCCAACTTGGCCGAGATATATTGGTTTAAGAAGAAAAAAAAAGAAGAAGAAGAGGGAGGTCGCATCTTTAGGCCCAAAGTGGACCGGGAAAATTTAAAAAAAAAACGGGGCCTTGATTTTAAAAAAATTGAGCCCATGTTGGTCCCAATGAAAAAAAGAGAGCTGCAATGTTTTGGGCCCTTTCTGGGTCGAGAGATTTTGTTGAAAAAAAGTTGCGTACACCAAAAAAAACGTACGAAAAAAATCAAAATGTCTTAAAAAAATTGAATGATTTGAAAAGCCGAAAAAAATAAATGACTTATTTTAAAAAAAAATGTGATGGCTATTATGATGATGGATGAAATAGCCGAGAAAAATGATGAAGAAAAGCCGAAGGAAAAATTATAGACGGTTTATGTTATGTTTTCTCCCCATTATCTTGTTTTCCCCCAACATTGTCGATGACATCGTTTTCCGACAAGTATGGAAGGAAGGGGGAGTATTGTGTAGAGTCAAAGGTCTGTTTCAGATTCAGATGTCAGATTCCAGACCAACCAAATATTCAGAGTCTACAATTCAGTTTCAGACTCGACATCAGATTGGTTCCGAATCTTCAGTTTCAGGCACGCACATGTATGCAATCTTTCAGATGTGCACATGTATGCCATCATTGTTTGTGATCCCCATCATTCTTGTTTTGTCGGCCAAAGTTTTCATGTGATCCATAGGGACTCCAGAATAGAGATCCCATTCCCTATGCCATGTGAGTTAGGTTTTTCATGTCGTTTCATAGGGACTCCAGAGTAGAGTGTCATTCTCTGAGCCAGATGGGAGAGATCCAGTTCTCCGACGAGGGGATTTTTCAGACTCCATTCTCAAGCGATTGTACAATTCCGATGAGGAATGCACTCCACGGCCTTTTATTTTGGCCCTTTTCAGAGATGGAGCAGTTGTCCACATGTTGGTGGGCCAGAGATCTCCAAGTGGAGACTCATTTTCAGTTGCAGTGACTCTGACATGCGCATTACAGAGCACATGCTCTCCGACGAGGAGATTCGATCTGACTCACACTCCAGCCCATTCGTCCTCCTCACCTGTTTGGTATGAGAAGCAACGTCCTCGACAGCAGCCGACAGTTGTGTGCATTGAGTTGATATTGTCTGTAGTGTCATGTATTGTGGGTTGAGATTTCTTTCTGTTTGTCCAAGATGAGCATTGCATGCTCCAACTTGAGGGGGTGTATTGGAGTATTTGAGTTATGTGTCACTTGAGTTGTAGATGGGTAAATGGATCATTCCAGTATCCATTTACCTCATCCAGAGTTTAGTCCCACATCTATCGTATGTGGGATGTGGAGACTGGAGACTCAGTGAGGGCTATATATAACCCCCAACCCCATTGTATCCAGTGAGAAAGTGCAATGCATACATCAGCCCTTTAACTCGTTCTCCCGTGGTTTCATCACGTTCCTTAGGGAGTAAGGTTTCACGTTAAAATCCAATGTTCTTCAATATTTTTATCTTTATTTTTGATACGCTTCCGCATTTCTATTTTCTAACAGATTTATAAGCACTGCATGAAGTATATTAAATTTGGTATGCGCTGAAGTAGTTGGGATAATCTCGTAACTTCTTAAACATGTATATTGATCCACATTGAGGTCTGTCAACCACCAAAACAAATCCCAAAGAAACAACGAGGATGTGTTTCGATCAAACCAATGGAATATCTAGATGTTTGGGGCTTGTGGCTACCAACTAACAGCAACTAATCCTTTTCCCACTTTAAGTGGCTTCGGGCATTTGGGCTACCAACCGAATAAATAATAGAAATTCATAGGAAGAGGGATAACCTCCATCTAGACACTTCGGCATTTTCAGCATCAGACATGGATGAGCTGCCTGTATTAGGGTGACCATCTTTGTCTCTTTTGTGTACTTTGTTTTTGCAGAGTGAATTGTGCAAGCAAGTACTGAAAGGATCGATCACTGGCCTGAAAAATCAAATTTATTGTAAGAACATCAAATTTATCAAACTTGCTACATTTATCTCTTGGTGGTGCACAGGGAAAAAATACCTCATGAAAGCAGGAAAGAATGTTGAAAAAGCAAATTCATCAACGGGATAGCCAATGAGATTAACTTGAGCATCTCTTTGCAAGTATCGAATGAAGAACCAGCCTCCATAGGTACCAAATAGTACAAATGGTAAGTACTGCATCGCTTTTGCTGTGATAAGGCTTAGAACAATTGCAGCCAGTACTAGAAGTGACGGAAACCACTGATGAAACAAGAAAGCAATAAGCTAGACACTTCTATCTCAGGAAAAATTTTCCTCTGAATAAAACCAACTGAGGAGAAAATACTAAGCCATTTCTGCACAAGCATACCTCAGCATTCACTTGTAAATTGCCAACTGAAATGATTTCGTGATTTGGAATAACTTGTTTAACACCAACAAGAAAACCAGATAGCACCCCGTGAAACCCAGAAAGCGGCACATATCTGCAAGAAGCCCATCTCAAGCAACTTCTAAGTTCAACGAGTTCTATTGAAACTAACAAAAAATAGTGAAAATAGAAGGAATTTAAGAAAATATTTAAAATACAAAATAATAAGGATTCAATAAAAATAACTAACATGAAATAGAATCATCAATGTGATCAACTACAACAACATAGCATAGCCTTTTTCCCACATTAAGTAGGGTCGGCTACAAGGATTTTTTGCCTCCATTCAGATATGTCTTGGGTCATTCTCAAGCTTAGATCTAAAAAACTAAGATCCATTTGGATAGTCTTATTCCAACTCCTCTTGGGCATTCCTTGTCCTTTCTTAGCCGGTTCAACATCCCAAAACTCGCATCTCATAACGGGTGCGTCAGCCGATCTTCTTAAAATTAAAATGGGTGCAGCCAAGGACTTCACATGTGATCACCCAACCTAGTACAACTCTCACCCAAGCACGCTTAACTTCGGAGTTTTGATGAGATCCTGCGCATTAATGCCGATATGAATGCACCCAGTTTTTTTTAAAGGAAAGATTCATTAATCACATTAAAAGGTACCCAACAATTTCAAGGTTAATCACAACCAGCACAAGACCATTCGGCAAACATCTGTCACACCACACACATCACACACTCCAAGTAGCGCTCACTGCCCCTGAAGGCCATCAAATTTATTCTTTCCATATGCCACACAACCCCCAAGCCTTTGCATTTGTCCAAACACCGACAAATACATTTTCAGCAGATGAAACGCCTAGTCTGAAGGACCTTCAAAATGCATCAAAAGAGGAAATGTCAAGCCACAGCCAGGAGAAGGCCCAGCTGTTGTGCAAATGAACATCCATAGAACAAGTGGACAGCATCCGCAAGGTCATCCAAGCAGAAAACACACATTTCCACCCTTTAGCACCATGTGGAACAATACACCTTAGCCACCAGTCTACACTTTCTCAATAACCACTCAAAGAACCAGATCTTCAGGGTAGCTCACTTTCCAAATGAATAGGCAAAATTCATAGCTTGCATCCGGCGGCCCGGCCGATGACAAGCAAAGACCAACATTGTAGGCCTTTGCCATAGAGGAAAATTCCCCTACTCCACATCCAATGATCCTGGCAAGAATCAATGAAGAACCCCCTCAATTCCTCCATTAAGAACAGTAACTCATTAAAGCTATGATCCGACAATCGCAAATGAAACGCAGGAAGCCAAACTCCAGAGTAACAAGCCTCCTGCCAGCAATGTGAAACCAACACATCCACATCAAGCATCATCGCCGCCAATCTCAAGAATCTCATCTTTGAGGCACTTCCAGTTGTTTGCTGAAAAAACCTGAAAGCTTCCCCATTACCGGCGCCCCAAATCATATGATCTGATTAAAGGTAACACTAGCATGGCACCATTCCAAAAAAATCAAGGATGGCCTACGCAGGTGTAACATAATCCTCCCAAATGGGAGTCCTCCTTAGCAGGCAGCACATTGAAGCTGCATAAATCGCCACCACCTCCCATTAAATAGAAGAGTTATTTGGCGAGCAGGACATGATTACATCCTCCCAACCAACCACTGGGAACCTAGAGTTTCAGTCTACTGAGCCTCGCAATAAGAAACACCTCCTCAACTCATTAATAAGCTTTGCCACTCTAGCCGACAAATAGAAATTGATATGTAGAACATCGAATAGGTGGTAAAAATTAACTTCGGCAAAACACCCACTTAGACACGTCCACCCTCGCAAACATGCAATACTACTTATTAAGTATGTCATCATTAATGACAAAAGGCATAGTTTTTTTTTGAAAGGAACAAGGATGCTACATTGAGGAGACGTCCAACCAAAAAAACTTATACATATTCACAAGTCCTGCCATAAGATTACAAAAGCCACGTAGCACGAAGAATCTTAGCATGCTCAAGTACATCTCTGCCTAAACTCCCTCTCTCCCGTGCATGCAACACATTACCAAAAAGTTGGGCCATGTAATTATTTTTGGCTCTTGATAGCCATGGACCTGTGAATTTTTGTCAACAAAATTATGAAGATTTTGTGCACATACCTATACAGTAGACGTCCTTTTTCCTTTCAAAGATAAATTCTCTCTCCCCAGAAAATGACACCAATTCGCACCAGCTATGGGGATCGGAGAATAGTCGTGATCCAAACCTAAATAGTCCCAGTCGCAAGACCTAGTCGGTCAACGGACCAAGAAACCAATCGAGTCCTCTACCAGCAACGTATCAATTTACGACGTTGCTGATAAATCCCAAATTTATCAACATAATATCTATATATTATCTCTCTAGCTTAAATAATTCATTAACAATTAATAATTAACTTAACTTGACAATTAACACTTGTAATTAATTAACACTAATTATTAAATATATTATTGCGCTTATATTTTATTTGTTTCTTTATTAATAAAAAACAAATAAAATTAGATTAAAATTGTATATAATTAATACTATTCATAAATTAAAAATCCAAAAAATATTAAAAAAATACATTAAGTAGTTTTAATACTCTAAAATTACTTACAAAAATATTACTATGTTTATATGATGTATTCTCCCTATGAATTCTGCATGAAAGTTGTAGATCTCGTCGAGATTTACAACTTTCATGTTGGATACTTTTCCTAATTTAATCCCTAATTAATTTTTTTGATTTTTTACTGATTTGTGGACTTTCTAATTATATGATTGGGCCACATGGCCCAATCTCCTCACGCCACGCAACCGCTTCCTCTCTCCACACCCGCACGCAGCCCAAGTCGTCTAATCTTCTAGATCAGACTGTTGTTGTTCCATCTGGGGTGCTTTGATCCCAGCCTTCTAGTATGTTGATCAGGGCTATCCTAACCGTCCTTCTGCGTCCAATCCTCGGCCGTTTGATCGAGAGATTAGACGGCGACGGAGTTGTCTTCCTCCTCCAACTATCTCCTATGAATGGTCACATCATTTCATGCCTCGACGTCTTCACTATTTTCTCCAGATGCCTCCACATGGACTATTCCATCCATTCCACCATCGGACGATAGCTCTTCCATCCCTCTTCTTCGCCTAACTCCCAAGTTCTTCTTCCTCCTCACGTGCCCTTTCCATGGGCAGTTGAAACTTCCCCGAAAACTACTTGCAACCACCACTTCCTTCCTATCAAAACCACACCTCCGAAAACTGCTCCGTCGATCCGCCATTCCAAAGAGCAACCCCCTAGCCTCTCTACATTCCAGTGATAGTGAAGAGGATGTGAGACAAGCGATGATGGAGGGATTTGTTCTGACGAGATCCACGAGGATATCTCGTGCTACAACCATCGCCAGGTGCTGCTCAAGCTGGGTTTCCCAGCCAGGAACCTCAAGCGAAGACCCTTGGAGTATCTGAAGCTCCAAATCGGATCAGATTCATCTTCTTCTTTGATCCGTTTCCATGTAAGCCTCGATTCTCATATTATGTGATTTCTCCATTTTCTTCACATGGTATATCATCTTTCACTCATCTGAATACATGTACACCACCGTCGTAAATCCATCTTCCACGCGTACCTTCTAGTGATCCCTCTTCATTTCTCCATGTTGCGACCACATTGATTTCTTCTTAGCCTTGCAAAGACTAAGAACCCACTTAGGGCTCTGGACCTTCACCTTCATACGAGCCCTCAGTCCACCTCAAATCAATCCCAGAAGATTTGTCATTAAGTTGGGATTTTATCTAACGAATGCAGGGTTCCCAAAGACCTCAATGATCGGAGATGGGTAGGAGCGATCTTGTGCTCCGTCTCCGATGAGCATGTTGTGACTCGGAATCTCAAGAGCTTCACGACCGTCGTTGGACCTTCAGCTTCTTCACGCAATGGTTGCAGACTTCTCCCGACCTTCAACACGAGCTATCGATCGCGAATGAGCCAGATGTTGTTTACCGGAGCACAGCCCAAGCGCCGTCGCACGTAGAGGAGCTATCAAGAAAGAGATGAGCAGTGACCGTCAGATGAAGGCCGATTGGGCGTAATCCAACGACCGAGAGGAGGCCACGTCAGTGCCTTTGAAGCATCGCTTTGTAGCTTGAGGTTCGGAGCAGCCGAGCCTCCAACGCATTCTGAACCTAGGACCTCACGTGCAAGTTGTGTGTCCTCCTGGGGTTTTTGCGGAGACCCCCCTGCACCTTTAGAGTATTTCACTTCAATCCATCCATCACACGCCATAAGCACGTGAGGCAGGAGAAATTACAAGTGTACCCCTCTAGGTTCCTTGAATTCCATATAAGCTCCATGCGTATTATAACTTTTATATTTTTGTCGTAATAGTTTATTTTAATTGCATTCATGTAACTATTTATGAGTTTATAATTTTAATTTTCTTACATTTATGCCCATGTATTGCACTTTGAATAACTTGTGATCTATTTATCCAAATTCAATAATTTTGGTCTTATTTGAAATAGAATTTTATCTTCTTTAATTTGGTGCCATTAATTTGATGAATTGATGTATTTATCAAGCATTAAATTTCAGAGCATAAACATTATCTTTTCAGCTTTGAAATTAAGTTAAAACTTGATTCTCTTATCGTTTGTTGATCTATTAAATATCTTGTTTTACACTACATTAATGTAAATCTAATTAGGATCTTTAAATAAATCATTGCTTCATTGTTTTCCTAATTAGCATATTTGAGGAATTTATTTAAATTCCAATCTGCTGTTTAAGCAGTGATTCATTGATCTTGTTGATCAACTGAAATTTAATGCTCTAATTATTCATTTCATTGGCAATAACTATTGTCCGTCCTGGAGGAATCTGAGTGTATCCTGTAAGTAGGCTCTGGTCGCCACATAGATGATGTGTAGCGCCGGAGTCCATGATCCATGGCAGTGTATCAGATCTACTACTGTGGAGTGCAAGTGGACTACCTGAAGTACTAGTAGAGGCCGAGGCAGAAGCAGCAGTATCAGTATGGTTCTCTGTAGTCGGTGCTGGACCAGATGGTGGAATAATGCCCCTGAGACGGGCAACTAGATCATCAAATCGTTGATCCAGTGTAGCAGCAGACGGGGGCTCTATCTGCTCAGCGGCTCGTGCGGATGCAGGAAATCCATGCTTTGAGTAGCATGTATCTTCAATATGTCCGACTCGGTGACAATATGAGCATGTTGGCCTAGTGCGGCCACCCCTTCCATGGGGAGTACGTCCACGGCCCTGGTAATGAGAACCACGGCCTCTGTTGGCCGCCATGGCTGAGGGATTATGATTCGCAGCTGCTGAAGGTACTGTGATCCTACTCAATCTGTGAAAAGCCTCCTCCATGGGAGGAATAGTCGAGTCCGCCAAAATCTGTGAACGTGCTGCCTCATATTCTGGATCAAGTGCAGCGAGAAACACACCCACCATCGTCGCATTCCTGTATGTCTTCTGCTGTTCTGGCGTGGCGGTAAGAGGCATGAAGCTGTAGAGCTTCTCAAACATCCCTCTCAATGATGTATAGAGGGAATGTAAAGGACGGCCGTTCTGCTTTATTGTGAATATGTCATGTTGTAGTTGCAGGATCTTCGTCTCATTTTTCGCCTGAGAATACGTTGCTGCCAGGATATCCCACATGTCTTTAGCCGTGGGTTGATGTAAGATGTCATTGGCGATTTCAATAGCCAATGTACCGGATAGCCACACCTTGGCATATGCATCATCGGCCTCCCATGAGGCATAAACTCCAGTCTTCTCTGCAGGCTCGGGCTCGGTAAGAATGTGCTTCTTACCTGTAGACTTCATCATACTCATGAACTGCATTGCCCACAGTTCATAGTTCGTACCATCCATCTTGACAATGGGCGTTGGATCACGAAATGCGCCCATAGATGGGATATCTGTCTTGCTTTCTGACATGATGGAGACGGAAGACTGGAGCGACTGAGAGGATATAGTCTATGTCTACAATGACATAGATGGGATTAGTTGCGTGTGTAGACTTCAAGCAACTAACCCCATGTAGATCAGGAGCTGTGCCCTAGGGTTTTGGGACTTAGGGCACGTACGCACGTGCGAGAAGCACGCACGCACCTGGAGGATCACGCGCACACTGGAGTGCTCAACTGGAGAATCTCGCGAGCACTAGCGCACGCAACTGTGCGCGTGACAGTGTGCACAATCGCGCGGGAGGCTATGCACGCGATCAGGCTATGCGCGCGAACAGGAGCACGCGACTATGCGCGCAGTCGATGCACGGGACTGTGCGTAGGTGTGCGGTGATGCACGCACAGGCGCACGATGCTGTGTGGAGGCGTGCAGCGATGCACGCAGAGGCTGGGCGATGCGCACAGGCGCGAGAGGCGCTCGAGAGGCGATGCGCACAGGCGCCCAGGCGAGAGGCGATGCGCCCAGGCGAGAGGCGATGCGCCCAGGCGAGAGGCGATGCGCACAGTCGATCGCCGATCGGCTAGGCGGCGCCGATCCGAGAGAGAGAGAGAAGAGAGGCCGGCGGGTGGGGTTAGGGTTAGGGTTAGGTTTCGAGAACTCCGGTCTAGGACCGTCGCTCTGATACCATGTTGGGAAACGTGAATGAGATGATTCTATTCCATAGCCCTAGGCTCTCTTATATAGGAGAGTAGCCTATGGGTAAATTACATAAAGAGAATAACAAGAAAATAAAATAACAAAGAGATACAGTTACTCAATATGCGTCAACAAATTCCTATTTGTTCAAATTGTTCAATTAATCAATTAAGAGATTTCATGTGTATTTGTGCATCTTTTACTGTCTGCATCTCATCATTGTCATCTTAATATACAACAACAACAAAGCCTTTTCCCACAATTAAGTAGGGTTGGCTACATGGATTCTTCGCCTCCATTCAGATCTATCTTGGGTCAATCTTGGACTTATATCCAAAAAACTAAGATCCCTTCGTATAGTCTCTTTCCAACACTTCTTGGGTCGTCCTCGCCCTCTCTTAGCCGGCTCAACATCCCAACACTCGCATCTTAAACGGTTGACCTTCTTTGCAAATGACCAAACCATCTTAAACGGTTTTCTCGCATCTTATCCTCGATCGGAGCTACACCAACTTTCTTCCTGATTGCATCATTCCGAATCCGATCTTTACGTGTATGTCCACACATCCATCTTAGCATTTTCATTTCTGCTACAGCCATTCTCTGCACATGTCTATGGTTCACAGGCCAACATTCAGAACCATAAAGCATAGCAGGTCTCACGGCTGCTTTGTAAAACTTTCCTTTAATTTTTAAAGGAATTTTCTTATCACAGAGAACAGCGGAGGCTCCTCTCCACTTTAGCCAGCCTGCATTTATTCTATTAGTAACATCTCCATCAATTTCCCCATCATGTTGCAAAATAGATCCCAGATATCTAAAAGAATCTCTCTTCTGAATGTTATCGTCATCAATCTTCACCTCGATTCCTTCACCATTGCTTCCATCAAAGGTGCATTCTATATATTCCGTCTTAGCCCTACTTATATGAAAACCTTTAGTCTCCAATGCATGTCTCCAAACCTCAAGCTTCTCATTTACTTCATCTCTAGTCTCGTCAATCAACACAATATCATCAGCAAATAACATACACCAAGGCAACTCATCCTGAATGTGACTTGTCAACTCGTTCATAATCAAAGTAAAAAGAAATGGACTCAAAGCTGAACCTTGATGTAAACCAATGTTGATATCAACACAATATCGTCAGCAAATAACATACACCAAGGTAACTCATCCTGAATGTGACTTGTCAACTCGTCCATAATCAAAGTAAAAAGAAATGGACTCAAAGATGAACCTTGATGTAAACCACTGTCATCTTAATATATTTGTATAAAATTGTTTTCAAAAAATCATGCATTGCATCTTGCTTGTGTCTGTTTGACCTAAATCGCTAATTAATCACTCAACTTAATATTTAACGCCTAAATTAAGTTACCTAATTGCGCATGTCCTTGTATTAAACTCGTATCCAGATTTATTAAACTGAGTCACTCTTCACAGAGATATCTCTTGGTTCTGAATAATAGTTAATTGATCATATTACAATGAGTAAAAATTAAGTTAGCAAATTAGCGATTAATCAGATGGTGTCGTTGCTGGGGGCATGACACATTAGTTGATTTATTTTAAAATAAAATATTTATTTTTTGTGATTTTTAGTGCCATTTAGGTTAAGTAATTGCTGTGATTATTTCCATTGTTTGTTGATGTCTTTCTTTATTTATGTTTAATTATTGTCTAGCTACATTATTTCTTGAACTATCTAATCCCTACTTATTTTGTGGAGGCGACAAGCTTGGAGCTCAAGTTGTTAAGTCCACAGATAATTAATTAGATAGTCATTCGTTTAGCTAGATTAATTAGCTCTTGGTGTGTTGTAATATGTGTGTTGTACTTGTTGCAATAACTGCAATTTAATTGCCATATTTACAGCGGTTCTCATTTGAGTCTCGCGATTGTAAAGAAGGCCTTTACTTATTCTTCTATTTGTTGTGTCGAGAGTGGTTCTCAACTTAAGTGGCGTAATTAGGATTAAGCACGTGATTCAAATAGTCAAAATTAGGTCAATCAGCCTTGTGCCAATTCGTAAATTACACCATACTTGATTTTTTAAGATTTACTATCTTAATAGATTCATTCATATACGCACATAAATTCGTTCTATTTAGCTCAAACTTAATTAAACGGCTTTCCAACAGAACTTTTGTTTAGATGCATTTTATGCCTTGCATGCATATAGATAGACTTTACAATGTTTGTCAAGCATCCCACATGCTGAGAGATGGGAATCACTGCAAGTCGTCTTCTATATGAGCATTCATCATTATTTCATCGCTTGCATTCTTGTTTCCTGATTCCTATTCTTGATTTATAATCTAAGGATAAAAGGAAAAGGGACTAATTATTGGGCACTGATTACTATGTGCTCACATTAAATCTTAAAGTGATAATCAAAAATTAAAAATAGGACTGCTAAACAAGGTGATTAAATTAAACTTGGAATAAAATCAATATTATATTACGGGTGAGCAAAGCCCTCATTAGACACAAGTACTTTACTCCAGATAGAGTGGGTGAGGACGGATCCCTAAGGTTATAACCTAAATCCTTGGACTTCCACCCTATGTCTCTAAGTCCGACTCTTACGGATTTTGGGAGCTGCAAGTGGTTGCCTCCGACTTTAGAAATACATTTTGGTTGTGTATGCTTGTGTGTCTCTTTTGGGGTGTGTTATTGAACCTGACAGTCCGGGAACATGAACTCATTGATTGAGAGCATACAGGAGCATTGTTGGGAGTAGCGACTCCCATGTTGTAATGTTTTGAATGATTGAATTCTCACTAACTTAAAAATTGACAAGATAGGTCGAACTCTTATGGCCTTCACGTATTGAGTTGGTAAAATTTTCAAAAGGATTTGTATTGCGTTTGTATTGTATGAGTTAATTCTGCAAATTCAAGTGCACCGTAGTACAAGATCTCCTTGATTCATGTGTTCATATACGTCTCCTTTTTTACTTCGAAAATGATAATTGGGGAGAATTTTGTTCGAGCTTCGTGGACCTTTCGGTGAACTCTCAAAAAATCACATCTTCCAAGGTCCGTGGAACTTCACTTCATGGATCTGCCTGGACTCATGACCCTCTTGATCTAGGATCACTTATACTTCTTCTGACCCGCGACATCTCTTTTATGAAGGAATTCAAGAAGGTTTGATAAGATGTCTCCAAAGAGACAGAATGGTGAGGAACGTGAACACCCAATGCAGATGGTTTTAACTAGGTTGGCCCAGTATGAGCAGCAAAACATTGGATTTAGAGCATAGTTGAGCCAGCTTAATGTGGGTGTAGATGCGTCAATGGATGCGACATATAACCCTGGGCAGTATAGAGTGCAAACTTGGTTGAGTCCAGCACAGCTTGAGATTGAATTTGAGCTGAAGCCGCAATTCTTGAGTTCGTTGCCTCATTTAAACGGGAATGCACACGATGAGCCATACGCATTCCTTAAGGATTTTGAGTTGGTCTGTGATAACCTTAGACATCTTAGGGTTAGTCAGGACTACATAAGGCTCAAAGCCCTACCTTTTGCTTTGAGAGATAAAACAGATTATTGGATGAAGAACCTAGGGGTAGTTGTAACTACCTATACTCGTTTCAAGGACCTGTTCCTGAAGAAGTTCTACCCTTAGAGTAAAACTAACCATATGTGATCTCGCATCACGAGTTTCTCTCAGATGCTGAGTGAACCATTTTGTGATACATGGGAGAGATTCAAGGACTTGTTACAAAAGTGTCCTTGACATGGATTAGAACCTACCATCCTGGTTCAATCTTTATATAGCAATCTTAACCCTGAGGTGCATGGTTTAGGCAGTGTTGCATGAGGATGCAATTATGAATCAACCGGTGTGGATACCATCTGGAAGGTATTCAAGAAGATGGCTGACACAAGCCGTTTATAGACCGCCATCAGAGCATACACAGAATCCCCCCATCACACTTTTACCAAAAGGGGGAAAGAAAGATGTAGTCGATATCTCTAGGGATTCGATTCCTTGCATGGGAATCATTGCAGATAAGTTGACAGTAGTTGAGAGAATCGACAAGAGGATAAATGAACTTGACAGCAGTTTTTCCAAGTTACCAAAGCATATGGAAGACTTGGTTGAGAATGTATCTAAGATGATACATGCAGTGTATGCAGCGGTTGTTCCTATTTACCACGCACATTAGGTACAGGAACAATTGATGTCAGAGCAACCCCAGCCATGGGTTGAGGACCACTCCTTTACCCAGCCACAACAGCAGCAATCGTCAGCAGAGATCGACTTGGAGGAGCCTCCTCAAGTGTGGGAGGTGAACGGTGTGTGGTATTCACAGGATCCTGCCCGACAGGCAGGTATGGGGATCGTCCATCCTATCATAGTCCCTCTACTTTTTATAACATCGCTTTCACCCTCGCACCTCTTCCTACAAAACAGAGCCCTAGAACCTACCACTCCCAGCAGCCGAGGCAGCAGCAACAGTAAGTCTGTCAGCCGACGTACCAGTCGGGTCAACAGGGCCGATTTCAGCATCACCCACAGTAGCAGCAGCTTCAGGGCCATCAGGGTCAATTTTCGCGTTACCTTGTTCTTCAAAGTAGCAGCCACCTTCATCAGGACCCACACATTTCCAGAGGTAGATTCTCGAGGAGTTTGGTTTCTACAAAACGAGACACGTGATATGCGGGTTGACATCAACCGCTTATCCCATTGGTAGGACGAGCAATCTGCACTGTCTAATTCCATTCTCATCCAAGTTCAGGCTAACCCTAATAGCCTGAACAAGACAAAGCAACAGCATCAGTATGGTCAGGTATACTATTCGGACTCATCTAGAGCTAAGCATGAGATTCTTCTATGTGATTGTATTAATCATATGTCACTCAAGAACGGAAGGACCGTGGTCATACCTGACCGGGCAAGGGACATGGAGAGGGACGTTTCTAAGGCTCTACCTGAGAAGTTTTCAGAGGACGAGGAGGACATGCATCCTTCAAAAGCAAATAAATCTGCCATGGGCAGAGAGAGGAAGAGGGTTAGGAGAACACAGCAGCATGGAGATTTAGATGTAGAGTCTATGGAGGACATTGCACCTTAGGTTGAGGAGAATGTACCAGCAACAGATATTCCCCAGCCTTTATTAGACGATTTTGTTTTAAATTTTAAGTTTAATGTAAAAGATTCATGTATGAAGGACATTGTTTCAAGTAATAAAAAGTACATTTCAGCTTATGATCAAGATTCTTCATCTTCTTCTTCCGCTTGTTCAATCCCTTTCCCTCGAGCTCTAGCGGCTGGAAAGCGCTTCGTAAAGAAGATTCAAAAAGATGATCCTGAAATGGCACAGTCTTGTAGAGATAACATCATGGTTAAAGTGCCATGTGATGAATATGTGTCCAGCCCATCCTACCTTCTAGAAATACATGAAGGTCGGTTGCACGCCTACTACAGTTAACAAGAAGCCGAACAGTTATGTGAAGATGCACGTCTTATCAATTGCCACAATGTATTATCTTGAGAACCAGTAGCTACCATAAAAGAAGAGAGACAAGGATGCACATTATAAGATGAGTCATATAGATAACATAGTGTTTGCACGCACTCTCCTACATAATGTTCGTCGATTGATCTATTACCCTTAGTTTTGTATGAAAAACTGGAGTTGGGACCACTACGCAATTAAGAGCATTACTCCAGTTTGCGGATAAGTCTATGAAGAAGGCTAAGGATGAAGTCAAGAACGTTATCATTACGATTGAGGGACAAGATTACAAAGTGGAATTTACTGTCCTTAGAATGGATATCCCCAATCATTGGAAAGATTCATAGATCATCCTTGGACGACCTTTCTTTAGGACCATTGGAGCTTCCTTTGATTACCAGACAGGGATGATAAAGTTATGTTCTCCAGGCAGGGAAGCGGAACTTAAGATGAAGCAGACGAAAAGGATGTTGTTGGGAAAAATGAACAAGATGTTTATTCCATCAGCCCTAGGCTCTCTTATATAGGAGAGTAGCCTATGGGTAAATTACATAAAGCATACAGCTGAAAATAAAAATAACAGAGAGATACAAAGGAAACTAATATATATATATATATATATGTTAACACTCCCCCTCAAGATGGAGCATAGATATCAATCATGCTCAGCTTGGACGCACACTTCTGGAATGGGCCTCGTAGTAATGCCTTGGTGAATATATCGGCAGTTTGATTTTCTAAAGTAACATGAGATGTAGCAATGAATCCCTTCTGAATCATGTCACGTATGAAGTAACAGTCAATCTCAGTGTGCTTGGTCCGCTCATGGAATGCTGGATTGTTTGCAATGAACAAGGCTGCCTGATTGTCACATTCTAAGTTCATAGGAAGTGGTACATCTATACTAGGAAGTGGTACATCTATACATAGATCTGTAAGCACAGCCTTTAACCACATCATCTCTGTGCTAGCCTGGGCCATAGCCTTATATTTAGATTCAGCACTAGATCTGGCTACCACCGTCTGTTTCTTGCTCCTACATGAGATTAGAGGATCTCCAACGTAGACTGCAAACCCCGAGGTGGACTTCATGTCCTTGGGACAACCTGCACAGTCTGCATCCGCACATGCTGAGATAGAAATCCCCTTGCCCTTCTTGAATAGCAAACCTGCACCTGGAGATGATTTGAGGTATCTGAGTATCATATGTATGGCATCCATATGAACCTGACGTGGTTGCTCCATGAACTGGCTCACACGACTCACTGCAAAGGATATATCGGGCCTAGTGATCGTGACATATAACAGTTTGCCTACCAGTTCGATGTATCTTCTCCTGTCCACCTCCTCTGTGTCATCATCATATAGCTTCATGCTGGGGTCCATTGGTGTTGTAGCAGGCCGACACCCAAGCATACTTGTTTCACTCAACAGGTCCGTAACATATTTTCTCTGCGACATTACTAACCCATACGGATTTCTAGCAAATTCCAACCCCAGAAAATATCTAAGGACTCCAAGATCCTTAGTGACAAATTCGCTACCCAGCTTCTCTTTTGCTTGCTTTATGCCTTGCCCATCATCTCCTGTAATCAAGATGTCATCTACGTAAACCATAATTGCAATAATACCTCTTGAAGTCTTCTGTACAAACAAGGAATGATCAGCATTAGAGCGTTTGTATCCCTGTTTTTCAAAGAGGTCTGAGAGCTTCTGAAACCATGCCCTGGGGCTCTGCTTAAGGCCATAGATAGCCTTATGAAGTCTGCACACCTTGGAACACTCCCCCTCAACAGCAAAACCGGGTGGCTGTTGCATGTAGACTTCCTCCTGTAGGTCTCCATATAAGAACGCGTTCTTCACATCCAACTGATATAGCGGCCACTCTCGAGTAACCGCGACTGACAGCAAGATCCGTAGGGTAGAATGGCGAGCTACTGGCGAGAACGTATCAAGGTAATCCACCCCGTATGTCTGTGTAAAGCCACGTGCAACAAGGCGGGCCTTGTATCGTCAATACTGCCATTTGCATTTTGCTTTACTGTAAATACTCACTTGCAGCTCACTGGGGTCACATCTGCAGGTATAGGAACTAGACTCCAAGTTCCCCTAGATTGAAGTGCTGCCATTTCTTCCTCCATTGCTAGATGTCATCTACTATCCTGCAGAGCATCTTGATAATTCCGTGGAATATCTACAGCTGACAAGGCAATCACAAAGTTCCCGAAATCCCCAGATAGTCGCTCAAATGACACAAAAGCTGATAAAGGATATGTAGCACAGCTCCTCTTCGATTTGCGTATAGCAATAGGAACATATAAATCAGTTGTGTCCTCATTTGGCCCCTGCAACATATCCTGCTCAGAAATATCATTAGATCCATCAACAATAGTATCTTCAGTACATACCTTATGCGAGCTAGGAGATGAGTCATGACCATGAGCTGGAGGAGGCCTGCGGGTATAATGAAATGGTAGTGGTGAAACGGGGATAGTACGTGGAGCTGGTGGTGGTGGTGGTGGTGGTGGCGGTAGTGGTGGTGATGGTACTGGTGGTGGTGGTGTCATATATATGGCATCGGTAGTCACTAGAGGTAGTTGATGATCACCTGAGGATGAAAAATACATTACGGATTTAAAAAATGTAACATCTGCACTGACCATATACCGCCTACGCAAAGGATCAAAGCACTTGTACCCCTTTTGAGTTCTGGAGTACCCAACAAACACACACTTGACAGCCCTAGGAGAGAGCTTGTCAGTACCAGGAGACAACTGGTGGACAAAGGCAACTGAGCCAAACACTCGAGGAGTAAGGGAAAATAGATCCTTACCAGGGTAGATAAGGGAAAAAGGAATCTGTTCATCTAGGACACAGGACGGCATACGGTTAATTAAGTAACATGCTGTGAGAACCGCGTCACCCCAGTAAGAATAAGGAACATGACTCTGTATAAGAAGTGATCTTGTGACATCTAGTAGGTGGCGATGTTTTCTTTCAGCGATCCCATTTTGTTGAGAGGTATAAGCACAGAATGTTTGATGGATAATCCCTTTTGATGAGTAGTAGTTGGCTAAGACATGAGTACACAGTTCTAGGGCATTATCACTTCTCACAAATTTCACAGATGTGGAGAAAACATTTTGAATTTCATTCAGAAAATGGATAATAATATTGTCTGCTTCAGATTTATTTTTCAACAAAAATACCCATGACACACGAGAGAAGTCATCCACAATAACTATATAAAATATGTGTCCCTTATGATCAGGTACACGACTCGGACCCCAGATATCAATATGAAGTAACTCAAACTTGGAGGTACTACTCCGACCAGGACGACTGGGAAAGGTAGACCGGTGATGCCTTCCCAACTGACAAGCCTCACATTGGATAGATGTGTGAGGAAGACCCTGGGGTAACACACGACGCAACTTCTGAAGCGGTAGATGCCCAAAGCGCAGATGCCACAGCAGAGGAGATACTGGTCCAGTAGGAAGGGATGAGGTTCCAGCAAATGGAGTCTGATTTAGGCGATAGAGGCCTCCTTGCTCATAGCCACGACCAATCACGTTGCCCGTAAGGATGTCCTGAAAAATAAGAGAAGATGGATCAAAAATTGCTCGACATTGTAAATCCTTCGTAATCTGACTGATTGATAACAAATTCATTGAAAAATCAGGTGCATGTAACACATTTTTGAGCTGCATAGAAGATGTCAGTCTAATCTCCCCCTGACCAGTGATGGGGGAATGTGTACCATTGGCAATGACCATTGTTCGGTATGAAGGAATCTGAGAATATCCTGTAAGTAAACTCTGATCGCCACATAGATGATGTGTAGCGCCCGAGTCCATAATCCAAGGTAATGTATCTGATCTACTACTGGTAAATGCAAGTATGCTACCTGAAGCACTGGTAGACACAGAGGCAGATGCAGCAGCATCAGATTGACTCTCAGTAGCAGGTGATGGGCCAGATGGGGGAATAATGCCCCTTAGACGGGCAACTAGATCATCGAACCGCTGATCCAAAGTGGCAGCAGATGGAGGCTATATCTGCTCAGCGACTCGTGCAGATGCAAGAAATCCATGCTTAGAGTAGCATGTGTCTTCATTGTGTCCGACGCGATGACAGTAGGTACATGTTGGCCGAGTGCGGCCTCCTCTGCCACGAGGTCCACGTCCACGGGTCTGATGATGAAATCCACGACCCCTGTTGGCGGCCATGGCTGAAGCATTCTGATTCGTGACCGTGGAAGGGACGGTGATGCGGCTCAGTCTATGAAAGGCTTCCTCCAAGGGAGGAATAGTAGAATCGGCCAAAATCTGAGATCGTGCTGCCTCATACTCTGGATCAAGTGCAGCAAGGAACACGCCCACCATAGTCGCATTTCGATACATCTTCTGTTGTTCTGGCGTGGCTGTCAGGAGCATGAAGCTGTATAGCTTCTCGAACATCCCTCGCAGGGATGTGTAGAGTGAATGTAGAGGGCGACCATTCTGCTTTATAGTGAATATATCATGCTGGAGTTGCAGAATCTTCGTCTCATTCTTCGCCTGAGAGTATGTGGCCGCCAGAATGTCCCACATGTCTTTGGCCGTGGGCTGATGTAGAATGTCATTGGCAATCTCGATCGCCAACGTTCCAGATAACCAAACTTTGGCGTTGCGTCATCGGCCTCCCAAGAGGCATTGGCTCTAGTCTTCTCAGCAGGCTCTGCTTCGGTAAGAATGTGCTTCTTACCCGTTGACTTCATCATACTCATGAACTGCATCGCCCACAGTTCATAGTTTGTACTGTCCATCTTTATAATAGGCGCCGGACCACGAAAGGCACCAATGGATGGGATATCCGTCCTGCTTTCTGACATACTAGAAACTGAAGACTGGAGCGATTGACTGAAGATAAGATTTGTCTACAATGACATAGACGGGTTTAGTTGCATGTGTAGACCTCAAGCAACTAAACCCATGTAGTTGACGGTGTGCGCTTTAGGGCTTAGCACACGCTTAGGGCTCTACGATGCCCTCTGAACCTCGCAGGCACGCAAGGTCAACCGGTCAGTCGTGCAGCGTGAGGATGAGCACGCAGTCGTGCACGTGAATGAGCGCGCAGTCGCGCGTGAAGGTGCGCTAGGCACAGGCGAAGGCGCTGGCGTACGCGCACAGGCGCGGGAGCGTAAAGATGAGTGCTAGGCGCGCAGGCGCTCACGCGAAGATGCGCACAGGCACGAGCGATGGCGGATGCGCAGTGGAGACGCAGAGGCGCCGGCGGAGGCGCTGGCGGAGGCGTCGGCGATGAGAGAGGGGCACGCGGGTAGGGTAGGGTAGGGTTAGGGTTTCGAGAACTCCGGTCTAGGACCGTCGCTCTGATACCATGTTGGGATAAATGAACGAGGTGTTTATTCCATCAGCCCTAGGCTCTCTTATATAGGAGAGTAGCCTATGGGTAAATTACATAAAGCATACAACTGAAAATAAAAATAAAAGAGAGATACAAATGAAACTAATATATATATATATATATGTTAACAGCTGCGACCTGACTCAGAGTCTAGCACAGAGTTCTCTTCGTCGTTAGAGGCAGATTGCAGAGTCGTTAGCACGATTGGGGTATAGAAACAGAACCCGACAGGACTGAGCGAGAATTTCTCATCTGGAGACGACAGTATACATGATGCAGTTTGCGAGGTGTTGCCAGATTTCTTGAGCTATGGATCATCCTATTCCCTTAATGACTCAGAGATCCCTTCGGATCTGTCAGTTCCTTCCTCCTCGGGATAGTCAAAGGGTATAGATGACGAGTCAGATGCAGCTTTGGTTGAACTACCGTGTTTCTTTAGCGACCTGACTCCTTACGCAACAAAGTTCTTAACAAGCACAACAGATCTAGTTCTACCTTCATGCATCATGGAACCAGAGAGACATTTCGGCCCGATTTGATTGAAGACACAACATTGCCAAAGCAAAAGCCGCTCCCTCCTAAATTAAAGTACGCATTTCTTGCGAGACCCGAGGATAGATTCTCGGTCATCAGTAGTTCTAAGCTAACTACAGATAGAAGTCTAAGTTGTTAGAAGTCTCCTTGAAGGGAGTGATAGAATTATTTGATCGTTAGACTTACTTGATTTTATTATTTCCTTATCTCTTCTTAATTTCTTTATTGATCCTTGTAACCATTTGGTGCCACTTATGTAATTTTCTCCCGTTTGGGCTAAAGGGTTTCACGCTATTTAAGATACCCTATAATCTTGAATAAAGTATTCCATTCATTCTCAATTTTCCCTCCACACCTTGCAAATGGCCAAATCACATTAAGTGGTTCCCTCTCATCTTATCCTCTACTGGAGCTACACCAACCTTCCTTCTAATCACATCAAACCAAATCATGTCTTCTCTAGTATAACCACACATCCATTGTAGCATTTTCATTTATGTTATTGTCATTCATCAGTTAACACTTAGATCCAAAGAGTATAGCAGGTCTCACATCTATTTTATAATACTTTCCTTTAATTTTCAAATGAATTTTCTTATCAGTTATCACATATATCAGTAGAGATTCCTCTCCATCTTAGCGATCTTCATTTATTCTATAAGTAACATCTTCATCGATTTCTCCATCATGTTGTAAAATAGATCTCAAGTATCTAAAAGAACATTTCTTTTGAACATAATCTTCTCCAATTTACACCTTGATTCCTTATCAAGGATTTAAATATCGGTATCGGCTATCGTATAGACACCATGTTGATACGAAATTTCACCGAAATTTATTCTCGTATCGACTAGCATTTGTGAAGAATTGACATGAAAAGGCTCATATATCGTCATTTCTCTTGAAAGTTCGGTTCCATGTCGTAACCGAAGTCCCAGTGAAATTTCGTGAAATCTGAAACCATGTTCCTTATATGAATAAATCTCACCACCATTACCATCAGATGCACACTTATACGAAAATCATTAGTATCTAAGGCATGTCTCAAAACCTTAAGCTTATTATTTACTCCATATCTAGTATCATCGACCAACACAATACCATCGACAAACAACTTATACTAAAGAATCTCATCCTGAATGTGACTAGCCAGCTCATCCATAATTAAAGTAAAATGGAAAGGACTCAAAGCTAAACACTGACGTAAATCGATGAAGATGTCAGAGTAGTCAGTCTTCCCAAAATGGATCCTTACACAAGATGAAGCCACATCATACTAATTTACAGGCAATGTACTTCTATCTTCTCCAAGACTCTCCATGGAACTGAATGATAAGCCTTCTCCATTCTCCAAATCAATAAAAATCATATGGAGTTTCTTCCTTTTTGCTCTATAAATCTCAATTGTTCTTCTCAATAGGTGGATAGCTTTAATAATTAAGCGACCTAACAAGTTTGAATTACTTTTTTTTGCTACTTTGGAAATTTACCTCAACCTTCTTTCGATCATACATTTCCAATTTTTCATAGTATGACTCATCAATTTGATACCTTTGTAATTTAAACAAGTTTAAACGTCTCATTTATTCTTGTAAAGAGGCATCACGATGTTTGTCCTCCGTTCTCTCGATATTTTCACTTTACCAAATAATATTGAATAAATTTGTGAGATATAATCAAGCCATGTTCACCTATAACTCTAATACTTCTATAGGAATATCATCAGCAAGAGAAAAAGCAAAAAACGCATTTTTTTTTAATTTGCAACTTCACATATTACATGGTATCTTATAATTGTAAGATGCAACACAACCTGAAATGATGTATATCATCCATCATGGCCCATCAAGCAAGAAGTGCACTATCATGCATGGCATTAAAACGATAAATGGTAGAAGCATAGAGAGCACTAGAGAGAAAAATAGAGACAAAGAGATGTATATGCATGTATGACAAAGAGATGTATATACATGTATACTTAGAATGGGTAAGTTTGACTGGTTAAATGGATAGATGAAAGAATGATCGATCAAGGGTAACCAGATGCACAAAGCAAGGATTATAAAAGAGTTATTACAAAATGGTAGGATCCACAAAGTGGTTTATCGTACATGGGGAATGCATTTCAACAAAGGTTGTTTCCCAACTCAAACCCATTACCAGATGAGTTCCATGTTGAAATTAATAATATAAGAATCGTAACAACAATAACATACCAAGAACCCTAAGGGTTTGTTTGGTTGCAGGGTTGGGCAGGGTTGGGTTGGGTTGGGCTGGGAGAATAGTAAACGGTGAGGAGGGGGTACCCCTATGAATAGTACCCCAACCCAACCCTGCCCAACCCTGCAACCAAACGAACCCTGAGAGTTAATGTGGTTAATGGTGGCAGAAAACCATCTTACTCGAGGGAAGCACCTAAAGCCTTCCCTCATGAGGTCTTGTGGGACTAAATACCAAGGTTTGAAAAAACGAAAGGCGGAATGAGGTGTTTACCTCAGAATCGAGGCGAGATTTAGTCTACTTTAAAGGCGATCGAGGCGTAAGCCTCAATTTATAGAGAAATATATATATATAATTACAATTATATACATATCAATGTAATTATATATTTTCTGCCCAACATATAATACTTAACACTATAAGATATGATGAAATAATTGAGATAAGAAAATCAAACGAGAAGATAAAACAACTTCATATCCTTATCTACACATTTTCATTTAGTTAAAGAGGAGGAATCCATTGTCTGTAAATGTTGCAAAAGAATTAAAGAATACATGTCTTTGAAATATTGTTGCAATTAAAGATGATTAAATATATGTCAAAGAAAATTATTTACATGTCTACCATATAATATATGGCAGCATGAGAAACCATAAATCCTATCCATTTCGTTTTGCTTGATATATTGCAAAGCTCGTTAATTTTACGAATATTGTTGGATTTGATATTTATGAATTCATTTATTATGAGTGAAATGATAATATTTGTCGAAATACTTTTTTTGAAAGAAAAAAGGGCTTGCACCGTATAGGTGTATGCCCAAAAACTTCACCATTTATTACCAAAATATGTTACACGCCTATTACATCCAAAAAATAAAGCAAACTTTACATGACCCAACTCTCAGCCATTGCATTTGCATGCGCCATCACATTCTCGCGTAAAAGTGGTCCTAAAAATCACGTCTTTCGGCGCTAACCAAAGTGCCCAGATGACTGCCACCACTGTTGTAAAAGTCGGCTGACTAGGCCGACTAGTCGGTCCGATTAGTCGAGTCGGGGGGGTACCCGACTCGACTAGGCCAAATCGGCCAATAGTCGGTCAGACCCGATTAATCGCCCGATTAGTCGGCCTAGTCGGCCGACTAGTCGGCCGACTTTTGCATAGAGATTTCTCGACTGACTTTTGCATAGGGATTTCGGATATATGTTTTGGCGCAAACCGTAAACTCGATTACTCGTTTAGAATTAGATGAGATTTAGGGCTTGTTGTTAGACAATAAGATGAGATACTTAAGGTTACATGCTAATAAGTATAACTCACAAATAAATTTAAAAAATAAAAATAAAAAACACTAAAAATGTTAAATAAAAATTATAAGAAAATTATGTATACTTCTGTACTTTAAATTATAGTTTTTCATCTAGATATAAAATATCAACTAATTAATATACTATCCTGGATAATTTTACTTAAAACTTTGTGATTTAATTTCACGTTGGTTAACTTATGTAAGATCAGAATTGTGTTTATTACGCCTAAAAGTTCGTTAACTTAGATACTTCTTGTTGATTTGCATGATAGTTAGGTAACTTGGGTTAATTACCTTTTGTGGTTGTTGATTAGCTTTGTATTAATTTATTTCTAACTTCAACTCGTGCTATGTATCAAACATTTTGTTCTTAACATTTTGTCTGTGCTATGAACCAAACATTTTGTTCTTAACTTGCTTCGTTTTTTCTTCTGTTGCTATAATTTTTTAAGCTTTCAAAAATATTAAAACTGCTAAATATATGAATATAAATGAGAGTATATGTTATAAAACTTGATTTATATATTTAAAATAATTAAAAAATTCAAAACTGATTAATGCCCGACTAAATCCGATTACTCTCCCGACTGCCGATTAATCCTTAGTCAGTGACCTTGCCGACCGAGTACCGATTGCCGACTTCTGCAACCTTGACGGCCACGTACCTTGATCTCTCCTTCTCCTTGTCGCTTCAATCCGTCCAAATGGAGCACCAAAAACTCGCTACATTGTTAGTATTCACCCCCTGACCTCTCAGACAGTCCCAGCCTTCCGCAGATATATAGTAGGTGAACATATAGTCAGTACACCCCCTCCGAACATCTTGGCACACCTGGTCCGCCCCCAAATGACTGTCTCTCGTAAGAAGTCTACTCCTCTAGAAGAGCCTCAGGAACACCTTCACCCGAGCTAGGACCTTCCTTTTCCATATCCACCTATAATCCGCCAAGCATCCACTGGGATCATATGTCGTCGGACCCCTTAACACCATGTATGCCTTTCCAATTGAGAAGGAACCATCATACCATATCCAGCAATCTCGACCATCAGTGGGACCGGCCACCTCCTTGGGCTCTGACAACAAAACTCATGAGTTCATCCAATCGTTGATCGGAGAGCTCAGATTGAAAACGTGGGAAAAAAGGAGTGTTCATCCCACACCTCTGCCACCAAGCAATCCAAGTACTCCGCCATCGCCATGAGTCGTGTGAATCTTGCAGCCAAGGGCCCACCCTCGCTCCACTCAGTGGTCCAGAAATGGAATCTCGTGTTGTCTCTGATAACAAGTCTCAAAAGCGAATGCAACTCAATGTGTCACGTTGCATATGCCCCTATAGAAATACGAGGGTGTGACCCCTATGTCCTCAAGGGCCTGTATGGTTGCAGGGTTGGGCAGGGCTGGTTTGGGCTGGTTACTATTCACAAGGGTATTTCCTCCTCACAGTTTACTATTCACCCAGCCCAACCCAGCCCAACCCAACCCTGCAACCAAACAGGCTCCAAGAGTACGGAAATAGAGCCCATGGCCATAAATCCTCCGAAGAATGTTGCAAACCATCGAGTCACAATCACCCCAGATATGCGTAACCCACTTGCCCAGCAAGGTCGTATTCATCTCCTCCAAATTTCGTACTCCAACCTTCCCATTCTCCTTCGGGCACGACACCGTTTTCTAGTCAACAAGAGGGAAGCCGCTTGGTTGCCCAGACAACAACCAGAAGAACCGCTTCATGATGGTCTCAAGCCTTTCCTAATTCCCACCGGCACCAATCTGGAGGATAGTGAAAAAATATGAATCATTGAAAGGACCAACAGTAGTAAAACTAACCTGCCTCCCCAAGATAAGCAGACAGACTTCCACTTTGCCAATTTCTGTTCTGACTTCTCAAAAACCGGTAGTCAATCAGTGACACGCATCCGTTCGGTAACTAAAGGAACACAAGATATCACAGTGGTAGGTTCTTGCAAGAAGAACGTAACCATTGGGTGCAGGATTAAATCTCCGCCTCCACTAGCCCAAAGGGGACAACCTCCAACTTATCCATGTTTAACCTCAAACCAGAAACTGGCCCAAATATTTCCAACACTGTTGAGAAACCTCTGCAACTAGCTCTCGGCTCCCCCTTCTACAAAGAGAAACATGTCGTCCGCGTATTGGAGGATGGGGATAGACATGCCACCATTTGTGTAACCCATGTACATGCCCCCCGAAACTGCCTAGTCAACTATGATAATCAGAGCATCAGCGACCAACACAAAAGGCAGAGATGCCAACAAACATCCCTGGCGCACACCCCTCTAGGGTTGGGAGAATCATGATACAGAAGAAAATCGGGAAGGGATGAGAAGAGAAATTAAAATCGTGGCGCGCTTCGCGTAATTGAGAGAGGAACGTGGTGAGAGGAGAAGCCCTAAATTTTGGGAGAAGGGGATAATGGTGGAGGCTCTCTCCAAACCAAAACTCAATATTTTAATTCATAACATGATCTAACTTACAATGGACTAGTGCTCCCTTTATATAGAGAGGGGATCTAATGCAAAATTGGTAATCGACTAAAATAAAAATTAAATAAAATCCTAATTGGACTCTAATTGACTCATTAACTAAATTAATCTACCACAATCTCAATCTATTTAACGTAAATAAAATTAACCAACCAACTAATTTCAGACGAAAGATCCTAATTTTAAATAATCCCCAAATTCGTGACGGATTTAATTCGATCCAACCCTTCAATTTGGGAAATATTGCGCTAATTCTCCATCGCTTGAAAAAAATTTGTCTCCTGATGAATTGTTTTATCTTCAATCTGTCGTTAGAGAACTCCATCAGAAGTTGTTGGTCCATCTTCCCAATTTGAGCAACTTTGTCTTCCTTTCAGTGTTACGTTTAGAATTTTTTCCATCATGGGACGTAGCTGCAATTTGTCTAACCCTTCAATAAAAATAACTCTTCTTAAGTTCCTAACAAGTTTCACCTTAGAATAAAATGTTCCTGGAGGGGCTCCATTTAAAATAGCCCAAATCAATCCTCAAACTTTGATTTGGTGGGATACGATGGGGAGAGATCTTCTTTTCTTAAGGAAACCCTTGCTATGGTTTCGTTTCCCCTCAATTAACGGCAGCGGCATTATGGTGATCGTTTTTTTTTAAGTCTAAAACTTCGGGGGAGACACTCGGTGGTGATCGTAGGAGAGGGAGGCAGCGACCGGGAGGTTCCAGGTTTGCACGATTGCAGCGACGATAAAGGAGGCTTCGGTGAGGGGGGCTCATTAACGAACGGTGGAGTCGCGAAGCGAGGGAGGCGAACGGGGGTTACGGAGGTCAGTATTGCATTTTATGGCTCCAATGGTGGGGCTCGGGAGAGAGGAATCAACGATGGTGGTGGCTACCACGCACGCAATACGTTTGGTGGTTGTGGTGGCCTGGCTTGCAACGCAATACAGCGGTTGTAGCTGGCATTTCAAATGCCTCTAGTCTAGATCGATGGCTTCATAAGGAGGTTGTGGTGGGTCGAAGCCCTTATATATAGCAACTGCGATGGCGTCCCTATTATTCTTGCTTGTTATCCGGCTGATCTTCATCGTATATGGGCTCCTTTTCTTCATCTTTGTATTCCTGGACAGCAACTTAGACTGCTCTGATACCAATTGATGCAGGTAAAAAAATTGATGGAAGAAATTTAAACGGAATGTGAAGAAAGAGAAGAACACCGGCTGCGCAGGATTTTGGAGACGAATCGCGGAGATCACGTGGAGAGAGAGAGAGAGAGATAAATCTCAATTTTCATATATTCTGAACTTATTAAACAAAGGACTACCATCCTCTTTATAAAGGAGAGGTGGAGTTACAAAAATAGAAAGAAGATCAAAATCAGATCAAATCCTAACCAATTCTAATGACTGTAACCGACTTCTTAATTTGACTCTAAGCAAAATTATCAACAAGAAATGTTGAGATTGCAATCAATCTCCATTTATTTAAATAAAATAAGTGGCTAATTTAAAATAACTAATTAGGGATGAGAAACCCTAATTTTGAAAAATCTCCAAATCTGTGATGGCTTCAATCCGCTTGACCTGTCGATTTCGGAGATATTGCATCAGCGGCACAGGCTAGTGGTGTTCAACAGGGAGTCTCATTCGATGCGTGAACAGAGGAGGGATCATTTTTTAGGAGTAATACGGGTGGCGTCCCTATTCTGGGACCCAGCACTGGAGTATATATATTAAAAAATAAGTTAAATATTACAAAGGTATCTATGCGGTCCAAACTTTACATATGGCTCGATAATACTCGACCACATTCTCAGAAAGAAAAGTATCTTCCTCAAAAATTACGTCGTTCCTGGCACACCAAATTGCCCAAATCAACGCAAAAGGAAATGCATTGTCTGCGTGCCCGGATTTACAAACCGATCTTTTCTCTCTTCAAAAGTTCGTGTTGCTCCCTCCACCCAGCCAATGTATGCTTGCCCTTCCCCATACGTGGACCAAAAACGAACAAGAAAAGAAAAGATGCTCCAGATCCTCTGTCGCCTCCCCACATCTATCACAGATGATGTCCTCTATCCCAACAGTCGCCCCCTCCGTGCTTTGGTGATGACTCTACCCCACCTGAATAGACAAAAGAAGATCTTGATTCGTGTCGGGAGCTTGCTACGCCAAATTATGCGCAAGTCCATTTCCATCGCCTCATCGATCTGTTCCTCCTCCGCGAAGAAACAGTATGCCTTCTTGACCGAGAAATTGTCATCTCCCCAACTGAAGTGGTCCCTCCCCTCCGATGGCCCCTTCATCTGTGCCAGCTCCATATGTAAAGCCATGAACTCCGCTGCTCGTTGTTCCAAGAGATCCGAACAGAATGTAGGAGATCAGGAGCCCCGTTCCCACGCCTGTTGCACCACCTCCTCTTTGTTCACCGTCAACTGCATCAGCCTTGGGTATCGCTCCCCTAGCGCTCCATCACCCGTCCAGTCATCCTGCCAAAAACAGAAAGTAGCTCCATTCTCAAGAGAGGGCCTCAATTTAAGCTTCAGTTTTGGCAACATCTGCACTATGCCTATCCACAATGGTGACAGAAGGCGTCCGATGGCAACCTCCAACGATGCCAATAACCCGTATATCTTTCTCATCAGTATGCAACGAGATCTTCCTACTTACCCCAGATTCAAGTCACCCATTTTGCCATGAAAGACTTGTTTATATCTTCCATGCGCAAGACGTCCAACCCTCCCTTGTTCATTGATGTTGTCACCCTGCACCAATCCAACAGATGTATGCCCCTCTTGGATTGGCTCTCATCAGACCAGAAAAACTTCCTCATCAAGGACTCCAAATTCCGACGCACCCCACTAGGCAGTGGCCGCATAGAACAGAAGAAAATAGGGATGGCCGAAGAACATGTTTCAGGACAACTAGCTTCCCCCCTTTGACAGCATCTTCGCCTTCCACCCCGCCAGCTTCCCCTCCAGCCTCGCGATTAACCCCTTCCATTCCCTCATCTTGTGTCTTCCGGCTACCAATGGCAGGCCCATATATGAGATTGGAAATGATGTCGCGGGGCACCCCAGCACCATAAATGTACGCTCTGCTTCCTGCTCGGAGAGCCCGAAGGGGACCACCATCGACATACCCTATTCAGGAAGAGGCACGACAGCTCTCCAAATATATCCATGATACACGATGCTCTATGGGTATTTTCCTCCTCAGCCCCCAGGAAAAGAATAGTGTCATCAGCATATTGTAGGATCGGGATGGAAATATCCTCCCTTTGATATCCCGAGCACCAGCCCTCAGAAACCGCAAGTCTCATCATGACTGCCAAAGCGTCAGCAACAATCGCGAACAAGAGTGATGTCAAGCGGCAACCATGCCTGATCTCATGTTGAGGTTGGAAGAAACCTCCTTCCGGTATGCCGTTGACCAACATCGCATGCGAGCTTGTCATCACGCATCGCTTGATCCATGCAATCCACAACTCCGGGAATCCCCTCTTCTCCAGAGAAGACCAGATGAACCTCCAGTCGACACAGTCATATGCTTTCGAGAAATCAACCTTCCAAAGCACGCCATTAGTCTTGTTCCTCTTCCAGACTGTCATTATCTCTGAGGCCATCACTAAATTGTCAGACATCGCACGACCCGGTACAAACGTCATCTGTTTTGGAGAGATAATCCACTCTAGCACCCCCTTCAAGTGGTTCGCGACGATCTTGGAGATGAGTAGGCAAACCACATTCGATAAAGCAATTGGTCTGAAATCCTCCACCCTGATTAGCGTGTCCTTCTTCGACAGAAGAAAAAGGAGTGCCCTATTTAGCCTCTCGAATCCACGATTGCCCTCAAGGAACTCGAGCAGAACCTCCGTCACATCCCTCTTCACTACCTCCCAGAATTCCTTGTAGAAACTCACCGAGAAACCATCTGGGCATGGTGCCCCATTCGCATTCAGCTGAAATAGAGCCTTCTTCGCCTCTTCCTGTGAAAATTCTCGGGTCAGCGTCTCAGCCTCCTCGGGTGAAATATGAGATACTCCCTTGCCCTGTTATCCCCATCCTGCCCCAGTTCTCCTTCTCCCAAATGCCTGGAAATGCGCACGTAACGCCGCACCCACCTCATGGTCGCCCTCCACTACCTCCCCCCAATCTCGACAAAGTAAATGAGATTCCTCTGCCTCCTTCTGCTGGCTGCGACAAGGAAGAACCATGTGTTCGCATCTCCCCCACGCACCCAACGCTGCCTTGACCGTTGTCTCCATGCCACCTCCTCCTTTTTATCTTCCCAAAATATTTCCTCTGGGTATCCTCGTCTCTCTTCCAACTCTTCCCCCTCCAACTCTCACTCATCCTCGAGCATGTCGAGTCTGAGCACACCATTTTGTGCCCTTGATCTTTTTTCCTTTCGCTTGTTGCGGTTTTCCATGTTAAAAGTCATCAGGAATCTTCTAAGCTCGAGAAGCTTGTGAGATAGCCTGCATGTCACGGATCCCATCGGGTTGCATGCTCCCCAAAAATCAGCCACATCCTCACAGAAGCCCTCCTCCATTAGCCACGTGCTTTCAAATCTGAAGAAGGTGTGAGGGAGGACTCCCTCCCCAGAGAACCATAGAAGTGGAGTGTGATATGAGCCGCCCTTGGCAGCGCCCTGGCCCCGGCCAATGGGAACAATAGAAGGGCCTCCGTCGATACCATGAATCTGTCAATGCGTGACCGGGAATGTGAGTTCCACCACGTGTATCTGCACCCTACAGCATCAATCACCTGGAGTCCAAGCTCATTCACCACCTCCCTCGGTGTCGCTAATCTGCAGTCTCTCCCGCCACGAGCCCCAGGTCGATCCTTCGAGCACAAAGTAACATTAAAATCCCCTTCGATAATCCAAGCCATGTCCGGGAAGGCGGCACGGACTGTCAACAGCTCCTCCACAGCACGTCAAAATTGATCCCACCGCAGGGGCCATACACATTCGTCGCAAGAAGTCGTGTTCTCTCAGCGTTGCGCCGCAGAATGATGGATAACGAATGCATCCCCCGCACCTCTTCCTCACCTATCTCAAGTTTCTCTCCATTCCAGTCCGTCGCCATATCCCCTGCAGCTCCTACTGATGCAAATGATTTGACTTCCCCCACCAAGGTCCCCCCAATTTCGCTCCACAACCCCTCCAGATCACCTGAGAGCTTTGTTTCCTGAAGCAAAACAGTGCTCGCCCATTGCTTCAGCAATATGTTCCTCACCAACCTCCTCTTTTCACTCTACCCCAAGCCCCTCACATTCCATGAAATCACCTGCATTGCGGACCTACCTGGCCCTTCTTTGGCGACAAGACATCGATGCAACTCACCAATTCTTTTTCCAGTCATCTCCCTTCCATAACCATCACGCTCTAGGCCCCTTCTCCATCAGCGGCCCACGGGCGGTCGTCCCGGGGTCTACCCTCCATCAGTGGCCCCTACATGAGCTCCGAGACCCACGACCAGCCCCCCATGGCCTCGTTTCCTCCAGACAAATTGTTGCGTGGCAAGGCGTCCAGCCTCCTGTAAAGAGGAGAGCGTCTCATTCTTCTTCTTTCCCCCAGACTTCCCCTGGCATACCACTTCCCAAACCGCCCGACCCCCGTCATATCATCTCTCTGAATCGATAGCACCTGCAACCTCCCACACGCCCTTGCTTCATCACCCAGGACCTCATCTGCCTCCCTCCCTCCCATAGGGTCCGAGGGGATCCCCGATGCCATCAATAAGAGCCCAGCTTCTTCCGCCCGTGGGCCGTCAGCATACTCCTGAGAGCTCACCTTCAGAGATGCTCCCACCTCCATCATCATCTCAGTCTCATCCACCCGAAGCATTGCACATGCCTCGGATTCACGCTCCAGCCAGGAGTACTCGCGAACCAGACGGAAAGGATCCCGCTCTGCCAGCCGAGCCAAATATTCGGCGAAAGCTCGCTCCGCCATCTGACCCAAGGCTGACAGGCTCGAAATATCCTCAACGAGCGGGTCCGCCGCTCCTGGAGTTCTTAGGTCCCGCGGTCGATCATCTCTTCATTATCCAATGGGGGCGGAAACCTTCCCCCTGGATCCGTCTAGGGTATCCAACCGACTCTATACCACCTCAGCAAAAGATGCTCGTACCCTGGTGCATGATGCCTTGGTCTGTGTGGCATTTCTTGCGCCGCACGCCTTATCGCTTTCTAAAAAAGGGCCATTATTTTGAAAACATTCGAAAGCAGGCCTCTCCCAAGTCGGTTTCTTCCTCCCCGACATGGTTGCCTCCACCCCGGTGCATCTGATCTCCGGGCCTCCCGTCAGCCTCTCTACCTGCACCTCCAAGGAGAATGAGACCCCACAGTACTGTGCTTCGATAAATGTCGATGGTTGCCTTTGCCAACAGCAACCCTTCACCAACATCCAAGGAGGATCACCGCAGTGGACGTTGTTGGCGACGATGCTTGTCACCTTCAATTCATGCGCCAACCCAGCCTTGATTGCCTCCAAGTTCCTCCCGATAAACGGTACCCCCTTGACCGAGAAAACTTTCTTCGTCCGCCTAGGGTCACGGGCGTCGTCCCGCAATAATGGAGTCCTCCAATGCACCAGGCCCACCGCCCAGCGCGATAGATGGATGAGCTTATCCGCTTCGGCCGATGAGAGGCCTCTGGCGCATACCTGCAACTCGTCGAGTAACACCACATCGCCCCGAAACTCGCAGTCCACGGCCCCGCCAATATCCTCCATCACGTCGACCAAGCTCATTGGCATACTCCCACCAAAAGTCGATCGGCCTTCTCCCCCCGGACCCCCTTCCCACCGTCGTGAGGGCCATTAGGGAGCTTCCTCGGGCAACGGAAGCTTCGATGTCTGCTTTCTCTGCATCCAAAGCATCTGATTGGGTCGCGGCACTTCGTCGCGTGGTGCCAACATCTGTCGCAGACTCGTATCTAAGGTACCGCCCCCTGAAGGTGCCATCCGTCGCGCCGAATTGCTGGGTAGATGGCCGCCCATGTCGAATCGTCCTTCCACCCTTTTCTGCCAGCCAGAGTTGTCCCGCATCCTGCTCCCACGTACTCAACTTCTTATTGGAGGGATCATGCACAGACGGAGATGGACAAGTTGGATCGGATTGAGGATGTTAGGGACCTGGACGAAGAAGAGCCGGTGATCATAGGGTTAGTCCAGAAAATCTTGGAGGAGGAAGATAAGAAGCAGGAGATTGAATGGAGGCAGATATTACGATTGAAGTGGTTGAAGGAAAGCGATGCAAATACAAAGTTCAAGATAAGAAGCAGGAGATTGAATGGAGGCAGATATTACGATTGAAGTGGTTGAAGGAAGGCAATGCAAATACAAAGTTCTTTCACACAGTTGCTAGCAGTTGGAGGTGGAGAAACATGATACACTTGGTAGAGATGGAGGGAGAGGAGTTCGTTTGGGAGGACGTGATAGAGAGGGTGGTCATGGACAATTCAGGGGCATGAGCAGGCGCCTGCCACGGTACGGTTTGCGGTGGTTGTGGTTGGGGGTGAACATTGTTTCGAAACAAGATGCGGAGCCTTTGACGAGGTGATTTGGGATGTTGGATGTTCGGGAGGTCGTGTTTGGACTGAACATGGACGGATGCCCAGGATCGGATGGTTTCCTTGTTTTCTTCTACAGGGAGTTATGGGATTTGATTGTTGAGGAGGTTGTGGAGGAGATTGAGGAGGGAAACTATGGGTTCGATCGTATAAACCGCTCTTACATTTTTTTGCTCTCAAAGAAGGATGTGGTGACGAGAATCGAGGACTACAGATCAATTTCCCTCTCCAATGTGATATACCTTATTGTGGCCAAGGTGTTGGCTAATTGTCTGAGAGATGTACTGAGCGAGATCATCTCGCCAGCATTAAGTGTATTTCTACCTAGACGGCACCGCATGTGCAGTGTTGTCACAACCACTGAGATTGTGGCAGAATGGTGCAGGAGGAAAGCTAATAAGTTCATGTGGAAAGTTGACTTTTCAAAGGCATATGATTATGTGGATTGGCACTTCATTTGGGCATCTCTGCTCATGAGGGACTTCCCAGAGATGTGGATATCATGGATGAAGAGATCTGTCACAACCAAATCATGCGCGGTTTTAGTGAATGGCAGCCGAGGGGAGGATTAGATGCAGCGAGGAACAGATGGCTTAATTTTTCCGTTAGTTAATTAGAGTTTAACTAAATCAAGATCGAGTTAATTTTATTGAGACCGTTGCAATTTTATTTTTAAATAACAAGATCGCTAGTCGATAATTAGTTGGTTAATAAGTAGCTAGTCGATTAGAGATATTTAGAGTCCAAATTAAGACTAATTTTATTTGATTTTATCACCTTTCTATTTTGTAACCACACCCCACCTATATAAAGGATATGGTAGTCCAATATTAAATTCATTCGAAGTTAATTAAAATTTGACATTTTATTTTCTTTTATCTCTCCCTCTCCATTCTCCCTCGACGCGATCTCCGCGGTTCTTCTTCCCCGAATCCCTCGCATCCAGCGAGACTTCTCTTATTTCCCCTCTGATTTCTTCCACCAAATATTTCCATCATCAAAAAAATATTTTTTTTTCACCGTTGAAATTTTCTCATTAGCATCAATTGGTGTCAAGGTATGGTACTCGCATCATCATCACAATCGGACGACCCATCCAGAGAAAGCGATTTTTAGCAAGCCGGATACCCTGTTGATTTTTGAAAAATCACATTCAACCAGAGTCGTTGCCATGGGTCACGTTCACGACAAGAGAGATACAAATATTATCTCCAGTCAAGAATCAAGGTACAGTGGTTGGATTCATAGTTCAATATAGATATTTTTATGGTAAAGTAGAAGAAACTCCTACTGCACAAGAACAGATATGGTTCGATGGAAAAATATTCATTCCAGAACAAGTGGCAGACCACAATACAGAAATGCAGCAAGATGCCGACGATTACAGAGAAGAAGAAAAAGAAGCTGATGTCCAGGAGGTTTACGAACTCTCGCCGCCATCGCCAGTTGTTGTCGTTAGTGCAGCCCTCATCCAAGGCGAGATTGAAAGCTACGATGGAGACGAAACTGAAGAAACAAAGGAAGACTCCTTTGGCCTTGATGTCCAGCATGTCTCAGATCTGCCTTGGTCGTAGAATCGATGATGCCAGCCCCTACGGTCGCATCGGCACATCCGAAGCCTTCTCAGGTGACTCCTCAACCTTCTTTGGCCCCACCACCACCTACCTCCATCTCCCCGACCCTTCTGCATGTACCACCACCACCTACCTCCATCTCCCCGACCCTTCTGCATGTACCTCCAGCCATGCGACAATGCCCCACTGCCACCCTAGCACAGCCATGGACCCCCTACGTTGCAAAAACACCATTGTTATCCCCTCTACAGCTTCCACCACCATCTGCTCCTACTACCCCATCACCTCCCTCGCAGGCCCTAGCCATGTATCTCCCACCTTCGGCCTCGCCACCAGCAACCCCTCACCCCTGCATCAACCGCAAATATTGTCACCGCCATCCCATGAGAGTTGTCGTTGCCGTTATCCTCCACATAAGAGTTGCTGGTGTGACCACAAACCTTGTCGTTGCCGATTTATGGCGAGATTCCGAGGGAATTGTGCACTTCAAAAACCCTAGTGGTATTACTGTGAAGTCATGCGGCGTTCTTGGATTGAAAATATTTCCCTTTGTGAGGCACATATCCAGTCTGTTTCTTCTGAAAATTTGATTGTGACTTTCTAACTTATTTGGAAAAATTGCAAGCATATCCACTTCCTTAAGTTTTTTTGGAAGAAGTCTAAAAAAAGATCCTTTCAAAAATATCTTGTGCCCCCAAGTTCCAAGTGGAGATGTTGCAGATGCCCAATCCAATGAATAGGTAGTTACGGATGAAAGGATAAATAGTACAAGACCTGAAATGGAGATATTTAAAAAAATTTACGAAGTTCTAGGTTGCAACGAAAGGGAAAAAAAGGTGCATGGTTATGGTGGAAGTCCTCCAAATACCAAGGCCTTGAATGTCGGTTTCGGTCACCATTTCGGTATCGACCAAAACAGAATTTCGAAGGAATTTCGGTGGAATTTCGACCGAAATTTCGGTCATTTCGGTCATTTTTTGTACTAGGTCCCCCATATTTCGGCCATTTCGGTCATTTCGGTCGAATTTCGATTTCGACATGATATCGATATTCGACAGAAATCCGACCGAATTTCGCTGAAATTTGAGGCCATGCCAAATACGAGGAATGCAAGGAATAATTTGGACACTCTCCATATGTTAATTTTTCAAAGAGTCCTCAACTTCTGCAAACCCTTGGTTGGAAATTATTGAATTGGAAGTCATATATTATATCTAGCTGGAAACCACATTACACGTCTTTTATGAAAAGCTAACAGTGGGTAGTCTATAAATATCTGAGAAATTTACAAACCTGCCCATTGTGTGAATATCTTTTAAAGGAGGGTTATAAAAAAAGGAATTTATTAATATTCCATGGTGCAACCAAATCCCAAATGAAATGATGAAGGCTCTTTATACTATCAAAATTTACCAAGGGGCTCCTACAGGAAGGAAGTTCATATCAGCCTCAAAGAGAAAAAAAACGATTACTTTGACTCCGTCATAGGCATCACATGTGTTCGTTCATCGCAAGCATGGGGGCTTATCGATGAAGAATCCAATCACCAAACCTAAAGACAAAGTCACTCATTAGGAGATGAGTTTTTCGAAGCGTCGGAGAGTTGATGCAACGTGAAACGGATAATTAAAGCTTAATTTTCCATCAGTTGATTAGGTTTTAATTAAATTAAGGCTGAGTTAATTTTATTGATTCTGTTGCAATTTCATTTTAAATAACAAGATCGCATGTCAACTAGTTAGTCGGTTATTAAGTAGCTAGTCTGTTAGAGATATTTTGAGGCTAAATTAGGATTTAATTTTATTTGATTTTATCATCTTTCTATTTTTGTAACCCCTTCTATAATAAAGAGGATGTAGTCCAATGTTGAATTCATTCAGAGTTAATTAAAATTTGAGATTTTATCTCATTTTATCTCTCCCTCTCCCTTCCCCCTCGACACAATCTTCACGGATCTTCTTCCCTGAATCCTCCGCATCCGACGAGCCTTCTCTCCTTTCCCCTCTGATTTCTTCCATCAAATATTTCCACCATCAAAAAAATATTTTTTCACCGTTGAAATTTTGTCACTTGTTACCTTGGTGTATGTTATTTGCTGATGATATTGTGTTGATTGACGAGACTAGAGATGGAGTAAATGAGAAGCTTGAGGTTTGGAGACATGCATTGGAGACTAAAGGTTTCCGTATAAGTAGGGCTAAGACAGAATATATGGAATGCACCTTTGATGGAAGCAATGGTGAAGGAATCGAGGTGAAGATTGGTGACGATAACATTCAGAAGAGAGATTCTTTTAGATATCTGGGATCTATTTTGCAACATGATGGGGAAATTGATGGAGATGTTACTAATAAAATAAATGCAGGCTGGCTAAAGTGGAGAGGAGCCTCCGATGTTCTCTGTGATAAGAAAATTCCTTTAAAAATTAAAGGAAAGTTTTACAAAGCAACCGTGAGACCTGCTATGCTTTATGGTTCTGAATGTTGGCCTGTGAACCATAGACATGTACAGAGAATGGTTGTAGCAGAAATGAAAATGCTAAGATGGATGTGTGGACATACACGTAAAGATCGGATTCAGAATGATGCAATCAGAAAGAAAGTTGGTGAAGCTCCGATCGAGGATAAGATGCGAGAAAACCGCTTAAAATGGTTTGGTCATTTGCAAAGAAGGTCAACTGATGCACCGGTTAGGAGATGCGAGTGTTGGGATGTTGAGCCGGCTAAGAGAGGGCGAGGACGGCCCAAGAAGTGTTGGAAAGAGACTATACGAAGGGATCTTAGTTTTTTGGATATAAATCCGAGATTGACCCAAGATAGATCTGAATGGAGGCGAAGAATCCATGTAGCCGGCCCTACTTAATTGTGGGAAAAGGCTTTGTTGTTGTTGTTGTTGAAATTTTGTCACTTGCATCACATAATCTCCCTCAGATGGGAGACTAACTCATCAAATCTCTAATCAGATGCAGTGGTAGGCGATGCAGGTGTCTTAACTTGTTCAACAGCATGAACAAATGCTGGAAATCCATGATTGGAATGGCTTGTGTCCTCTGAGTGACCAAACTGGTGGCAGTAAGTACATGAGGATGAGGATGGTGAACGACCCGTTCCTCTGCTATGGGGACCTTGTCCACTGAACAATGAAGATTCTCCTTTACCGCAAGATGCGGTTATCATCGAGGAGGTCTGAGGAGGTTGACGAAAGAACAATGATCCTGTTAAGACTGTAGTATGCTTCCTCCATTAAAGGCACGGTAGCATCCACAAGTAACTAGGACCATGAGGCATCATATTCAGAACCAATGATTGCCAAAAAGACACCAACCATGGTAGCGTTCATGTATGCCTTATGTTGCTTCGGTGTCGTTGTGAGAGGTATGAAGGTGTGTAACTTTTCAAACATACCCATGATACCTTTGAGAGATATGTATAGGGTATGAAGAGGATGGTCCTTTTTCTTGATCGTGAAGATATCATGTTGCAATTGCAATATCTTCGTCCCATTCCTTGTCTAACGGTATGTGGTTGTAAAGATGATCATGATCCACATCACCTTGTTCTGGGCTAATGCAAGATATCATAGGTTAGCTCCACAACCAAGGTATCGGATAGACATAAGCGCGCATACACGTCATCTACCTCCCATGACCCGCGAGGCATTAGGCACAATCTTGTCAGTCGGCTCCTCCTGTATCAGAATGTGATTATTTTGGTTGCACTACATAAGTGCACATGAACTGCATGGTCTACAACTCATAAGTGGTCCCATCCATCTTAACGATGTATGTCGGACCTTTGAAGGCACTCAAGGATAGGATGTCAACATTGTTCTCTAGCATGATGCCGATAACAGACTAAGGTTATAGATTGGAGCAAACGCATCTACACGGAAATATAGGGAATCGATTGTGTGTGCAGACTCATGCCACAACCATTCCCATCAACTGCGGAAGAGCCATAGGATGGTTAGGGTGAGTTATAGGTCTGAAATCACCCTAATGCAGTCAAAACCAGACCCAAAATAAAGCAGGGCACTAATATCGTAACCCTAGTGTTAGCTGGCGACGCTACCAGAACCCTAGATGGGTCCGACGATGTTGCTAGGGGCATGGGGTAATGCCCGGTGATGTTGTTGGAACCATAGGAGAGGTCCAGTGGCGTCGCTAGCGGCTTGATGACGCCGTTGCACATGAAGAAGGTTTCGACGATGAACCATGGCAATGGACAATGTCGCTGACCGGCAGAACAGCATTGCACAACGGTAGGGTGGCTTCGACGGCAACGTCTAGCAGCGAAGAGAAACCTCCGACAAGAAGACCGTATGGCAGAGAGGGATGGTGGTAAGGGTTGGGTGTTAGGGCTCAGGCTCCAATCTAGGATCGTTGCTCCGATACCATGTGAAAAGAGAATAATAGAATTAATTCATACTGAGTCCCTAGGGTTTTATATAAGAGAAAAAACCTATTGGGCATATTACATAATAAAGACCGAAAGAAAAAAAGAACACATAAAACAAGAGAAGATAAAATATCTCTCAACATCAACCAACTGTGTAGATATAAAGAGCGAACTGTCTAGAAATACATAATCATTTTGACAAATATAAGATATTATGGTACATGAATTTTCAACTGGGAGTATTACTAGGCAAGATGGACCTACCTACATGTGCTTAAACTGGTCGATGGCATTTTACTATGTAAAAGGTATATGGGGAAGAAATAGTAAATTGTTATGTGAAAATTCAACTTTTCAGAGAGGAATTTGTTAAAAACAAGAATATGGACCAACAAAAAGACCAACTTAATCAGGTTTTAAGTGGGAAAAGTGCAATACCTAAAGTAGACAAAGAGAACAAAATGGGGAGTGGTTTTAGACCATAGAATAGAACAGTGGATAAAGTGAGCATCCAGTCAGTAGAACTATAAGTCCTGCGAAATGTTTAACAAGTGTACTTACAAGTATGTTGCCTTCCTCGTGAAATAGTAAAGTATGAGCGCCGTTATATAAACCCCAAAAATGGTGAATGCATTGACAAAAACTATGAATTTCAGAAATTCTCTAGTTGTCCATAAATGCTCAAGTAGCTTCCCGCTGTAAAGAAGTCCAATAATGCCTACGATTAACTACAAGAACAGTGAAAAGAGGTATTAGTCTTAGAGCTTCAAAGGATGGATTGCTCTATGAATTTAACATTTAACATTTTATTGGCATTGATTTTTTTTGAAGAAAAGAAAGGGAGGGTCACCCCTGTTGACAGTGACCCCCCAGGTTTTTCTTTTTTTTGACCCCCCAGGTTTATTGGCATTGATAATTGTTTATTTATAAAATTAGGACTAGACATAGATAGAAAAAAAACCGAGATCACCTACAAAATCTAAGAACAAACTGAAGGAAAGAAACAGAATACCGGGACAGATTCAAAATAAATAATTTTTTATTATATGCATCCCAGAGTAGACTACAAGGAAGAAAAGAGTATTAATACGATCACAACTGAAAAGTCAACAGTCATAATGAGACTGCATTGGGAAAGTGCAAAACTTCCCCAGAACATCCATTACAAATCTTTGTACATTACAAGCATATCCCAGAAATCTCAGAATTACATATATGCCACCATAAACTTATGTTGGTTTATACGTATGACCCGTGATATCTTTGTAATTGACAGTGTCCACCATAGAAACACGAGGATCTAACTTCCACCCTACCCCATCTTGCTCATTTTCCAGGTTCACCATCCTCCATTTGAAAACTGGGAACTTTATGAGATAACCCCCAAAGTACTATTCTTTCATGTCCTTCCACAACTCCCCGGACTCTCCCACACAACCCCTCTTTCTTCTGCAGCTTGCAGCCTCCCAATTGACCTCATCTGTCCACTTCCGAACTCCTCAAAGCCAGAGCCTCTGTGTTTGATGATCCGCCGCCTAAGCCCCCTCAATCCCCACCCCCTCATTTTTTGAAATCTTGACTCTAACTTCGGTCGAGGCGCTCCCAACGTCGGTTGGAGATCTCGTCATCCCATCGAGATTTAAGCCCCCTCAGAAGCCTCCCCGACTTCATGGAGGATACAGAGCTCCTAGATCGGTAGACCTGAGGCTGAGGTTCTTTTAAACCTCCTCCCGAATTCCACACCAACCTCAGCTTGATCAAGCAAATACAAGTATCAAGTTGCGAGTCTTCATTCCACTCAAGTCGGCTTTCTATATGATTTCATGACATACTTTGCATGTGTATACACTAATAACGCACTAAATACTTGATACTACAAAAGGGATATGTGAACTCCACATCGAAAAAAACCCTCATCATCAACATGTGTGTCTTTGAGATAGGATACCTATAAAGAGTAACTTCGACCAGCCTGCATCCAGGTCATATGGAAGATCAATATATTCGAGCATCCTATAAAAATTGCATTTAAGTGTACCCAAACTGGATGTGCTAGGGAAGACAGAGAGTGCAGAGACTAGGATCGTTACCATCCCCCGTATGAGCTAAAAAGTTGTACATATGATTATAGCATTGCTCACCCCTACCTCCGACCAAAGCACAACTCTACAGCCTGCAGGACGAGTTGCCTATGACTGGGCCAAAGGACTCCACCACAGGTCCAAGTACATGGTCCCCATAGCCTAAAAGGAGGGTGAACTGTGCATATATATTCACAGTTTCATAAGGTTGGACTCTAATTAAAATCAGGGCCCTTTTCAGTTTAGAATTCCAAACCGCCTTATTTTCAGGAACCAACATGAAGACTATCTTACAAAGCTTGTGACCGTGATCCAAGGGCACGGCTGACCGATGCTAAATGAGCTCAGAGTTTCATCTATCGACTGCTTGGAGAATGATATGCCAACAAACCACAACGCCCTCCTTGTCCGGCTCATGAGCATGGCCCAAAGGCATGTTCGTCAACGTCAATTGAGCTTGAAGACTCCACATGTCAACACTACTCAGAGTAGGGATGCGATTGAATTGATACAAACCTGGCCCTTATTTGTATGGATAATGATGGATATGGAAAAAAGAGTTACGATATCCGTAAAATGGATAAGAAAGGGCTATGAATTGTAAAAGAAATACTTTCGAGGTAATCTTAAATATAGATTTATCGGATGGTATGCATGTAAATATTTCATAATATTTATATCAAATGTTGTTAGAGAAGACATAAAATGATCTTCTTTTGAAAAGAAGGCATAAAGTGGGGTTCTATGCAATATATGTGAATATGCAACTATATTTACATTATAAGACTGGCATATAAATACATTGATAAATACCTGCATGTATCAAAGTGGCATCCATATCTACATCCATTTTGAAGCAAATGTTGATACAAATGTCAAAATTTGTATGAAATGGATATTATAGTGAATCCAATACAAATATAACCATATCATGCGACATTCTAGATCGGGACATCATCCATTGATTGCGTACAAGGATTAACTTTTCTGGCTAATGACAAGACCCTAGGGCATAATTAACTGCGTGACTCATCTTGAAAACTCCACTCGCCACCCACATTCAAGGCATTGTATGCCAAGTGCCAACATCTCACAAAGCATGTCTTGTTCAGCTTAACACCAGTTTATCTACACGTCCACCTATCCACCCATGAGGCAACCACTCTCACGTCTCATGTGACACAACTAGATGTGACAGGAAGAGAGCTCTCAATTGACATGTGACTACGTCAACTACTCTCCTAGCTAAACGCATGCACTTAAAAGGGTAAAGGTATAGACAAGTAATAAAATAACTCTATCATGTACTGCTCATACGATAAATAAATCAAAGGTTAATAAGGAGATACGAGATACATTGCAAGGGGGACTGATGCTCGTGTCCCATCCCTAGTGGATCACAATAGCATGATCTCGATTTTCCACATGTCCATTCACTCATCTATCTATCTTGGGTGTCACAGTCAGCCATATCCTCTATTTTACCCCTCCCTCTATCCCACCAATATAAGGGAGGATGAGGAAGTGCTAAGTGCATGCCACTTTCCCTTCTTGTGGCTCCCTATCCACACTTTGTATCTCAAATCCTTCAACCCTCGTATGGAGGAGATAATATAATTAACAACAATATGGAAGAACGATTTGAGGCATTTGGCCTCTCAACTTGCCGTGTATGGTGAAGAGACTGAATCAGCGTGTTTATTATTCCATGAGTCTAGAGTCTTTTATATAGAGAGAAACCCTAGAGAGCAAAAAAGGGGACAACATAAATGACCCAGAATGGTTACAGGACTCAAATAAATAGAAAATGCAATAACTCTAACACTCCCCCTCAAGTTAGAGCATATTTGTCTATCATGCTCAACTTGGAAATCAAACACGAGAGGTGCTTCTTTGGTGGTGCCTTCGTGAAAATGCCGGCAAGCTGAAGTTCAGTGGAGATGTGTGAAGTAGTGATCTTTCCTCCTCGTATAACATCACAAATGAAGTGACAGTCAACCTCAATGTGTTTGGTCCACTCGTGGAAAATAGGATTGGTGGTGATGTATGTAGCAGACTTGTTGACACAATATAAAGGTACGAGAGTAACAAATGAAAGTCCAAGTTCCTGTAGAAATGAGACAAGCCATGTGATCTCACAGGTGGATTGGGCTATTGCCTTCTATTCTGTCTCTGCACTCAATCTGATATCACTGTCTGCATCTTGCTTCGTCAAGTAATCAGGTTGCCCCCAACAAGCATGGCATAGCCTGTAGTGGATCGACGGTCCTCATGCGAACTAGCATAGTCAGCATCTATATGGGCGGAGACATCGGTGTGACCATTGATCCCATAGAAGAGTCTACGTCCAGAAGATTCCTTTAAGTATCAAAGGATCAAAAGAAAATCATGTCAATGACTACAAAGGGGTCTCTACATGCGTTGGTTGAGTACTTGAGTCTGCTCATGACATATGATATATCTGGCCTAGTAATAGTGAGTTAGAGAAGTTTACCAACTAGGCTTCTATACCGTGTAGTATCCTCAAACGTGTGATCAGTAGATGTGGAATGTTTCCTCACTTCTGCAGGGATACCAGATGGCTTGCATCTAAGTAGTCCAGCCTCAGTTAGAATGTCAAGGCAATACTTCCTCCGTGAGAGATGGAGCCCCTATGTAGTGGGTATCACCTTAATGCTAAGAAAGTAACGGAGCTGGTCAAGATCCTTCGTGATAAAGACCTTCTGAAGGAAGGTCTTGATCTCAAAAATGGCGGTTTCATAGTCTCCAGTGACGACCATATCATCAACATAGACAACAAGAATGACAGTGCCAGTAGACCATCGCTTGACGAAGACGGAATAGTCAAATGCCGTCCTCTGAAACCCAAATGTGCTAATCTCAATAGTAAGTTTGTCAAACCATGTCCTAGAGCACTACTTCAAGCCATAAATGGCCTTACATAGACGACATACACACTCCCCATCGACTACGTAACCCAATGGCTAAACCTCATCCTCGACATCTCCATAGAGGAAGGTGTTTTGTACATTAAGTTGAAAAATGGAGCAGGTCTTATTAGCGCCAACAGAAAGAATAGTACGCATGGACCCCATTCTGACAACTGAAGAGGTCTCAAAGTAATCAACCCCATAGGTTTGTGTGAAGCTTTTTGCAACTAATTTATCTTTCAATCTGTCAAGGGACCCATCATGTGATTGTTTGATCGTGAAGTCCCATATGTATGCTACATGTCGAACTCCCGAAGGGCACGGCACGAGATCTCATGTGCCCCGGTAGGTAGGGACATCCACCTCCTCATCCATAGTATGTCGTCAGCCATGTTCATGCATTGCACTATGATGATCTCTGGGACATAAACGACATTCAGGGCATCGTAAACCTCTTGTCACAGCTAGATAAACCGTCAGTAGAAGTAAAATGTGAAATAGGGTAAAAAGTACATTGCATCTTTTGCTTACGGAGAGCTATCGGAAGCTCCTTATATATCCGGGACAGCAATGGTGGGAACACTTAAAGATGACATATCATTCTGCAAAAAATGAACATGCAAAGGAAAATAAGTCGGTATAGTGGTATGCTTGCATGTATAGACGATTGGTGGAGGTGGAAGATCCAAAGGGATGTCACTTACACAGTGTAGAGAAGCTAGTTTGCTCAAAGAAAGTGACATCCGTGGAAATATAGTGTTGATGCCAACAGGATCATAGCACTAATGGCCTTCTTGAATACGAGAGTACCTAAGAAAATGCACTTGATGGCCCTAGGTGACAATTTGCCAGTTGCATGGAAGTTGTGACCAAATGCAATGCACCCAAAAATTCACAGATGTAAAGGAAAAGGAGACTCGGTAGGTAAAAAAGAGAAAGAAGTGACCCCTTTTACGACAGAAGATGAAACCATGTTGATGAGATGAACATAAGTAAGGATGGCATCCCCCCAATAGTATTTGGGAACATTCACATGAGTAATGAGAGAACTAGCAATATCAAGCAAATGTTGAACCTTCCTTTCTGCTACTCATTCTGTTAAGAGGTAAATGGATAGGATATTTGATGAGCAGTCCCCTGAGAGGCAAAGAAAGACGTCAAGTCCTATTGGGTGAACTCAAGTGTATTGTCAAGTTCGAATAATTCCAACACATGTAGAAAGAAGTTTTGACATATTAAAAGAAATTTCTGATAATTTTATTAATCCACGAACGTTCCTTTATTAGGTAAACCCAAGAGGATCTATTATAGCCATAAATAAATACAATAAAATAGCGATGACCACTCAAAGTTCGGAATGGACAAGGTCCCCAAATATCAATGAACAAGACTAAAAAGAGTGGTATGACGGGACTCAACGTGAATTGGAAAAAAAGCTGGATGATGTTTCCTGGGAACTCACACGTCTAGCACTGAAAGGGCTTCGGAGTAGAGAGTTCAGAGTACATCATGTAGAGCCTTGGCGGAAGGATGCCCAAGGTGCAGATGACATAGGAGCGAGTCTTCGAAGATGGATGCAGCACCAGCAAACTTAGAATCAAATGGTATGCCAAGATAATAGAGGTCATCCTTTTCATACCCCCCACCAAAAATCTGTCCCGTCCGGATGTCCTAAAAATAGCAATAGAACTAATTAAATATCACACAACAATTAAGCTCAACAAAAATCTTATCAACAGACAATAAGATGAGAGAGAAACTAAGAGCAGAGTGAACCCCAGACAATCGAAGCTTGGAGAACTATGTGGTTCTGACTGTAATAACAAACGAGTGAGTCTCATTAGCGACCTGAATCGACTTCACCGAGGAAGAGGGATTGGAGAGGTTTAGTAAACTACCTTCTCTAGTCAGATGAGTAGAGGTTCTGGAGTCAATGATCCAAACGGGAGCAGGAAGGGTTGAAGAGTTGACTATTGTACATGAAGGGGTAGCCAAGGCAGAAGTGGTAATCCCACTAGAAGAAGAATAAACGAGCCCAGGAGTCTGGAGAATCTGCATCAAACAATAATAATCTGCATCATTTAGACGTATCATCTTTCCATTAGGGTTCGTAACAAGAGATGCCTCTTCCACATCATAGACGCCCTCATAGGCGTTATTGGCTAGATAAGGTAATGCACCAAACTGACAGCATCGTTCAGGCGGATGGTTCCACCGACCACAGTGAATGCACTATGGATACTGAAGAGTAGTAGGATCTCGTCCACGGCCACGTCCTAGGTCATGTCCACAGTCAAAATCATGTCCATGATCGTGGCCAGAGTCACATCTACAACCTCATCGGAAGCTTTGTCGTCGTCCTCTCCCAGATGATGCAACATGAGCAGAATTCTCCATGGGAGGTAAAGTAAGAGGCCGTGCAGCAGATGTTTCCAGACTTCCAGTTCCTCGAGACGTTTAAAGATGATCTTCATCATTGGTAGTGTGTCGGATACCAGAAAATACTCCTTCATTGCTTGATATCTAGGATGCATGCCATCAAGAAAGTGATATGTATGTCAGTCCGAACGTTCATGTACCTATTTAGTACAACATGAGGGCCAAAAGATCGCAAGCTCTTCATACAGGCTAGTGAGATACATGTAGTACTCAATTAGGGTAGAGTTCACCCTGAGATGCAAATCAGATTCGCCTATAAATGTCAGCAAGACGTGACTTTGTCGTCTTCTAGGAGTATGTCTACTCAAGATCCTCCCGCATCTCCTCGGTCGTGTCCTTGAAAAGAAGATTTGAGGCAATATGTGCCTCAATGTTGTCGGTCATCCAGTTGACAACCTGATAGTTGTATGTGAGCAAGTTGTCATAGTCTTTATCTTTCTTATTTGGAGGATCTTTAGTCAGGATATAGATTTCCATCAACCATCAATAAACACCTTGAAAGAATGAGACCAGATAACATAATTTTCGGTGCCCTTAAGTTTGATAGTAGTTCCTAGTGTTGTTATGTTAGTGGACAAGGACTTTATCTCAGTAGAAGTAGATGTCATGGGGTCTGGCAGAGAGATCGATATTGATCAAGTATGCATATGAGGGCTAAAAAGTGCCCTAGAAATCAAGCTTGGGCATGTAGAAGGTTTGAAAACATGTTGTACAGCATATCAGGAGGCTCTCAGATCCATTGGCAGCACCTGGGAGGATGAAAAGGTGATTTGCGAGGCCTTGGGGCGGCCCAGGGGGTCTGGCAGCACTGGAGAGAGCGTTGGTGGTGCTGGAGGGGCGCTTGGCGGTGCGGGCCGGCAGAGCTGGAGGCACCCGATGGTGCTGGAGGGGAGCCCCGACAACGATGGAAGCACCTGAAGGAGGTGCTGGCGGCAGTGGATGGAGCCGCAAGGGATGTGGAGAAGAGAATGAATCGTCGTGTTTATTCCATGAGTATAGGATCTCTTATATAGAGAGAAATCCTAGAGAGCAAAAGGGGAGGAAACATAAATGATCCTGAAGGGTGACATGACTCAAATAAAATATAAAATATAATAACTCTAACACCATAATTTGTCCTACTTAACAGGGAGCCTCTAGTTTATATCAGGTATTAATATCCCTTCTTCCGTAAATACACCTACATGTTCAACCCATATAGGATTTTGAATGTGTTTAGTCCATGCCTTATGATTATGTCCCCTCTTTCCGTAGTCAACAACACTTTCCTAGGATGTATAGTGAGTTCAAAGCCCGATCCTTTGCTTTAATGTTCATTTACATAATCTACAAATCTTAATGTTGGATGCAATGATAGGAGTATGGCAATGAATCAGCTTCCATCGTATGTCATATTCTCACTTGTCATTCCATTTAACGGCGTGTCGTGAGAAGATTACTATAGTCAGTAAAGTAGTTTTGACAACAATGTCAATGGTGGTGATCAAAACCATCTTTGAGACTAGCACAGTAAAGTAGTTTTGACAACAATGTCAATGGTGGTGATCAAAACCATCTTTGAGACTAGCACAATAGACAGGTGTTGACACTTGAGACCTTAAAGGTGGTGGAGAGGACTAAGGGGAATTAGAATAATAGTGTAAGGATTGGATTGATTGTGGTAGGTCAAACTGGGAGTAGAGTTTAAATACGGAGATGGGATGAGTTGATGCAACCTAATTTATCTTATTGTAATTTGTAAATTTTATTCCTTTGTTATTTTTTTGTTGTAATTTGCAATTATTATAAAATCCATCGTTGTCTCTAAGTGTATTATTCGTTGTCTTTAAGTGTATTATGTGAGTAGATAGTCGATTCTTTTAATGGGTTAATTCAATATGTAAAACAACAAACTATTACGTAATTGAATATGACTCGAATGGTCTTGTATGTTTTTAGGTTTGATATCCCTCATTTTATTTGGATTCTTTCTCCTCTTAAACTTTGTATTCTAGTCATACACCCCTTTCTTCTTCCCTCTCATGTGGCTTGGAGTGCTCCTCTTCACCTCCCCACTCGAAGTTCCTCTATTCTCATGTCTTAAAAAGTCTTCTATAAAGTCCTAACTCTTTCATTTGATATCTGAGTATATCCTTTAAAAATTCAATCAAATTGATTGTCTATGAGATAAAATAAAATTGAATGGAGAAGTCTTTTTTGAAACAAGAGGGGGCAAACGTACATATGCTCGTCTCAAGATTTGAAACCTAGTTTTTTGGGTGGTAGGCATACTACACTACCAAACAGACCATTGAAGTGGGGTCATTGTCAAATCTTGCAATATCATTGTAATGTCATTATAGTATAATGTAATACCATTGAATGAAGAAGTTGGACTTGACAAATCTTGTAATAACATTGTAGATATCATTGTAATGTCATTATAGTATAATGTAATACCATTGAATGAAGAAGTTGGACTTGACAAATCTTGTAATAACATTGTAGAGACGGTTTGATATATGTAAGTTCTAGGATCTCACCATATTTCTCTGAAGGTTCAAGCATGTTAATGTAGGTTTAGAACTCGAGGCCATTAAAGAACAAAATATACAAAAAAAGCATCTCCATCTAATATTCCAATTACGCCAACGTCAAGGATCCTCAACAAGTTTATTACAACATGTAGCATCAACCAACTCTTAGCAATTACAAGAAAATGAATCACCTCTGTGAAACTACCACAAGTAGGGTTGTTCATGGTAACAGATCGAATAGATATCCAATCCCATCTGTACGGTTTTCACCCCGGGATATTGCCTTGGATACAATTCAGACAGCCGGATTCGGGTACCTATTGCTTGCGATCCGACTCTTAGTGATGCCACGTCTGGATACTGGGTGGAAAACCCATTGAGTGATCCGTTTCTTCCCACCCACACCATGTTCTCCCTTACCCACTTGTATCCACAAAACCTGATTTCAACATATCATTTGTACACGTGAATGGTCGTGATGAAGGAGGAGCAAGGTTTTATAAATGGATTGGACATTGAACCAGTCAGTCTTCGATTTGGTCCAACCGGGTCGGAACGTCAGTCCAAGCCGGTAGGACCGGTGATGATGTCAGCATGACATCATCGTTCCTATTGATTCGGAAAAAACCGGACCGGCTGGTCAGACTGGTTTGAAATGATAAAACCGAATACATATATGTAAGTATGTATTTATATAGCAATAAAATAATCGTTTAAAATGTTGAATCTTTCAATGGAATAACATGATTGTCTATTTTGAGTAAAATTCTACAAAAGTTAGTCACATTTTCTAGCATTATATATGAGTATAATATTGTAATAATTTAATTATAGTTGCTTCTAGAAAATTACTCTAAGAAAGTAGTGGCACAGCTTATATTCCAAAAAAGAGAGGGACATAACTTATATCGCAGAAGTTAAGAAGGGCACAAGTGATAAAAACCCAATTATTTCATATCTAAACCTTTATTTTTTGAAAATTTACCAAACCATCAAAACTAGATCAAGCCAGATCAAACCGGTCCGACCATCTGGATCGACCCGGCGGTGGGACCCGATTTTTTATTTTCCTTTTTTAAAAATTAATTACACAAAATCGGTCGAACCGACCAAGTCAGGGCCGGATCCCAATCCAACCGGTCTGACCGGTCGGTCCGATTTTTTAAACCTTGAGGAGGGGAAATCGTAGCACGAGGCATTGCTAGCTGTAATGGTGGGCGTAGTACATCGGGCCCTTCCTGTTCGGAGAGAAGGGACAGGCGATCGCCGACGCCATGGTGGAGCTTCTTATTCTCATGGGGCACCTCCTCCCTTTTCTCTAATCCTCACCATAAGGTTCCTTTTCTCCAACTGTAGCTCCACCCTCCACTCTGTCGAATCACAAGACTCCATCCACCATGTAGGGGGGGCCTCCCGTCGGCATCCCCCTCCTCTTCCTCATCGTGCCCCTCCTATACTATCTTCTTCGACGACAACGTTGACGACGAGTAGGGAAAGTTGGTGTTTTGACCATTATGTCCCCTCCCTTAAGTTTAGGTCGTTTGTGTCCTTTTTGCAGTAGAGCCCTTCTGTTTTTACTAAAAAAATTGATGTGGAGATGGTTGTAGTTTCAACACTCTTTTAATCATCTTCTGTTTTTACTAAAAAAAATTGATGTGGAGATGGTTGTAGTTTCAACACTCTCTTCTGATTAAGATAACATCAGAAAGTATTATTTTAGTTTGTTATCAAGAATTGACATGTCATTATTTTGGCAAGCTATTTAGGTGGATTCTTCAATGTGATATTTAGATAAAATGGTCTCAAAATTTTCTGTGTTAGAGTCTATGGCATATAATCGTTTGTCGTTTAATGAATGGCTTGCCAAATCGACAAACTATTTGTTGATCGATCAATAACTCATCAATCGGTGAATGGTTGGCCGAGTTAACTCCCCCTTCTTATTGAATGTACTTAAGAATGAAGTTGGTAGTTAAGGTTGATTTTACTTACATCATGTTCCAAACTATTATACTTATGTTATGTATTAATCAATTTTCTTAAATATTTGATTAAATAAATCAACAATGGATGGTTATGAGAGAATAGGTTTAAAAAAATAATCCAAAAAAGGGGAAAACACTATGAATGTGTCTGTCCCATAAATATATAGGTTTAAATTTTTGATTGAATGTCAATTCAAAAGGCTACCATCATATATCATGGATATCTACAAGTATCCATGATCCACTTAGTATATTGGGTATTTGATCCACTTGAGAACCAATTCAATTGGAGTGGGTCGATACCCAGACACAGTCAAATGGTTAGGGTCGGGCCATATACAAATGAAGCAGATACCTGCTCTAGGAACACCCCTAGACACAAGGATCATTGCTTGAAGTTAGTGATTAGTTTTTGGTAGATCCAATTGTTACCCATTGATGCTACCAAAGGTTAGTCGCTATCATCACTGGAGTTGTCAACACTATCATATGAAAAGTTTACATATACGATTAAGTTTCATCAATAATTACTCCAATTGAGAATCGATTCAATTAGAGTGGGTCGATCCACTAACCTAGTCAAACAATTAGGGTCATGTCATATACAAATGGAGTGAATACCCGATAGCCACAAGTATAATGGCTTGAAGTTATCATGACTTCTTGTTGATGGATCCAATTGTTGCCCACAGCAGCTACCAAAGGTCAGTTGCTACTGTCACCGGAGATGTCAACAGTATCATCTGAAATGTTTACATATACAATTATGTTTCATCAATATACAATTATGTTTCATCAATAATTACTCCAGCCACTACCATATATTTAATCTTGTCTCAAATAATCACCATTTCCCATGCACCAACTTTGCAACTATAGTTCCCACCATCACATGCTAAGCCAAGGTCCACCCTCGCAAATGTGGTCTTGGCGGCCACATATGCATATTCGGTTACTAGATTGAAGCGCATATGCCATATGCAGCATTATGAGGCCAAATCTCATATACAAGCCGAGTAAACGGCATATAGATGTGGCTGCATATCTGAACAAGGGACTTGGATACCCGTAATCATGCTTCCTTTATTTACAAGGCTGATCCGATTAAATTGATTCATTTATTTCTCATCCCAATACAACATCTTCCCGTGAATCAAATAGTAAATTTAATTGATTCATTTATTTCTCATCCCAATACAACATCTTCCCGTGAATCAAATAGTAAATTTAATTACTATCTCAGTCGTGTTTTCTTCTTGTTTCATGTGGTGATTGCAGCAAGTAATAATAAGCGTAAAATGTTTTATACTATTATTTAGGGTATGTTCGGGGATTATGGCAAAACCAGGCCCTGTGGATGCATAATCATATCATTTTAGGCGGGTCGGTAAGACACCGTAGTACATCCCTACAATTATACATTTAGTTAGCTAATCTATTGTGCTTCAAATGCATCAATATTGGGAAACTTTCTATTTAGTTTCTATAAAACATCTTATCGCCATCTTGTAAATTAGATTAACATTTTGTCAAATCCTTTCGTTTAATATTTTTGTTTGTCTAAAATTGTTGAGAGACAAAAACGATATTTTTAAAACCCTAACTCTTATTACCTTTTACGTAGGGATTAGTGGACAGTCATACGCTCACATCAGTTATAAAATACACAGTATATTCTAAACTAAATTGCTGAAAAAATAAAAAATCCTAACTTTTGTTTATTGGTCAGTAGAGAATCATCAAATCTACACATAATACCACCAACAAGTTGGAGCATTTATGAAGTACGCTAATCTTAGATAAGCATTGATATAAGGTGCATAATGTGGTTAACATTTGATGAATGAGTAATCCATAAAATATCCTCATATTTGATCTATCATAAACAAATCTTAAGATTTGAGCTTATAATAAATTGAAATTTTTGATTCTTGATTGTGTCGAATCGTCAATTGTAATTGAATCTCTGACACCATAATTAATTATTACATTTATTTATTAAATATTAGAAATCATATAATCCGCACATGCCCCGCATACTCCTCTACATATACGCTTAATCGCTTTCGACCGCCTGACCGAACAAATACTGCACACCGCATTTCTAAACCTTGACACTCGCCGCGAGGTATTGATCCCTTCCAACATTTATATTATGTGAGAGTTGGATCTTGTTTTTTTTTTGTTTACATGTAATAGGCATGTATTTTTCTAGTGATTAAATGGTGAAGTTTTGGGGCACATACCTATATAGTGGACGCACTGTTTTATTTCAAAAAAACACTTAGAATATGTGGTCATCAAGTGTGAAGAGTTATTTGTTAACATGCCTTGACTTGGCTCACAAATTTATTTAATGTTATTTGACGGAGTAAGAAAATACCTGAAGAATATAGGAAAAGCATCATGATGCCTCTTTACAAGAATGAGACGTCCAAAATTATCCGAATTACAAAGGTATCAAACTGATGAGTTACACTATGAAAACTTGAAAATGTGTGATCCAAAGAAGGTTGAGGCAAGTTTCCAAAGTAATTGAAAATCAATTTGGATTCACATCAGGTTTTTGAGACATGTCTTAGAGACAAAAAGGATTTTATATAATAGGGCTAAGACTAAATATATGGAGTGCACATTTGATAAAAGCAATGACGAAGGAATCGAGATGAAGATTGGAGACGATAACATTCAAAAAAAAACTTTTAGACACTTGGGGTCCATTTTGCAACATGATGGGGAAATTGATGGAGATATTACTCATAAAATAAATGCAGGTTGGCTAAAGTGGAGAGAAGCTTCTACTATTCTAGGTGATAAGAAAATTCCTTCTAAAATCAAAGGAAAGTTTTACAATAAAGTCGTAAGATCTATTATGCTCTATGCATCTAAGTGTTGGCATGTGAACCATAGACATGTGCCGAGAATGACAATAGCATAAATGAAAATGCTACGGTGGATATGTGGTCATACAAGAAAAGATCGAATTCAGAACGATGTGATCAGAAGGAAAGTTGGTGTAGCTCTAATAGAGTATAAGATTAAAGAGAACCACTTAAAGTGGTTTGGTCATTTGGAAAGGAGGTCTGCTAATGCACGGCGAAGATGCAAAGTTTGAGATATTGAGTTGGCTAAGAGAGGGAGAGGAAGGCCTAAGAAGTGTTGGAAGGAGACTATCCGAAAGGATCTTAATTACTTGGATGATATCTAAGTCCTAGAATGACTCAAAGTAGATCTGAATAGAGGCGAAGAATTCATGTATTCCACCCTAAATGTGGGAAAAGTCTTTGTTTCCATTGTGGTGTTATTGTACTTGATCTGATCAAACACTCTACGCCTGATGAATTCCATTCTACAATATAGCAGCTATCCTTCTCAAGACAACTTTTTGAGAAATTCCCAGGACAAAAAATTACAAAAGGAAATCCAGTTCTAGATAAATGAACTAGACACTTCCACTTTGATTGCTAATCAAGCATAGCTTTTCAAAGTGTCATCTTATCAGTTCATCTCCTACATTTCTCGAGCTCTTCTTCTTTTTCACTCTCGTTTTCTCGTTGCAGTTCTCCAAGACAAAATACAAGGAATGATTGATAGGCTTATTCAACTTAAGGCATAGTCAGTCCACCCAGTACTTGAGTTCTTATGCCCACCCGCCAACCAATCCCTCTGCATCATTATCAACAGAAAACTAGAACTAAAAAGCCTAAAAACGCTGAACACAACCAAAGAGCGTGATTGGCTTTGTGATTTAGCATGATACCAATTTAATTTTAGTAGACATTTATTTTGTCTAATTAGCATTTGTTTTGTCTATTTATTTTCTATGTAAAAGGCTCATTATAAAAGGCCTTATTATCTTCTTTTTTTGTTTTTTTATTTTTCCTAATTTTTAGGATAAGTTGTTGCTTATTTTGAGGGGGAATAGCCTCTATAAAAGGCCCCCTTTGTATTAGGGTTAATTAAGTTGAAATTGAGATTATTTCCCCTATCCCTAACCTCTCTCTCTCTATCTCTCTCTCTCTCCCTCTCTCTCGGATCCGCAACCCTCTCCCTCTCCAAAACCCGTGTCTTCTACTCCCACCCCCGAACCCTATTCTTCATCTCACACCGCCGCCCTTCCCCTCTCTCCCCCCTCTCCCTCTCGCCGGCTTCTCCCGGCCTTGCTCCTCCCCCCTGTTACTCGCCAGCCGCCCTCGCCCCCCCTTCTGCTCCACCTGCGCCTCGCCGCCCTGTCACGCGCCCAGCGCCGCCTCGCCAGCAACCCCTTTCCCACCCCCCGACGCCGCCTCTCACTCCCCGGACCCCCCCCCCAGCACCCGACCACCTCCTCCCACCCAGGCGACCTCGCCCTCGACATCCCCTAGACCCCACCTTTGCCCCGCCTACCCCGCAGCCCTGTCCTCACGCCGACTCCCTCCATCGCTCCCCAGCCAACACACCAGTACTCCCCCCCACCGTACTGCCCTTTTGCCCTCCTAACCCCAACCACACCGTTCACGCACGGCCCCTAGTGACCACCGCTCACCGCCGTCAACGCCGCAGGCAGTCAGTCTTCACCCGCGCCCTTGGAATCGCTTGGAACGCCGCTGTGACCAATTCGCCATCTTCGTTTTGGGCCAGATCTGAAGCGCGCCTTTTCTCTCCTCGCCGGTTGTGGTATGAGCGCCAACTCCACCCCTTTAAATTCCACCGCATATTAGTAGTTGTGGGGTGTTATATTGTTAATCAGTTTGGTGAACGATTGAGATTTCATGCCGCGAATATCGCTATTTATTTTCCATAATCATTAACTATTTGTGTTGCCCTAAGTTTGTGGAGAAACCGGTGCTAAATCCAAGTATCTTGACGTTTATTGTTACTGAAATTTGCCCATCGCTCATCATTTTATTTGATCGTCATTTTTAATTCCGTAGTTTCATTGTCGAGCCGCCATTTATGTGATTACTCACTTAAGTTGCATCAATTTGGTATCAGAGCCTAACGATTCTGCATTTCGTCTGCATCCCACTTTTTCATTGCATAAAAAAACAAAAAAAAACCACAAAAAAAAAACAAAAAAAATCCCAAAACAAGAGAATTTCCATGGCCGACAAGCCTAGTGCCTCTAAATCCACCTACAGCTCACACCCTGAATTAACTTTGGAGTCTATGTTTACCCAATTACAACACCAGAACAATCAACTGAGCGCACAAATCGCCGGACTGGATCGTAAAATCGTCGTCGCACATGAACAAATTGCCACATTGAATAGTCGCGTGCTAGGACCAGACCATAGTGATGAAACCCCCAATAAAGGTCGACGCACTGGCCGAAAACCTCACTCCCGGAATAGCACTTCCCGTGACTCTAGTTCATCTACCTCTGACGGACACGTTAGCGATTGGCCATCACAAGAAAGTGAAGAAGAAGAACCAGGAGACTACACGCCTTTCTTCCCCAGGAATCAAGATCCACACACCCCCGGCTACACCGCACAACCTAACGACGAATATCAATTCCCACCCCGAAATGGACCTAGGTCCGATGATGGATGGGATCGAGGCATCCGCCTTGACGTTCCAGGACGGAGGACGAGACCCTGATGTTTTCTTGGATTGGCTCCAAACCGTCGAGCACTTCTTTGTGTGGAAATCTATGCCTAGTAAGCGGAAAGTTCAATTTGTCACCATCAAACTAAAGGGACATGCTCTGCTATGGTGGGACCGTTTGCAGTCTGAACGCAAACGAAAGGGAAAAAGTAAAATCCGCAGTTGGAGCAAAATGAAAGCTAAATTGAAGACCAAATTCATGCCTGAAGATTACAGACGCGATCTGTACGTGCGACTGCAATCATGGAGGCAAGGTACCATGAGCCTGAAGGAATACACCGAAGGGTTCCAATCCCTAGTCCATCGCAACCGCTTGCGGGAGACTCCTATTCAGGAAGTCACCCGCTACATGCAAGGCCTCCGCCAAGTCATCCAGGATGAACTCTACCTCCACAACTGCCGAGATGTCGACGAAGCCTACAAGCAGGTTGAACGGGCTGAGACCAAGCTCGCTAAAGCCCAAACAAGGAAGATGCCTTTCTCTGCGAACTCCGTCCCTCGCACCAGTACCCCGTTGACGACCTCCAAACCGATAGGTTCCTCATCCATAGCTGCGGGTAAACCCCAAGCCAAACCATCGACCCCTGTCGTCGTCCGACCACCTATTGGAAATCCCGGCTGATGCAAAATAAAAATTTGCAACGGTGAAAAATAGTTGTTTGGTGGAGAAATTTAGAGAGGAGAGGAAGAGAGAGGAGAACGCGCCGGTTGCACGGGATTTTGGAGATGAAAGACGTGAAGAACACGTTGAGGGAGAGAAATAACGAGAGAGAGAGAGAGAGAGATAATGAGATGAATCTCAAATTTTCATATTAACTGAACCGTTTTAAAACAATAGACCGTCATCCCTTTATATAGGAGGGATGAGATTACAAAAATAGAAATCAAAATTCAAATTCAAAACTACTTATCCTAATTGACTCTAACCAACTAACTAATTGATTTGAAATAAATTCAAATCTCTAATCGACTCTAACTAACTAAATTGATATCACACGCGATCTCTTTAATTAAATAAAAATACGACAATCGAATAAGCGTAAATAAAATTAACGGATAAAAATATCATGCCCTATATTTTAATTTTGTGCTGCATCAATTCTCCTCCGCTTGAAAAATTCGTCTCCTGACGAATTGCTTGATCTTCGTTCTGACGGTTGGAGAATCCGATCTGGATTGGTTGAGCAAAAATCCGCAATTTTGCTCATTTTCCATGTTACGTTTGTAGTTTCTTTCCACTGAGGGGTATGGATGCAAATGTTCTACCCCTTTACTTAAAATGCCTCTATAACATAGCTTAACCTTCACTTGGCCCTTTAAGTAAAAACTCTTGTAAGGAGGGACCTTCTTGTAATTTATCCAAATTTTCTCATCCCTTATTTTAGGGGATTCGGCAGGAGGGAGCTCCCCAACTTCCGTTAGGGTTTCATGCCTCCAGGATAAAAGGTGGTGGCGGCAGTGGTCTGGATCAGGAGGCCGTAAGCGACGACAGCGCAATGGCCAGGGAGGCCTGGGGCGGCGCCGAGGAAGGTGGTGCGTTGGTCCTAAATCGCGTGCGTGGTGCAGACCGTACCCAAAACACGCGTGGCGGCTGCTGGAGTACGAGGTCAATAGGCGACGGGTTGGAAAGGGGAACCTCAGGCGGCACCGGGGAATGAGGTGTGACGACCCCCGCTTGCACGCGTGTTGATGACTGCGCCTGGTGCGTGCGCAGTGGCTGCTATAGCTCGAGATTGGGCGGTGGTGGCACTGCAGACGGCGAAGACGGTGTATCTGCGGTGATAGGGCTGTCCAAGGGGGCATTTCAATATTTTCTGTTGTAGCTGGGGGCGCGAGGATTGCCCGAGGGGGCGTTGGGCTGGGAGGGTTGCCGGGGTGATGGAGATGGGTTGTAGGAGAGGCAGTGTGGCAATTTGGAGGACAGCAGGAGGCTGCAACTGGGAGATTGGGGGTGCCGGAGGTGCGGGGGCTGCATCAGGGACCCAGGAGGGAGTCGTGGGTGGCACCGGAATTGGTTCTTCCAACGATTGTAGGTCTGAATATTCTTGGACAGCAAGCAGATCGACGATTTCCCATGCTTCTTCTATAGGGTCTTCATCAAATATGGGGCCCAAGTCTTCGATTTCGTTTTTTATCGAAGTTGTATCAATAAAATCTTCATCTTGCATGAAAGTACCTTCGTTTTTTTGCTCAAAAATAGGTTGCACAGCAGCTTCATTGATCTGATTTTTGCCGTTGCCGTATGAATCTTCATCGAATGTTGTGTCCAGCCATGCTTGCACCTTAACGCTTGATATAAGTCGCTTTCTGAACATTCGTTGCCGCGTACGAGCATGCGAACCGCGAGATATGCAACTGAGATTGAGTTGCAAACGCCAATACTCGATAGGATCGTCGAATCGTAGGAACGATTCGGTTTCCATGCTCTGATACCAAATGACGCAAATGGAAATTTGCAACGGTGAAAAATAGTTGTTTGGTGGAGAAATTTAGAGAGGAGAGGAAGAGAGAGGAGAACGCGCCGGTTGCACGGGATTTTGGAGATGAAAGACGTGAAGAACACGTTGAGGGAGAGAAATAACGAGAGAGAGAGAGAGAGATAATGAGATGAATCTCAAATTTTCATATTAACTGAACCGTTTTAAAACAATAGACCGTCATCCCTTTATATAGGAGGGATGAGATTACAAAAATAGAAATCAAAATTCAAATTCAAAACTACTTATCCTAATTGACTCTAACCAACTAACTAATTGATTTGAAATAAATTCAAATCTCTAATCGACTCTAACTAACTAAATTGATATCACACGCGATCTCTTTAATTAAATAAAAATACGACAATCGAATAAGCGTAAATAAAATTAACGGATAAAAATATCATGCCCTATATTTTAATTTTGTGCTGCATCCAGGCATCTTGGGAAGTCGACCTATTGTAGGACCAGATACCTGCTTCCGATGCTATCAAAAGGGACACCGAGCAGCAGAGTGCCCAAACCCTAAAGCTAGACGTGTCCACTTATGCACCACCGACGGCCCTGAAGACCATGACCTTGAATCACAGGAATCACCTATGGAGGAACCGACTGCTTTGACTGCTGACACCATGGGAGCCGACGACTATGAGCCTCTAGGAGTGGATGGAGACGACTCCGGTCCGTTCTTGGTAATTGAACACGAAAACTTTATCGCTCCTGACAGCGCGCCCACAAACATTCTGCTCACCCCCGCTGTCCACGATGCTGATAGCTGGCTGCGACGCAGCATCTTCCGAACCACCTGCACCTCAGGACGACGACGCTGTTCGCTGATCATTGATGGAGGAAGCGTCGAGAACTTCGTCTCACAAGAAATGGTCGATAAGTTGGGTCTGCCAACTCAACCACTCGAGAAACCATACAATGTGGCATGGTTTCGTGGTGGTACTCAACTCCCGATCCACCATCAAAGCCTCGTTAACTTCTCCATTGGTCCTTCATATAAGGACGAGGTGTGGTGCCATGTAGCCCCTATGGATGTCTGTCACATACTTCTAGGGAGACCATGGCAATTCGACCGAGACACTGAACACCGAGGAAAACTGAACACTTACACCTTTCTCATAGACAAGGTGCGCGTAACCCTCAGACCACAACGTGAAGCCCTTAGCCCTCGCCAAGTGGCTACACTTCGAGCTGCGACTGCCCAAACTGGTAATAAAATGACACCGTCAAAGACTGTGACCACGGGCCCTGTGTTGTTGATGGAAGCCCAAACATTCCAACGCGAAATGCAAGAGAGCTCCACCATCTATGCATTAATGGGACGTGAAGTGGACAATCAAGAGACAACTCCGCCTAAAGTCCCGCCTGAGGTAAAGCCCATCATACAAGAGTTCGCTGACATCATGCCTGAAGAGTTGCCTGAAGGACTACCCCCGTTGCGAGACATTCAACATCACATCGACCTAGTCCCTGGAGCCAGCCTACCCCACTTACCCCATTACCGAATGAGCCCAAGTGAGCATGAAGAGATGAACCGGCAGGTTATTGATCTGCTGCGACGTGGGTATGTTCGAGAGAGTATGAGCCCCGTGGCGGTTCCTGCTCTGCTTACCCCGAAGAAAGACGGTACATGGAGAATGTGCGTGGACAGTCGAGCTATCAACAAGATAACGATCAAATATCGTTTTCCCATTCCACGCCTTGATGATATGCTTGATATGTTATCGGGTGCCAAATTGTTCTCCAAGATGGATCTCCGCAGTGGCTACCATCAGATTCGCCTTCGACCTGGAGACGAATGGAAGACTGCTTTCAAGACCAAAGAGGGCATGTATGAATGGACAGTCATGCCCTTCGGCTTGTCGAATGCCCCAAGCACTTTCATGCGAACCATGAATCATGTATTGCGACCCTTCATTGGCAAGTTTGTGGTTGTGTACTTCGATGATATCCTGATCTACAGTTTGACCAAAGAAGACCACTTATCTCACTTGCGACAAGTCCTGGAAACCCTGAGAGGCCAAAAACTGTATGTCCACCTCAAGAAATGTTTCTTCATGTCTGACACGGTCCTCTTCCTAGGATACATTGTCACTGCTGATGGACTTAAGGTTGACCCCTCCAAGATTCAGGCCATTCAGAGCTGGCCCGTACCCAAAACACTCACTGAAATTCGCAGCTTTCTAGGGTTAGCTTCTTTCTACCAACATTTCATTCGGAACTTTAGCACTTGTGCAGCACCGTTGGTAGAATGCACGCGTAAAGGCGCACCCGCCTGGACTCTTGAAGCAGAAACGAGCTTTCAAAATCTAAAACATCAATTGACGCACGCTCCTGTTTTGGCACTCCCCGACTTCACCAAGGTTTTCGTAGTCGATTGCGACGCCTCACATGTCGGGATTGGTGCTGTCCTAAGTCAAGAAGGACGACCTGTCGCCTTCTACGGTGAGAAATTGAACGAAGCCAGATCACGGTACTCCACTTATGATGTTGAATTTTATGCCGTGGTCCAAGCTCTCAAGCATTGGAGACATTACCTGATCCAACGTGAATTTATCCTTAACTCTGATCATGAAGCCCTGAGGTATTTGAACTCCCAGAAAACCCTTAACAAGCATCATGCCAAATGGGTTAGTTTCCTCCAAGAATACACCTTCCGTCTCAAGCACAAATCCGGAACCTTGAACCGCGTGGCCGACACGTTGAGCCGGCGAGCACATGCCCTGACCACAATGACCGTCAGCACAACAGGATTTGACACACTCAAGGACCTTTACCCTATTGATCCTGATTTCGGGCAAGTTCATGCGGAATGTGTTGAGAATGGACAGGATCCAACCGCCACTTATGTTCTTCATGAGGGTTTCCTATTCAAAGGTCACCAACTGTGCATCCCTGCCACATCCCTTCGTGAGAATTTAATTTCAGAACTACATAACGGAGGTTTAGCTGGATATTTTGGAAGGGACAAGACCTTGACTCTTCTCCAAGAGCGCTTTCATTGGCCACAGTTGCGAAAAGATGTGACAAAATTCGTACAGAAATGCCAAACATGTCAAAGATTCAAAGGCCACCATCAGAACACTGGACTGTATACACCCCTGCCAATACCTCTGCGACCGTGGGAAGACATCACCATGGACTTTGTGCTAGGCCTAACCCTCACTGTGCGGAAAGTTAACTCTATTTTTGTGGTTGTGGATAGATTTTCAAAAATGGCACATTTCATTGCATGTAGAAAAACCTCAGATGCATCTCATGTCGTTGATCTGTTTTTTCGTGATGTCGTCCGTTTGCATGGTGTCCCTCGTTCTTTTACTTCGGATCGTGATACCCGGTTTTTGAGTCACTTTTGACGCACACTCTGGTCCCGTCTTGGTACTCGTTTGCAATATAGCACCGCTTATCATCCACAAACAGATGGGCAAACCGAAGTAGTTAACAGATCATTAGGAAATTTATTGCGATGTCTTGCAGGGGACTCTCCGTCCAAATGGGATCTAATTCTTCCCCAAGCTGAATTCGCGTATAACAGTTCCACTAATAGGTCCACCGGAAAATCACCCTTTGAGAGTGTGTACGGCTTTCCACTTACCCAATTTTTAGACCTAAAGCCCACAACCATGCAAGGGAGAAGTAGTGCAGCTGTTGAGGATCTGGTCGAACACCTAACCCATACTCATGCTGAAATACGAGCCAAACTCCAAACCATGACCCAGAAATACCAAGCCCAAGCCAACCTACACCGGAGAGAGAGCGAGTTCAGAGTTGGAGAGTTAGTGATGGTCCACCTGAAAAAAGAGAGGTTTCCTTTGAGAGTCCACCAAAAATTGAGCGAACGAAAGATTGGTCCATTCCGAGTCCTCAAGAAGATTGGACCCAATGCTTATTTACTCGACCTGCCGCCGGACGTCCAGACATCGCCCATATTCAACGTATCAGATCTCTTCTTATATCATGGAGATGAACAGACAGATGCCACTACGCCAGCAGTTCCTGATGATGATACGCGCCAACCGCCAACCGCGACCGATGCCGATCAGATTGAAGATATTGCAGATATCCGAGATATGACGACTAGACGTGGTCTCTTCCGACGATATCTAGTCAAATGGAAGGGACGACCTCTTACCGATTGCACCTGGATTGACGAGGACGAACTCCAACAACTCCGCCCCGATATTCTTCGGAACTTCCACGATGCCATCTCGACGGAGCGAGATTCTTTTCAGCAAGGGGGAGTTGGTGCAGCATGATACCAATTTAATTTTAGTAGACATTTATTTTGTCTAATTAGCATTTGTTTTGTCTATTTATTTTCTATGTAAAAGGCTCATTATAAAAGGCCTTATTATCCTCTTTTTTGTTTTTTTTTATTTTTCCTAATTTTTAGGATAAGTTGTTGTTTATTTTGAGGGGGAATAGCCTCTATAAAAGGCCCCCTTTGTATTAGGGTTAATTAAGTTGAAATTGAGATTATTTCCCCTATCCCTAACCTCTCTCTCTCTATCTCTCTCTCTCTCTCCCTCTCTCGGATCCGCAACCCTCTCCCTCTCCAAAACCCGTGTCTTCTACTCCCACCCCCGAACCCTATTCTTCATCTCACGCCGCCGCCCCTCCCCTCTCTCCCCCCTCTCCCTCTCGCCGGCTTCTCCCAGCCTTGCTCCTCCCCCCCGTTACTCGCCAGCCGCCCTCGCCCCCCCCCCCTTCTGCTCCACCTGCGCCTTGCCGCCCTGTCCCGCGCCCAGCGCCGCCTCGCTAGCAACCCCTTTCCCACCCCCCGGCGCCGCCTCTCACTCCCCGGACCCCCCCAGCACCCGACCGCCTCCTCCCACCCAGGCGACCTCGCCCTCGACATCCCCTAGACCCCACCTTTGCCCCGCCTACCCCGCAGCCCTGTCCTCACGCCGACTCCCTCCATCGCTTGCTCCTCCCCCCCGTTACTCGCCAGCCGCCCTCGCCCCCCCCCCCCCCCTTCTGCTCCACCTGCGCCTTGCCGCCCTGTCCCGCGCCCAGCGCCGCCTCGCTAGCAACCCCTTTCCCACCCCCCGGCGCCGCCTCTCACTCCCCGGACCCCCCAGCACCCGACCGCCTCCTCCCACCCAGGCGACCTCGCCCTCGACATCCCCTAGACCCCACCTTTGCCCCGCCTACCCCGCAGCCCTGTCCTCATGCCGACTCCCTCCATCGCTCCCCAGCCAACACGCCAGTACTCCCCCCCCACCGTACTGCCCTTTTGCCCTCCTAACCCCAACCACACCGTTCACGCACAGCCCCTAGTGACCACCGCTCACTGCCGTCAACGCCGCAGGCAGTCAGTCTTCACCCGCGCCCTTGGAATCGCTTGGAACGCCGCTGTGACCAGTTCGCCATCTTCGTTTTGGGCCAGATCTGAAGCGCGCCTTTTCTCTCCTCGCCGGTTGTGGTATGAGCGCCAACTCCACCCCTTTAAATTCCACCGCATATTAGCAGTTGTGGGCTGTTATATTGTTAATCAGTTTGGTGAACGATTGAGATTTCGTGCCGCGAATATCGCTATTTATTTTCCATAATCATTAACTATTTGTGTTGCCCTAAGTTTGTGGAGAAACCGGTGCTAAATCCAAGTATCTTGACGTTTATTGTTACTGAAATTTGTCCATCGCTTATCATTTTATTTGATCGTCATTTTTAATTCCGTAGTTTCATTGTCGAGTCGCTATTTAGGTCATTACTCACTTAAGTTGCATCACTTTGCAAGTACTAACACAAGTCGAAATTTTTCATAGCCTTTTAGTAAATATATAAGATAACTATTTCGAATCTAATTTACATCCGGTTTGTTTGTAAGGCACCCGGATCTATCCTGTACGTAACCCTATTCAAAGACTGGATTAACGAGAAAACAAGTACGACACGACATCCCTTTTAATTTCCAATCGTTAGACTGCAGATCTATCAATCACAAATAATGTCGCTGCTATTGATTGTATATAACTATAGAAAAACTTAGATCTTACCCCGAACACAGATTGCTCTACGTACCCCTCTGTAAGGATGTTCCAGACGAAGGGGATCGTTCTGCCCAGAATTTGTGTAAACGTTAGAGAATTCGAGCTAACTCGAGCGGAAACAAATGGCGAAGGAGAAAGGGGGAGGGCATAGCGTTACTTGGCGGGAACAAGGGCCAAGTAGCCGAGGGTCCATGGGAGGAGGAGAGGGACGAGGTATCCCGCGAGGAGGAAGACCGAGAGCCCTTTGGAGAGCTTCGTGAACCCCGCAGCAGCCATGACCGGATCAGACCAGCGGAGATGATGAGGTCGAACCAGGTAATTAATACCCAGGAGAGGAAGCCACCGACGCCGCTTTTGCCTCTGTCACCCTTATTTATGCGGTTATGTTTATCTGCATCCAATTTGTTGGCATGTTATGGCATTTTTTAGACAATATAATTTTATTGGGTTTTTTTACGCATGATCTTTTGAATTTTAGCAGTTATAGTTATAACATTATCTTTTTTGCAATAACATTTGTCCTGTACACCTGAATTCTTACCAAATTTACAGCTTCTTTCATTGCTACACTTATGCCCTTATATTGCATTAACGAAATACTTTGAACTTTGTAAGAACATACGGCACAAGTGTTATTGTAAAAAAAAATAGGGCATAAGTATAGATGTGAAAACTTGAGACGGCATAAGTGTAAAAATCCTTTTTTTTTTGTTTTTCTAGATATCATCACTCTTCGTGTTTCATAGATGATTAGTGAAGATATTACAATAGCATACCAAAACTCCCATCTGCTGTTCAATTTTGATTATAAAGATATTAATCCAAATAGAGATACATCTTATATTTATCCACCTTTTGAAATAGTTGCTAAATTTTGGAATTTTTATAGATAATGTTGTACAAATTTATATTTACTTGTTGAACGCTACATGATCAAAAATAGATATAGAACCGTGAATCATTGTTAACCATTACATGGCATAACTCTGTATTGATTTACATCCATTTTTCTGTTGACTTTGATGGAATTCGTTAAAATTGATAATTTTGACTCTCACCCTCCCATATTTGCCAATTATACCGCCCCCTTCCCTTGACTCCAGAATCCTATCCACCTCGAATCCCACACCTACCCCCTCCTCATGAATCCACCCCTCGTCCGCTCTCGCCATCTCTCTCTCCTATCCCCTCCCCCCCCCCCCCCAATCCTCTGAGATCGCTTCGCCATCGCACAGCACCTTGACAGCAATTCCTGACAAAGCCTGGTCCAATTGCCTCCGGATGCTCGGCCCTCACCATTTATAAAAGCAAATGCCCAAGCAAGGAGATAAGTGGGGGGAGAGAATTTGGGAACAACCAATTTCCATGGCATCTTCCCTTGCAACCAATTCACCATCTAGCTGTTAGGCTATGGCTACCAAGAAATTCCAGCCCATGATGGGATTTGATGCAAAACGCTCAAAAGGGCATGGGAACAATTTGCCCAAGCCATTTCCAAGTTATGGCAGACTAAACCCAAGTGCTATTCGATTCCATTCCCCCTTCTCGTTGTTGTTAATGGTGAAAGAACTAGGAGTGCACCATTTCCATTCCATGTCCACCTTCTATTTGCTTGGATCATGCTAGCGCTTGCTATTGTAGATCGTGTCGAGGAGGAGTCGGGTTAGGGTCGTTGTGGAGCTTGCTAGGGTTGCATCTTTGGGTGGCGTTTCTCTACCTACTCCATCTTTATTTTGGGTTGGTGTGGTTCTTGTTGATACACCTTTGGGAGAAGAATTTGTCTTTATATAACCTAAAGGGAGAACATTTCATCACCAAGTTTTAGTGGAGAAGTTTGAGTAGGTCGAGTCAGTCCCGTGGTTTTTCCCCTCTCGTTTTAAGAGGTTTCCACGTTAAAATCCCTCGTGCACTTTGTGGTTCCCAAGATGAAATATCCGTCCGATCTGCTGCTCTAAAAGGACAGACCATCGTCGTTGTGTCGATCATGCGAGATTACCATAAAAATATTTGTTTTTATTTTATTTGGACTCCTTAACTCAAGTGTATAGCATGAAGTACGGGAGTGTCGAACTCAGGGAGACATGCTGTAGAAACTAGGGTGGATAGGTAGAGTGATATAAGGAATCAGGGTTTTCTGATTTTTTTATTATTTTTACAATTTTTAATTTGTTTTAGTTGTTCCTAAATTATTTAAAGTGTTTTATATACCTCTATGTAAGCAAGTATGTGTATAGATTTTATATTTTTCATTTGATTTTATATTTAATATTTGTATATTTTTTTGTTTTTTATTGTTTTTACGATTATATGTAATTTTTAGAATTTGTTTTGGTTTTAAAATGATTTTAAAGTTGAAAACAATGTTTTATACAGAAATAAAATGATTTTTATTATTTTTAAAATACTAATCAGTAAGAAATTGATTTAATTTTATTTTTACTGTGTAGAATAGGAAAACACCTTTAAAACAAGTATTGTATGCATTTTAGGATTTTTTATGAATTAGTTATGATTTTTATAAGTTTTTTTGTATATATATAAGTGGTTTCTATTTATTTTTATTTTATTTATCTATTACTATTTATAATATACTAAAATATAGATACAAAAAATGTATAATTTTTTTATTTGTATTTATACTTTTACATATTTTTGAAGTATGTATGTATTTTTGTATTTGTTATTTTGAATTATTAAAAATATAAAATGCATTTTATTTTCAAATTTCTCTTTATACTATATAGAGTATAATACTATGTGATTTTATGTATTTTTATAATATTTTTTATCTTTTGTATTTAGTTTCGCATGAATTATATATGTATTATATAATATATCTTGTATAGGGGAATATATGTATATACAGAAACTATATGGGCCTGTTTGGTTGCTGGGTTGGACTGGGTTGGGTTGGGCTGGGTTGGGCTGGGTGAATAGTAATCTGTGAGGAGGAAGTCTTGTGAATAGTAACCAGGGTTGGGCCAACCCTGCCCAACCCTGCAACCAAACAGGCCCTATGGGTGAATGTGGAAATGAGAGAGAGGCAATAGGGTGTCGCGCAAAAACTACAGCAAAATATGTGAGGGTTCATGTGCAGAAGATCTGACTTACATTTGTACGCAATTATGCAAACGTTCGATGAATTCTGCGTAAAGTTCCCAAAATATCTCCACGTCACGCGTGAAGCACGTGAAGGGAGGATGTTTAAGCGGTTGGGCAGCTCTGGATTCTGGAGCATCCAATTTTACGGATCGGATGGTGGCTGTAGACCGCGTTCTTCCCCCAAATTGAAGATGCTCAAGGCAATGGTCAAGGCTTTGATCTCTGGCGATCGATCTCGAGCATCGCTTCATCTACTACCCCTCATGTTCCTCGATGTTGTGCGACTGAATATCCCTTGATGGGTCGCTTTTAGCGCAATGTTTCGAGATGAAGATGCTACAATTTGAATCATTGGTCTTTAAAGGAGGTGCTCGATGGCTTCAACAATGATCTCAATTCTCGGATCAACATGGCTCGCTCAATGTCTTGATCTGAGCGGTTGTAGCGATGGAGTTGCGTCCGATCATGTCTTCGATAGGAACAACTAAGTGGTCCTCATGGATTTCAAATTTTGCAGGTACTCGACGCATCTCCTTCAGGTGCGACCAAGATGATCTGAATGGTGTTCTCGACATGTGATTATTGTTCTAATGCAAGTCCCTGATGAAGATTCGAAGGCTGATGTAGATCCACTCCTCAACACACATGCAGGTACAGATTTAATTCTCAAGGCCGTTAACCTCGACCGGGTGATTAGGGAAACGGTGAATGGAAGACACAAACGGAGGCGATGGAGTTCTGTCTCAGTTACGGCCACTGTGTGGGCGGAGGTGTGCAGGTGTGTTGAATAGAATGGAAAATGAGAGGAGATCGAAGGGGATGCGAATCTCAATTATCGAAAAGCAGATTCGAGTGTCTATTTAGAGTAAAGATAGAGAGAATAGAGAGATCGAGAGGAGAAGCGATGGATTAAAAAGAGACGATAATGAGGAAACTCTATCTGGATCTAACTCGAATGGATGGGCGATCGCCTATAGATCGGATGCATGGGGAGATATGGAGCTCGAAGCTCCAGACGATTGTAGCCTCGATCGTGCCTGAAGGAGGCTCTGTACGAAGTTGCACGGCGGCGCAGCACTCCGGCATTGATCTTTCCCTTCCCCTTACCCTAGACCTCACGACGATAATGGACATGAGAGTTTCTATCACTCTCTACCTCTCAATCAGAGCTCACAGGATGTATAAGAAGAAAAATTGCGGATGATGGATCTAAGAGGAGGTGGAACCTATCAATAGAGAAATGGAGGTCCAGATGCAATGCACCTGGATGCAGATCTGGCCGTAAAAGAACAATGAAGGAGGAGGTTGGCTAATGGTCAGGTGATGGGGTGGTCCCAGGTGGTTAGGCCGATGGGAATGAGGAGGAGAGGAGGAAATGAGAAAAATAAGAAGAACATTCGAAGTGGGAAGAAGAAGAAAGGGGGGAAGAAGAAGGTTGAAAAGTTGACCTCATTTTTCTCCCTAATGAAAAGGTGACATGTGGCATAAGCTACTAGAAGACAAAAATCAGATAAACAAACGATCTATATAGTTATATACAATATTAATTAAATAAACAATTAATTTTATAAATAAAAGTTGTAAATAATAAAATAAATAATTTAATTAAGAGTTTTAATAAATAATAATTTGATTTAAATGATTAAATAATATAAATAGTGTAATTTACATGTATATATTACATATAAATAATAGTCTATTGATTATTAATTACTTATTTTAATAATTAAGTTATTTATTTTATATTTTATTAATTTAATATATTTTCATGAGGATTATGAATATTTTTTTATTTTATTTTAATAATATCTATTTGTTTAATAAATAAATAATATTTTGTACAATTTTATTCATACTATACCTATAACGAGGGATTTTGTATTTATTTATATTATTTACAATGGATTTTATTTTTTATTTTATTTACGAAGTATATTAGGAGTACAATATTTACAATATATGAAACACAACATAAATATCAAAAATAAATATAAATAAAAAAAGATTGTACACGTATACAAATAGTGTCCTAAAATCTACCTTTTGTTTATTAATTATTTTTTGGTAAAACCACTTTTATTTAATTGATAATTTTATAATATGAACTTTAAAAGTGAGTTTGTTCAATTCAGAGTTCACATGGTTCAGATATGAGGTTCAGAAGTTCTACTTTACTTTTTTTATTTTTTGAGATTTACTGACATTTCTTCATATTTATTTCAAAAATTTATTTTATATTTTCTTTCGATTTTTATGTACATTTTTAAAAAAATAATTAGGTTGATTGGTGTTAATAATGATTCAGCAATAATCGGAGATGTTTAATATACATATATTACACGTGTACAACTGGGATCAAAAATCAAAACTCATACGATTGATTCTAGTGTTTTTTAAGCATTTTTAGAAAATAGTATAAATTATAACTAGAAGTTTAAAAGTGAGTTTGGTTGATTTGGAGCTTTTTATAAATAGTTATGAACCATGGAATTTGGCCTTTACGGCTTTTTCAGTTCATTTTACCAATTTATGTATACATTAAATAATCTTTCTTACAATTTTACAAATTAATATACATTATTATAAAGATGTTGTAAGAAGAAAATAGTTTTATATGAGATTATCATAATGACAAATAAAATAGATGAATATGTGTACAAGGTGAATAATGTGTATATGTACATTGGTAATATATATTTTTTGATATTTTTATTAATTAATATTCTTGTACCCCCTAGTTATTTATTTTATTGACCAAGTCAATATTGACATGGTCTTGGGATTAAGATCAGCATGTACATATTTGCATATTCACATCTTTCTTTCTTTTATTTCTTCTTTTCTTTTTGTTCTTTTATTTTGGATGAAATAAGTGTTAAATATGTGATATTAACAATTGGAGTTATCATGTTAATTAATGATAAATAATTAATATTTGCATATTTTTTACCAAGGATTTTAGACAAAATGAAAGAATAAAGGAGATGAATCATGGATTCGTCAAATCCCTCGTGCACTTTGTGGTTGCTAATTATGCTTGTAATTTTGGTTACTTCCTTGTCATTTGGATTGGCAGTGGCTCTTGTTGCCATTCAAATTGTTTTTTTTATTTGAAAAGTTATTCAGTTCGTAAGCTTCTGCATCGTTCGTGGGATTGTTTATTCCCAACATTGGCAACCTTATTGCTGCTCTCCAAGAGGCAAGGTTTTTCCGGATAGCCGATTCGAACTCGACGAGTGATGATCACGCGAACTTGATGACCCTCTCTAGAGAACAATGCGCATGCGACGTTATGGAGGCGGTTGACTTGTACAAGAAGATGGACTTTATCTCTGGATAGAGCTCTGAGATGGACTCGTACAGGTTGAGATATTCCAGTATTCTCTCCAGCGAGATCTTCCTCTTGAACTGAAAGAACTAAACTGTTGGATCCTTTGCAACCTCTAAGAAGATGAATTCGTTGACGCCATACCCAAAAACATAATCGCATAGGAACCTTTACCTGGTAAATAGGGTCCTCGTGGCAAAGTGGGAACCACGACCCAACTCATGAGATTGTGGAGGAACGAGAGAAACATGCAATATATTTTATTTTCCTAGGCACGTGTTATAGAACATAGTATTGTTGCAACACTCTGATCATATTTCAAGGGGGAGTTGTGCCTATAGAGAGAAATATGGTCTGTGCTCCTGGAATCTGCGAATAGGATGCTCAAAGAATCATAGGAGTATAGTTATGCCAAGTTTAGCTCAATGCATCGTAACTTGATTTCTAAACCTCAACAACCACCCTCCCCCCTAAACATCAAAATATTTGGGATTTATGTTATAACTTTCCTCACCAAAGCTGAGGTGGGGCAATATATCACGTTTATCATGTCTTGTTATATCTTCTACATTTATGTTATGTCAACTTTTGGTTGTTGCCCTGCAGGAGTATGATTCCATAGGTGTGCACTTAGGACAACCTATTTGATTGAGTTTAAAGAGGCTCATACGAGTCGCTCTGAGTTGCAAGGTTGCCCGGTATAGGTGAAAGGCGAGAAACATTGTTCAAGTCCTTCGCCTCCTCCCAGCGCCGTCCCTGACATTTCGTAGGCCCTGAGCAAAAAAAAAAAGGGCCCTTATCGGAAAATTCGATGAACAATGTGCCCTTATATAATTCTATAAAATGTTGAACTTTAGCATTGAGTTGTTCACTAAAAATTCAATTCTATAAGAGCTCATTTTTTGATGAGTTGTTTCATCAATAATCGATTTCATAAGGGCTCATTTTTCGATGACTTGTTTCATCGAAAAATTCGATTTCACAAGAACTCCTTTTCGGTGAGTTGTTTTACTAGTAATTTGATTCTACAAGGTCTCATTAGGACGTATACTATTTTTTCTAAATTAAATGTTAGCTACATGTAAAAATGGACCCTTAATGTTGATGGAGCCCTGGGCCATTGCACTCGCAAACTAGCATCAGGGACGGCCCTGCCTCCTCCCACTCGAGCTTCTGCGCCTGCAGGACTTCAGTGCCATAATATATGTAGGAGCGTAGTAAAGCCAGAACTTTGGACAAATCAGAACTTAGATACAAGTTCTAACTTTGCCTAGCAAAATATGATAAACCTCAAAAATACATTCCCTAATGGAGGAAAAAGGATGGGCAGTTCTTGTCTCTATTCTTTTCTAAACACACTTCCCATTGCCGTAAATTTTGGTGAATTTTGACAAAATTTCCCTTCCAATATTGTTTCCCCACACCATCGATATCGATATTGTCCATGAATTCAATTTCTAGTATTTTCTCTAATATATCACATGAGATCAATGAAATGTAGGTGAGTTGTGAATATATTTTAGCAAATTCATAGAAGTTTGTTCCATGTCAACGAAATTTCTCAACATTATGCCATAACTTCGCATATTTGTTTATTTTTTTGTATATGCTTCATTGGCGAGTCATATTTTTGACAAAAAGCTTGTTATCTAACTTTTCCATATATGCTCATATATCACTAATGGAGATTATTATTTGTGATAATCCTATAGCTTACACACTTGCTCTCAATGCATAAACATTGTGATATATCTCTTTCAAAAATCTTCAAATAAACATGCATATTTGATTATTTGATATTTGGTTTCAAGCCCTCAATGTCATTGTGTTCACAAAGGGGGCATACTTACTTCCCATTATTCCATCTCCAGTTTCTTGGGTTAGTTAGTGAGATCAAGGTTTAGAAAATGAAAGGAGAAATGAGGCAGTTTCTCTTGAAATGGGGCGATGCGTAGCCTTAAGATCATCAAGGCGTAAGCCTCGTTTTCTCTTGAAAACATGCATTTTATCAAACTTATTACATTAAAATTAATAGAAATATGTTATAAATACTCATCTTCGTGAATCTAAATCAATGAAAGAACTTGTAGCATGCATCTTTGATGTCATGGAGGAGCAATATTTCCAATCCGAATTAAAAGATAAAAACATACAAAAGCATGGTAAAATCATTTAAGTAAATATATTAATATAAATCCAACTCATGTCATCTAATAAACATATGATTCTGCATTCTATATCACAATATTTATTTCACCAAACATCTCCAATATTGAAATATATTTGCACCATTTCATATATTGATATACCTTCAATCTTACCCGATTGTTCATCATGCAACATTGCAATGTTCTTTTTTAACCTCGCATAATATTGGTAGATGAAACCCGTCATTTGAAATTGGGTCTCATTCTACAAGGGTATTGTATATATGAACCACCTCAAGATTAGAGATCGTAATCATCCTTTTGCACTAGTGTTCTTCCACCTTCAAGAAAGCGAGTCGTTATTGGTTGAAGGGTTTCACAAGGGGTTGGGAGGTGGAGGGGAATGTTGACAGATCTTTTTAGGGTTAGTGGGTTCATGTATATTTCACATGACCCACTTAAAACATGCAACACCTCAGTCTAATGCCTCGCCTTGAGCGTCTCGAGACATGTTCTTTTCAAACATTGAACAATGCCTCCATTTCAAATGGATTCAATCCCTTTTGATAAAGGAGGCTGCGAACGTGGAAATCAAACTGATATGATATAAAATCGTTATTGCCATCATTAAATGAACATCATAAGTGACACATATGAGTAGCATACATGATACACGAATCCATCCCAAGAATTTCTAGTAATAATGTGTTACTACCTAGTATCTTGTATATATTCTATGAATTCTTTGATCTTTAAACTTGTAGTGTGTAATAGTTTTTCTTGTTAGTTTTATATTTTACTTTGTGCCACATACATTAATGTTTCCAAGTTGTACATGATGTGGTAGAAGTTAAAATCTACCCATTATCCATTATTTTAGCAAGCACATTTCTCTTCTAAGTTCCATATTTTACTTTGTGAGACATATATCGATATTTCCACAATTTTGACAACGTCGGCAAAATAGCTACGAATTTTCAAAAAAAAAATCCTTTACTTGCTTTTGGTGAATTGTAAGTGAAATCGACATTTAAGGCTACGACATGCTTCTATGAAATATGAAACCAAATGTCCCCATTTGAGAGAGTGCCATGTTGAATGATATGCAATATGTGCTACTAAGGATTATCCAGTGCATGGGTTATCAAGCCTATGATGTTTGTGACCTTGCATTTTCCAATATGATAGCTTGTTTATTTTAGTTCTCTTTTGTACTCTTTTGTAATCTTCCTTTTACCTCTATCAGGATGAGAGCATATCAATGATATCACTACAATGAATCTTTTACTCTATTTCTCTAAGTTTTTCTATTTATTTCGCAGATATAATTTCCAGTGTTTAATACATATTGGCGGACATGGCATAAACTAAAATATTCTTTAAATAGAGAAAATGAATTGCACTATGTGCTATCATTCTATATCCTACAACAATTATTGTTATTTTTGCTTTTAATGTTACGATATTTTGGAACTAGAATGAAATGGTTGGTCAAAGATTATATCATCATGACTTGATTTTTCTCTTAATGTGTTCTTAGGGCATGCATGCCTATAAATTGGTAGACTCATGCCTGTCAAATTACAAGTCATGTGTTGTTGGCGCTTACTAATTACCGGTAGGAAAAAAAGGGACAAATTTCATCCAATCACCACAAACCTCAAGGTTAATGTATACGTAGCCTATATATATCATGCTTATGAATGGGTGATTCTATCGCGTACATCGTAATTATAAAAGATAAGGGTAAACATTTGCCCTAATATGCAGCTTTGAAATTGTATTGCTAGACCAAAAGATTTATATCCCAGAGTCCCGGGTCATTGTTTCGGTCATTGGGTATAATAAATGACGGGTAAATTACAAAAATGAGATTGATCTTTATATGGATTCTCAAATCAAGGACTAATCTTTAGATTATGACAAACAGGGGACTCGATTTTAATTTAACTGCAAAGACCCCAACGACGTCAACAGATGACTCAATTTGTGATGTAGATGGACGAGTATACACCCGCCTATTAGGGTTTTGTTTTCACCTTCCCCATTTGTTCGTCACACACACAGAATAAAAACCTCCATGTTTCTCCCACACTGCAGTTTCATGACCAACTGCGTCGATCACATCGAGCCTCCCAGCAACTCCCCTCCAGAAGACAATGCAACTTGGAGTTTAGCAGCCATCCCCCTCGAAGCTCCTCCCCACCATCGACGATTTGGGTAAATCCCTAATTTTTTAACTCCTGATATAGGTGTTGACATGTATTTGGGGGTTGGGTTTTAAGGTTCGAAATGGGGGCACTCGTGCACAACTCTGGGAAATGTCTCGATGTACGTCGTTCATAGGAAATGGAGTATGGCGATTTGGGTAATGCATCATCCAACGACGATTTAGGCAATGCATAATCGATTTTATACCAGCTCTTCTGATTGTACTTGTTAATTATATATGGAGAATAAATCCAAATGAACAAGAAACGACATTCCCAAAATCCCAATCCCCTTTTTTTTCTTTAGCAAGCACTTAAGTACGATGAGAGATTTGATCATTTGTTAATGACAAGTTACTAAATAATCCCAATCCAAGTTGGGAGGGTTGGAGCCACGGGTAGGAGTGCTTGCAAGGGCATGGTACTTGCAAAGTGAAATGTGTACATTTGTTATTTGCTTCCTTGTCAAATTGCACGTAGTCTGATCTGCTTGGACGAATAAATAAACATTATACATATACATTATACCAAATAAGCCTAGCATCAACATTGTCGAATCATTGCCAATGATGTCCACAACTTGAATCATTAATTGGCCATTTGCAATCGATGTCCATTTCATAGACCTAATGATATGATGATTTTTGGGTAATGCATCAAGGTTTCTTGACTGATATCTCGTACTTTGTTTTTTTTTCTCTTTTTTTTTTGATGTGTTCATAAAAGGTTAAGATCATGTTGAGAAGGGATATGTGTATAATATTTTTTTATCAAGTGATTTTAGTTTGTGATTTGGTTACTGGTAAATTAAAAGCTTAAAAGCAGATTGTTGAATTTGCAGGCGATGAAGATTATTTAAGAAACCTTGATTCTGCTAAGGTTCTCCTTATTGTGGCATTAGGAGAACTCGTACTCTTGTGTCTTTTCCATTTAATTTCAAGATATTATGTCGTCATCATCCTCGTCGAGATAAAATTGGCCAATGCTTCATCATAATGAATTGAGAGGGTATGAGATTGATGGATATTGTAAATGTGGATTCCAAGTTCACTACGAACTTCTTGGACTAACGGAAATCTAGGTTTATGGATGTTATCGATATGCCCATAGTGGTTGTGATCAGTGGCATACACAAGACTTTAGTTTGGGGGGCGTTGAGTCATATAATATAATTACAACAAAAAATATGTAAAACATAATAAATGTATTAAACATTCCTTTTTATATATTAATCAAAGTGGTGTTTTCAAGAGCCAATCTTGTCAGACAGATGAAGAGCCACGTCAAGCATTGAGAGTTGTTTACAAGATGACATCTTCTTATATAAAACTATTTGATCCAAAAGAAAATTTGATTCCATTTAAATCTACACACTAGTTTATATTGTATATTTATCATCGAACTAAAGAATTATCACCTACATATACTTTGCATGATTTTCGTGAGTTAATCGATTATTATTAATGAAATCATTTCATTAAAACATGCAAATAAACCTATTCGAAAAATTAAATAGTTCGATAGATATAAGACAAAATCTTTGAAGAGATGCAAAATTAAATTAAGATACAAGCATAATACAGGATATAGTTAATCAAATAGCAAGATTGCTACCACTAAATATAAATCCATGTGAATGGAGGGAAACTAATAATTGATCCTCTACAATTGATGGAATAATGGCGAAGTACTCATGATGTCGTTGTTTTTCACACTTGAGGAACCAACATCGTATTGGGCAACGAGCGCATGGCATTTGGGAAGGTGGCAACAAATGTGTAACACGGATCGTCTGCTGTAGCGGGGCTACTGCAGACTCTGCTAGGGCCTTTGGAGCCGTTCGACATGATCGAGCGGTTCCCATGAAATCCCTTTGATCCAGGCCCACATACAATGGGATTTCGCGGGAACCGCTCGATCATGATCGAGCGACTCCAAAGGCCCCCAGCAAAGTCTGCAGTAGCCCCGCTACAGCAGATAATCCGCTCCCACAAATATGAGGTATATGTGGGTATTGCTCACTGATGAGGAAATACTACAAGGATAATATGATTTATTTTCGTGACAGTGAATATCGAACGATGTTGCAACATCATAATGAGCAAACAATGCACATAAGAATGGATTGGGAAGGAACCGACTAGACTAGATACTGAAAGTAGGGGATTAACAAGATCTCCAAGAGAGCCTCATAAGTTCCTTACAAAAAACGTTAAGAAAGTACATGCTTGAGTGTAATGGGTACCAAACAAATTTTACCAAATGAGGAGGGGCACGTGCCCTAAATGACATGTTGTGAATGATCATTAGATATACATAAATAGTGAGAATGGATGCACAAAATTTCATGTCCTGCTTGGATGTAAATGTGACTCAGATAAAGATCTTAATGGTTGATTATTCTTCTTGACCTCTCTGCCCAAATCTTGGTAGAAGTCATTATCGAAGTATCAAAATCAGGAGACTTTTTAGGTGATCAATAATGAATCCAACTAGTTTGTAGACACCATAAACGAATGCTACGTCCAATTTATGTCACATAATAAACACACGTTGTATAACGACAATGTAACAACAATCCCATGAGTGACGTTCTACTAAAAATAGAAATGCATTGTCAATTTCTATAGGGTCGCCAATCTTCATTAAATTATCATCCTCTAAACATGTGAAACTGACCAACAACTGATCTACACAAAACATAATAAAGTACCTAACAAGATCATATGTTTGTCAACCGACCTTTACAAAAAGACAACTAGTATACCCCATCAACAAGTGAGAATGCCCACCCAAAAAAACTCCACCAATAACCCTACCAAACAAGATAACATGTACTCTATCAACAATTGATATGTCCTCCAAAAAACTCCACCGATAGTCGGCACCAAAAAACTCCACAAGCATCCACCTCGTGGTAATGCCTAAAATACAGATATGAAAATGATCAATCTTTCTAAAAAAATGACGCATTTAATGTGACAATGCTTGCATGTTTTCCGTGAGGAAGGGAAAGACATGCAAAAACACTAGACCAATTCATATCCAGCAAAATTGAACCATAATGAACCACCTACACTATAGAAAAAGATATTATCAATTTTATTGGTTGCCTAAATTTAGAAAGGTATATTCACATTACTTACATATTAGTGTTCGTTGAAGGAATTTAAGTTGATCCCCTGTGGATTCTTCTTTCCCTCGTAGTGGCCTGATAAATCCATGAATTATCACCATATTTATTATTATCCTTCTAACTTAAACAATTCAATAAGACTCGTTGTTTAAACTCACATTAACAAATTAATCGTTGTATACGAATAACACTAATTAATTGTATATAACTATTATGCCTTTATGTTATGTCTTTTCTTAAATATTAAAAATTCCATGAAAATTAGTTATATATATGTGTGTGTAAACATTAAATATAAATTTAAAATACAAAAAATCACAAAACATATTAAAATAATATTTGTATTTACTTGAAAATACTTCCAAAAAATTATCTATGTAAATATGGCGTACTTTGACTTTGGATTTTACATGAAAATTGTAGCTCTTGAAAAGATCTACAAATTTAATGTCAAAATATTTTTTTTAACTTGGAGACTCTAACTATTTTATTTGTATTTTACTAATAGGTTTTCATTCCTCTTGATTCATATTAGACCATGTGGCTTCGCCCCATCAACCCACGTGGCCCGACCCTTGTTTAATACCCGCCTTCTCTCCATAGTCGTTTGATACCCTTTGATGATCCCATCAGAACCACGCATCTCCGCAATGCCCCCATCTATTTGATCAACTGAGATCAGAGCACATCGAACCACCCATTCCCACCTCACTCATGACCATTGGATGCACCTCATCCAGCAATCGTGGCTTGTCTTCTTCCCCCAAACCGCGTTCCTCTGCACATCAAAACATGTAACCACCCGATCTTCAACCATTTCCCCCCACATCCTCGATCATCGTCTCCGTCAACTAATTGGTCCCCATCGAAGACCTAACTCCCATCTTCGACGTCATTGACCTAACTACCAAGTCCAAGTCCACCCTTCCTCCAACGACTGGGGAGGTAGTTGCACATAGATGAAAACCACCTAGAACCTAGCCTAACCTCTTCAAATAAACCTTCTCTGTCCACCCGCACTCTTGTCCACCATTTCACGCATGGAGACACATCCACCCCCTCCTCCTGTGACGTATGAGTGAGGAGGCAATGAGAGATGACGACCAGACCTGCAGGTGTCAACCCAAGGCCTTCAGCCATGCTACAGAGCCTCAATGGTTGTTGTTCGAGTTCCCTGGTAGGCAGCCCAGGTCGAGTGAAGATCAGATCTCTCACGTGCTACGACCCTGATTCTGGACTGCCAAATCCTCCCATATCCGTATCTGGTTACTCAGCAATAATTATTTATCAATCACAACTAACATTCAGAAATAAATTGCAATTAAAAATACTAAGAAGAAAGTATTTAGTACTTTTTCATTCACAAAATAAAGTTTACATGGTACATTGTCCCACTATAACCATTTACATGTACATCGTCTAGCAAGGAAATACACAAAAAATACTAACTACCTTATAGAGTAATGCTACTAAGGCTGAGTGGATGGCTATTGTCAATGTGATGACTCTCCAATGTCTGTTGGATTTCCAAAAATCATGGGACAAAGATTAGCGAGTGCTAAGTAACTGAGAAGAGAAAAGCAAAGAAGTAGTGTAGTTTAGCGAAATTTATTATACCATGAAGTTTCATTTCTTCTCATTAGTAGTCCTATACCTTCTATTCCATGTGAGGGATTAGTCTAGGAATTTACCTCATCATTCATAGACTCTGAAGCCGTGGACACTTCAGGATTGGAGGTTGCGTTGATCCGGTGAGCTTATACCATCGCACATCGTCTCAACCAATCCTTCAATACTGCCCCGACAGAGATTCCTTTGTTTTATTATCCAAGGTTCCAAACCCTCGGTATGATAAACAAAGAAGCACACCATCCTCGAGGACCTGGTAGCTTAAAACTGTAGGCTAACATTTACTCACCAATTACTAGCAGTTCTAAATGAATGTTATCGAGATCCAGCCACTGTTGAATCACCCATGCCTCCACATAGCACGACCACATCTTCTGTCAGTAAACCCGCCTATTGGCAGTCGAGTACCACACGTTGCAAATAATTTATTTAGTACGCTCAACATATCTAAACAATCGTGTACCACCTAGGTTGGCCTACCAATACGGATGCTCTTCTGATACACCTACATGTTGCATGCTTGACCTGCAATATCTACTCCAAGTCTTCCTTATCATAAAAGATAGTATGGAACTAGAAACCATATCTCATTTATGATATATCAATTTTCAGTTAGTATTAGTATAATATTGCATAATTACCGCATCAACTGCAAGGATGATTTATTTCACCAATTCTATTGTAGCAATTATTTTATAGTAAATCATGAAATAAGCATGTGAACGTTCTTCACAATAACAAGAATGATAAACATATATTCTTATCAGTTTAACTTGAAAACCCAATAGCAAGAGGCAGTATTTCATTACCTAATGGAGCTCTATCTCGTGTATGCAGTGCTTTATCATAAGTCATTTTCAGAAAGGATGATTTACAACTCCTGAAACTATTGAATTCCATTTTTGTATCAAGAACACTAAGAACGTGTCAAGAATGATAAGAAAGAACGAAGAACATGAAGAACATATTTTCTCTCAAAATTTCAGCAGAGCTTCTCCTTATACTGGGTGATATTCCAAGGAAAATTTTGCAGAGTTTCCTCTTATACAGGGACAAATTTCTATGAAAATTTCGGTTGAGTTTTCCCTTGTATTGTGATGTCTTTCAAAAGAAAAATGGAAAAAGTTTCCTTTATAAAATCATTGAGAGGAAAACATTAGTGAAACAGAAAGAATATAACAAAACTGCGAACGATGGAGAATCGGTAGATACAACGTGTCTTAGATGAGCGAAGTGTGTGACGTATCACAGGGTTACTGATGTGCCCAATCACCCGCACATAAGTAGGGCATTACACAGATTTCTCCATCAAGAACACTATAAAATCTATAAAAATTGTTGAATTAGCAAGTCTCTTTTCAAGGGTTAGTGAGTCATATGAAGAACATGTATGCTCACTAACGGCCGAGCCGCCTGCACCTTAGAAGGGATATGCTCAGATTTCTCCTTGAACCACAATACCAAATGTATTGAAAAAGAATATGAATCGAAAACCTAGCTCAAGTTATATCTTACTTACAAAGCCAACTAGGCGAGGATCGCACTATCGTCCTCCTCCTTGTTCTCCCAACAGCACTTCACTGATGCTTCTTCCATGCCTCCCTCTCCTCCTCCCAACCTCTTAACCCTAGCATTCGAGGTAGTGGTGGTAGTGTAAATTGTAGAGAACAAATGGGGATGGGGGGCTATTTATAGGGTTTCGAAAACCGCTAACCATGGTTAGTAAACTATGGTTTAATCCATAACCGAGGTTAGTGGCCCATGGTTTTGGCTAAGTCTTATATGAAACTTAGGGCTTAAATTAGAATCTTTCAGAAACTTCTAGATTCGCTAATAATACTTGATGAATCCACGATTCATCATCTTTATTCTTTTATTTTAGCTTCATTTCCTTAGTCAAACACTTGTAAATACCGACTAATTTCATGAAATTTCCATTTTGCATGCATTTGTTAATATGCATTTTTAACACTTTTTGTATTCAAAATAAAAGAATAAAGAAGAAAATAAAAAGAAAATAAAAATAAAGGATGAAATTATGGAATGAATGTAGATTGACCACGATACCCCCATCATCCTAGGACGCCCGTTCTTGGTCACAACCAAGGCAGTGTTCGATCATGATAGCAGGAAGGTGTACTTTCATGTCGAGGGCGAGATCATACAAATAAAGATGATTGACGAGAACAGAGCGCGAGGTTCATCCTGCTCAGAGCAGCTCAGTAATTCAGAGCAGATGACAGAGTTAGAGCGAGACGTCCACCAGGAGTGCAATTTTCTGATTACAGATGATGAAGCCGCTTGGTCTGATCCCATTTCACGAGACATCCTCTCACATTCAGACTCCACAGATTCCCAGATTCCAGTAGAGGAGAGCTTGGAGAGCACACTCTTGGCAGAGGACACATTCGAGGTTGCAGACCGCGTTTCGGATAGTGAGGCAGTTTCTTTCCCTTGTGATTCAGATTCAGATCCCTCGGAGTCAGATATCGATTGGGAAGAGTTTGATGAGTTGAAACTGTGTCTGATTCCAACAGGGACAACAGCTAGGGTGGAGACTGATCCGATACAGAGCACAGATACACCAGTAGAGCAATCTACCCCAGATTTCCATGATCAGCGAGAGTTCTCCTGTGCAGATTTGGTCACCTTCACTCAGACTTTTCAGAGGCCGGATTTACCAGCTCCCAAGCCCAGAGTTGAAGCCCTTGCCACAGTCGCTGAAGTATAGATTCCTTGTGGGCGAGCATGAGATGCACCCAGTCATTATCTCAGCATATTTGACTGGAGAGCAAGAATCTCGTTTGATGGAGGTTCTTGAAAAGAACAACAAGACGATAGGATGGAGCGTAGCTGATATCCAGGGGATAAGTCTGGCCATGTGCTCCCACCATATCTATCTCGAAGAGGACGCTAAGCCATCGTGTGAGTTCCAACGACGGCTGAACCCAAACCCTCGAGAGGTTGTCATGAAGGAGATCTCAAAATGGTGGAGCACCGATTTTATCTACCCCATCTCCGACTCCAAGTGGGTTAGTCCATTACATGTGGTGCCCAAGAAGACGGACATCACTACAGTTGTGAGCGAGTCTGGAGAGGAGATAGCTACCCGGGTACCCACTTCTTGGATGGTCTGTGTGGACTACAGATGATTGAATCGGGACACCAAGAAGGATCATTTCCCGCTACCTTTTATTGATCAGATTATAGAGAGGCTAGCTGTGACGAGTCATGACTATTTCCTTGACGGGTACTCCGGCTACAATCAGGTGGCCATTGCGCCCGAAGACTGGGACAAGATTACATTCACATGTCCATTTTGGGCATATGCTTTCAGACGGATGCACTTTGGTCTATGTAATGCCCCGATGACATTCCAAAGGTGCATATTGTCCATCTTCTCGGACATGGTGAGTGATTATTTAGAGGTCTTCATTGATGACTTTTCGATCTATGGCTATGGGTTTGATGCTTGTCTCGACTGCCTAGACCGCATCCTTCAGCGATGCATCGAGGTCCATCTTGTTTTATCCTGAGAGAAGAGTCACTTCATGGTGACTCAAGGGATGGTGCTTGGTCATATCATCTCCAACATGGGCATGGAGGTTGATCCGGTCAAGGTGGATATCATCAGGAAACTCAATCCACCGTCCAACTTGCGCCAGTTATGGTCTTTTCTGGGGCACATCGATTTCTACTGACGATTCATTCATGATTTCAGCAGGATTGACCGACCGTTGACTGTTTTGCTGACCAAAGATACCGAGTTCATTTTAGATGAAAAGTGTCTTGCGTCATTTGAGACTCTCAAGAGTCTAGTTGTTGAGGCTCTTGTCCTTCAGTCGCTTGATTGGTCTCTCCTATTCGAGATCATGACGGATGCATCCGATTTTGCCATAGGGACCGTGCTGGGACAGAGGAGGGATGGAGTGCCTTTTTCTATTCACTACGCTAGCTGTACATTGGATGCCGCGCAGCGGAACTACACCGTCATTGAGAAGGAGATGCTGGCCGTAGTTTTTACCTTGGACAAGTTCAGGTCTTACGTCTTTGGATCGAAAGTGACTATCTTTACTGATCATACCGCCATCAGGTATCTCGCGGCAAAGAAGGATGCAAAGCGAGATTGACTAGATCGATCCTTCTATTTCAGGAGTTTGGTATTAAGATTAATGATAAACCTGGAGTCAAGAATGTGGTGGCGGATCATCTCTCCTTATTAGAGCATCTTGAGGAATCTGAGCAGACTGACCCCATTTCTGAGACCTTCCTAGATGAGGTGATCCTTGCTATCGCATCGCTCCCATGGTACACTGACATTGCGAACTATCTTGTTGCCAAGAAAGTTCCACAAGGTTGTCCCAGACATCGACTTGAGACCTTCCTTGCGAAGGCCAAGTTCTACCAGTGGGAAGATCCCATCCTTTATCATGAAGGAGGGGATAACATCTGACGTCGGTGCATTCCTCGGGAGGAGCACCATAGCGTCCTCACATACTGCCACAAGCTTGAGGCAGGAGGACATCACTCTGGGAGGAGATGTCCTCTGGGAGGAGAATGACACAGAAAGTGCTCCAATCTGGCCTATGGTGGCCTGCCCTCTTCAAGGATTCTAATGAATTCGTGAAGAGGTGTACTAACTGTCAGAGGATGGGCACTTGTGGACAGATGATGTCGATGTAGCCCATTCACTTATGTAAGGTTTTTGACGCATGGGGCATCGATTTCATGGGTCCATTCCCTAAGAGTCAGGGATTCGAGTACATTCTATTGGTCGTGGATTATGTTAGTCGTTGGGTTGAGGCCATTCCCGTCCAAACCACAGATGCTAGGACTGTTTGCAGATTTTTGAGGAAGAATATCATTTCATAGTTCGGGGTGCCTAGAGTTTTGATATATGACGGGGGGAGGGGGGTCTCATTTCGTCAACGACAAGGTAAAGGCCATTGCTAGCGAGTTTAGCATAGACCATCGAGTTGCCACTCCATATCACCCTCAGACCAATGGTCTTGCTGAAGTGTCGAACATGGAGATCAAGATGATATTGCAGAAGGTAGTCCGCCTAGACCGAAAGGATTGGTCATAACTTTTGGACTCGGTCTTGTGGGCATATCGGACTTCCTTCAAGACTCCTTTGGGTACATCTCCCTTTCGCCTTGTTCATGGCAAGCCCTGCCATTTACCTGCTGAGATTAGGCACACATCACTTTGGATTGTCACAGATATATTATTGGATCCAGTGAGTGTAGGAGATCAGAGGAAGGCAGAATTGACAGCCCTGGAAGAGCTTAGAGACACAGCCTTTTCGAGCAGCCTACAGTACAAGGAGAGAGTGAAGAGATGGCATGATTCTCATATCAGTCACAAACAGTTTGAGCCGGATCAGAGTATGGTTGTTTGATGCTAGGCTTAGATTATTTCTAGGGAAGTTGTAGAGCAAGTGGAATGGACCATACCTAGTCCGAAAGGTACATGACAATGGGAGTATCGACATATCTGAGATGTCATCTGAGTCTTCCTTTCATGTTAACAGGCAGCGGCTCAAACCATATCTAGATTATGAGCCGCTGGTCGCTGATGTCGCCCTGATTCATTTTGCATGAGATGTGGTCTTTGACTCACATCTATTGCAACTCAAGCCCGATTATCACTGTCTTCTGCCTTGTATAGATCCAAGTGTCCATATCATCTCATTCTTTAGTCCAACACCCCATTTGCATCTTGTGATTATGATATACTTAGGATGCACTTTACCCTAAGTATAGGAGGGTGCCAGACTCTTGATCATTCTTTTGATTCTTTTTACATCTATTTTACTGCCTATACTTAGGGATATTTTACCCTAAGTATAGGGGAGGTAGACCATGTACATTCGATCACTCGGATTTCCCTTTATGTACAACCTGCTATACTTAGGATTACTTGATCCTAAGTATATGGGAAAACATCGAGCCCTCTCATTCTATTCTTTGATTCGTCGTTGTAGTATAGCTTTCCTTTCCACTTCCCTATACTAAGCACGAGTTATGTCGTCTTCATCGCTCTTGATCCACTATGAGGACATCGTTCGAGCTAAATATATGGGGGTGTCGTATATATTTCATATATACTTTAGTCATAACTCGTACTTTGTGTGAGCGGGTTAATAAATAAAATGGCTAAAATCCTTTATTAAAAAACATGATTTTTTTAAAATTTTTCTTGTACATAAAATTCTTTCTTGCACATACATAACTATTTATAAAAAAATATTTTTGTAAAAATGTTTGTAAAAATATTTTGTTTGTAAAAAGTTGTGTAAAAATGTTGATATAAAAATTATATATATAGTACAAACTTTTTGTAAAATGTTTGAAAAAAATAAAAGTTTGCAAAAACCCTCAGGTAAATGTGTGTAAATAGTTTGCAAAACTTCTGCATCCATGCATACATTCAAACATTTTTCAAAAATTTTGCATGTTTTCAAAATTTTGCATAAAAAAGCTTTTTGTATACACTTGTACATTCTTTTGAATCATAGATTGACATCTAAACTAGCCTGGAATTAAATTGAAAAATGGAGCTTGGTTAAGATCTTAATCCACCTAATTCTAAGAGGAACCTTATAGGACTTAGGATTGAGGCTCTTCAGGTCCATTGGTGACTTAATTCTTTGAGTCCACTAGGCTATGATCACATGTCATCTTGATGAGCCTAAGTAGAACATTTAACAACGCACACATAACTCTCACAGACAATGGCTTTACTTGCACTAGCACCTTACACATAGCTCTCTATGGATGAGATAGTGAGGAGGCAGTTTCCTTTGGCTTGGGGTAGCATACGAGGGTAGTAATTCTAGGCGGAACCTCTCGTCTTCTTTTAGTGAAGGAAGTGTGTCTCAACTTGGTCTGATAGCATTGAGGTCTAAAGACAGGAGTTATGGGTTGCAATAATGCTTCAAAAGAGGGATAGTCTACTGGCTCAAGAGGAAAAACTCCTTATGTATATATGTTGCACCATGTAGATATGTTGTACATATGCACATCGAAAAAAAATACGTACAAAAGAAAGAAAAACTCCAAAAAAGTGACGGGTCTGATAGAAAATGAATAACCACCAGAGTGTGTATAGCCAAATAAAGCAAAGCTTATGTTACCCATTCTCATCTCATGAAGCTTGCAAAGGGAGACTTAGCTACACTGGTTGGGCTCCCAGGGATACATGACTACACTGGTCATGGTCCATTCTCTTCTTCCTCCTCTTCTTAAGCTGGTTGAACTTGAACTTAGAAGGGGCTCCTCAAGGAAAGAGTTGCCAGACTAGGGCATTAGAGTTAACTTGTTGAGAGGGGTTGTTACTTTGCCATTTATGAGGCGGGGAGTGATAAACGCAGAATTGAACGCGGTCGTATTGACTCACAAGGCGAGTCAACAGTCGGTGTGTTGACCACACAAAATCCTAGGTTTAATCAACAATTAACCCACACTACAGATCAACAATTAGAAATAAATGTGGAGTTAAAATTTATTTTTAACTCTACACAAAATGTATAGCAAGCAAGTATGCAGAGAGTTCGAACACAGGGAGCAAACAGGGTAATTCAAAAAAATGTGCGTGAGTGAATGTGTAAAGTGTCTACACTAAGCAAGCAACAAATATTTTTGTGGGGTTTTGATTTTTATTTTTTTATTTTTTTGAATTTTTAATTTTGTATTTTGATTTTTAATTTTCTGATTTTATATTTTATATTTTTTTTCTTTTTTTTCTTTTTCAATATTGGAATATAAAGACAATGTAATAAAAGAGAAGATAGAATATTAATAAAAATGTGCAAAAATAGCCAAAAATTCAGAAATAAAATCTTTTGGTATTTTTATAATTTTTTACTGTTTTTTGTGATTTTGGGTATTTTTCCAAATGTTTTTGGTATTTTTAAATAGTGAAACAAACTAAAACAGTGGACAAGCTACTGGCTGGGGTAAAATGGGAGTCAAAAATAGCAAACAGCCACAAAATTTTCCCAAACCAATTTTCTAATAAAGATAATAAAATAAAGAACAAGCAAGAGCTGAGTCTATATTTTTTTGAGTTTTCTTTGATTTTATATATTTTTTTTGAATTTTTTAAGTGTTTTGAAATTTTTAGGGTTTTTCCTTTGAGATTTTTAGTGATTTGGACTGACACTAAAATAGGTTAAAATAGACACTAGGGAATTTTTTTGGAATTTTTCGAGGTATTTTAATATTTGTTTGGCATTTTATAAGCTAGATAGTAGACAAAAAGCAAGTTTTTTATTTTTAATAAATATAAAAATGAAATAAAATCAAAAACTAAAAATATGGCGTGGAAGAACAAGCATACAAGAGCTTAACCCTAATTTTTGAGAATTTTCGGAATTAAAATGATTGTCCAAACAAATAGATCAAGCAAGCAATAATTAAAGGCCTAGCAGGGACTATATTGCAAATAGACAGAAGTCCAGGGGCATACATGCAATTTTCCATAAAAGTTTGAACTGAATATTTAATTCACAGGACCAAACATAAATCACAAAAGCCACAGGGGTATCGGCGCAAATTTCCCTACCAGGGCGCGTGACTTGCACGCACCTAGCGAGGACTAAAAAGTAATTTCCACAAAAGCCGAGGACTTACATGCAATATCTCCAAAAATTTAACACTTAATATCAGAGTTTTGGTACTGAAACGAAATAAGCCAAAGGTCGAGGGCCTCTATGCAAAATGCCCGCACCTCACGTGTACAGGTCACGTGAGGTGACGTGGACGAGGACCTAGGTGTAAATATTTAAAGTTCGAGGGCCTTTTTGCAAACTTTACAAAATATTTGAACTACTGCGAAAAGTTTTGGAATTAAAACTAAATTACAAAAATGGCGGGGGTGTGACTGCAAAATACCCTCGTCGGGACGATCCAACGGTGGAGCTTTCCCCCACTTGCCACGTGGCAGCACGGCGAGGCTCGATGATGGTTCGGCGATGGACGTCCGAGATTAGATCCTCCTTGGTTGATCCAACGGTCGAGGCGAAGGAGGATCGAACGGGGGCTGTGCGATCTGGGAGGAGTTCCTTGATCCGACGGCTGGGAGGTGATGACAAAGAACAGCGACGAACGCCGACGAGGCGAACTTCGTCGTCCCCGATCTCTGTCCTCCGGCGATGGCAGGGCTTCAAAATGGACGTGGAGCGTCCTGACGTCTTCCTCTTCCTCCTGGAGTCGTCAAAAACCCACGGCGATGGCCGTGGTGCTCGCTGGTAGCTGGCGGAGCTACGAGGCTTTGAAAACTCCGGCGAGCTTCAAAACTCGTCTCCAGGCATGCTTGGGCGTGCGTTGACCTGCAAAAAAAGTCAAGAGGTCCAGGGCAAACTGCCTGGACCTCTGGATGGGCGTGGGGATGCGTGATACGAGGTGGCGATGAACGACCGGAGGTGCGCTCCGGCCAAGTGAATGAATCGAGCGAGATAAGCGATGGAACTCTAATTTTTTGGGGGGCTTTTCATCCTAAGACTAACAGGAACTTAATGCATGAAAGAAATAAATGGGGAAAGGCCCTCAATGGCCGGAACCAGAGGAAATGTCGAACCTCGACCGCCGGAGTTGCGGGAGGTGTGGGAGACGCCTCCGACCTCTGAAGCCTTGGCTGAAGAGCTCTCATCGGAGCTGTCACCTCCAGGAAGCTATGGAGCAAGAGATAGGCGCGAGGGGTGGACCGAAGGGAATCCAAATTCAAACTGAAGGTCGGGGGTTCTCTTTATTTGGTTTGACCTCGAGCTGCAGGGGTTCGAAGATCAACGATTCTGGAGCGTCTCAGTGATGCAATCTCCAAGGTAATCGCAAGGCGGGCAAGGTGGTTGGTAGGGAAAGAAGATTGTAGAAGGGTGCGAGGCGAAATGGTGAAAGGATTGGCTGGGAAAAAGCCAAGAAAATGGCTCAAAAACCAAACCACTGACAGGGGGTAGGTGGGGAAGGCGACCAGTTGACCGGGGTCAACTGGTGGCGCCTCCTGGTTGGTCCACGTGGACCAAACAGGAAAAACCCACTGGAAATGATTTGTAAAATCGATTAAAATAGAAAAAGATTTTATTAATTTTAGGTTATGAAATAAAAAATGTTTCTTATTTTCTAAATAATTTTATGGTGATTTTTAATTATTTTTATGAGGCTTATTTTTACAAGTTCCCTTTTATAGCCCAATATAGGTATATTACCTATGTATTTTAGTATTTTATTTTTATTCTGTGTATTTTATTTTTATTTTTTTTATTTTTTTATTTTCTAAAATTATAAAATACTTTTATACATGTAAATATATTTTTATTTCATTTTTCTGATATGTTTTGTATGTTTAATAAAATATAAATAAGTATTGTATAGGTATATTTATAGGTATAATACCTATGTATTTTATATAGGTATTTTTATTTTATGTTTCTTTTGGGTTTTTCTTCTGATTTTAATGTACATATATGTTACAGGTAATATTTACAAAATAATAAAAATATAAAATTATAAACATAATTAATAAATGATAAATTGAATATTTTAATATGTACAAGTATACAATAGGGGTCCAAAACTCAACTTTCAAACCGTAGCTCCGCCAAATGCGAAACCACCGCCATTAAATAGCTTATTTTCTTCTATATACAATTAAAGGTGAGTTTGCTGCATTTGGAGTTGTCAGTTGTGAGATACGGGTATGGGAAGTTGGGATTCTGGATTTTTATTCAGACCATAACTTTTTATCTGTACATTATTTTTCTGTGAACTAAATTTTGTATTTTTCTTTATTAAATTATCTACAACTTTTATGTACAAAGTTTCTTTATTTGATGTATAAAAGGTGGAACCAAAAATAGGTCCCAAAATGAATAAAGAATGAATAGAATTACTAGGTATTTGACCCTTATCTCCCCCTACTTTATTCCTTGTCGACCTATTCATCAAGATGCCTAGGTCTCAGGGTTTCGGGTCATAAAATATTTACAATATTTTATTCCTTTTCTTTTATTTATTATATAATTTTGATTTTAATTACAGTATTTTTATACACTATTTGGATGCACATGCATGAATGCTAAGATGATGAAATTAATGCTATTTACAGGCATTTGCTAGGGTTTTTGGTGCCAAAATGATAGAATAAAGATGATGAAATGTGGGTTCATCGTCCCCCTATACTTTACCTTTGCTAGTCCCTAGAAAACACTTATGCAATAAGTGCAAAAAGAAAAGAAAGAAAAGAAAAAGAAGAACTTGGATTTTATTTAATTATCAAACTCATCTTCACAAAATCAAAGTTTGGAGCTTAAGTCGGACCTTCGGAATTTTAGTGCGGGCGGAACCTTAATGAGAACCAAATTTGGAATCCAACAATCCTTGAGAATTCTAAAGCTCTGTCCAAATCTCCTCAATAGCCAGGTCAGAAATACTTCAACTCATACGCAAACTCTTACGACTATGAGTCTGACTCGTACAGTGTTAGTGATGGTGGCTCTCCCCAACTAGAATGACAAAGAAACTGACTTCTCCAGTATGACAACCCAATGATTCCCCAATCCAATGACTCTATCCTCGAGGAGCGGGGTATTCCCTTCTAAGTTCAAGTGGCAACAAGCTAAAGAGGAGGGGTTGAAGAGAAGAATGGATGGAAGCCAGTGTAGCTACCTATCCTGGGATGCAAGACCAGTGTAGTCAAGTCATCCTGCTGCATGCTCACAGACTTTGGAACTCAAGCTTGCTTGTTGACTTTACAACATATATACATACTTTGCAGGCTTTTTATTTTTATACATGCCTGAACACACACATTTTTTTGAATACTATATACAACAGCATTTACATAAGGAGTTTTTCCTCTTGAGCCAGTAGACTATCCCTCTTTTGAAGCTTTATCGCAACCCACAGCCTCCTGTCTTTAGACTTCCTAATCACTGGACGGGTTGGGGTGCACTTCCCTCCCTAGAGGAGGACAAATGTTTCCACTTGTATGCGTCTCATACCGGCAAATCCAATCCCCTCACCACTCCAACTGAGTTGAGCCATGTGAAAGATGCAGGTGTTCAAGTTAGGTCATTATCAACAAGAATCGTGCGTGTGCTCCGAAATACTCTACTTAGGCAGTCAAGAATCCATTGAATCAAGTCTCGTGATCCTCAAAGAATTAAGTCAACTAGACCTGAAGTACCTTAAACCCAGTTCCTATAAGGTTCCTGTTATTAGGTAGATTTTAAGGTCCAATCAAGCTCCAATCTCCGGATTTTACTTAGACTTGTTCAACTATCAAACTCAATCCGAAAAATGCGAATGCTATGCAAATGCAATGCAGAAAATCTTTTTGTAATGCAATTTTCAAAGATTTTGAATTTTTTATGGATTTTTTTTGAAAAGATGATGATGCTGATGATGCACATGCAATTTTTTGTCTTTTTCAAAAAGATTTTTCAACTGTTTTTGGATTTTAATTTTGCAAATGTTTTTGGGAATTTTGAAAATAAAAAGGTTTTGGTTGAACACTAGGTTAAAATATGTACATGGAAGTGCTTCTTTTATATACAAGAAGTAGATTTTAAGAATTTACAAGGGCAAGTGGTCAGTTGTATATATATAGTGGATTTTTGTGAGATGTAAGTATTCCTCAAACTTATTTGACACAAACTTTTCACAAATTTTTTGAAAACTATAGTCCAAAATAATTTTTACAAATATTTTGCAAACATGTACGCGCATTTGAAAATCATTCTGCAAAGGCTTTCCAAACAGTATATATAGGTTTTTTAAATATTTTTGCAACAATTTTTCAAACCATTTGCAAATCATTTTTCAAACATTTCCTTTCACACAAAGAAAAGAAATTTTTACAAACCACACATTTTACACAGGTTGAAAACATGTAACAAAATATTTTCAAAATAGTTTTCAATAAATGTTCACAAAGATTTTCAAACTATTTTTCAAACATTTTGCAAAAAACATTTTCACCCGATTTATTAATCAGTAGATACAAAAAGAATTGAGGAACAAAACACCTTTTTATTAGGGATTTTAATGAGTTTTAATGAATAATTAGCCATATTATTAGGAAAATACGAAAGTACGAGTTATGGCTAAAGTATATACGCAGTATAGACGACCCCCCTATACTTAGCTTGAGCTATGTCCTCATAGATCAGAGAGAAAAGAGAAGGCATAACTCGTACTAAGTATAGACAAGTCTAAATAATAAAGGAATAAATGAATGCACCAATGAGAAGTTGACCATCCCCCCTATACGTAGGATCAAATAATCCTAAGTATAGCAGACTGTAGACAACGCAGGGAGGGTCAAGGGTGGGAATGAACAGATCATACTCAAGTTGTCTCCCCCTATACTTAGGGTAAAATATCCCTAAGTATAGACAAGAAGAGGAGACAATGGAGAGGATCAAAGAATGGAAATACTCGGGGTGCACCCCCCTATACTTAGGACAAAGTACGTCTTAAGTATGGAAAACTGTCTACAAGGGCGGCACCTTTTTGATACAAAAAGAAGATAGAAAAGGAAAAGAAGAAAAGAAGAAAATAACTCAATAGATGAAAGCATGATATAAACAGATGATCTGTACAACAGAAGATGGAAGTGATGACCATGTATGAGATGCAGATGATGTGAGTCGAAAAACACATCTCATACCAGAAGAATGGGGGCAACGTCAATGGTCGGCGGATCATGATCTAGATATAGCTTCAGGCGTTGACCATTGACGCGGAAGGTAGAGGAAGATGACGGTTCGGATATGTCGATGCTGCCATTGTCATTTACCTTCCTGACCACATAGGGACCTTTCCACTTGCTCTGTAATTTCCCTTAGAATAATTTCAACCTGGAATCAAACAACCATACTCGCTGATCTGGCTCAAATTGTTTATGGCTGATATGGGAATCGTGCCATGTCTTCACTTTCTCTTTGTACTGTAGGCTGTTGGAAAAGGCTGTATCTCTCAACTCTTCCAGGGCTGCCAACTCTGCTCTTCTATGGTCTCCTATACTCTCTGGATCTAACAGTAACTCAGTGACTGCCCAAAACGATTTGTGCTTGATATCCACTGGCAGATGGCACGGCTTGCCATAGACGAGTCGAAAGGGAGATGTCCCCAATGGATTCTTGAAAGAAGTCCGATATGCCCACAAGACCAGTCCAAAAGCTGTGACCAATCCTTTCGGTCTGGGCAGACAACTTTCTGCAAGATTGTTTTTATCTCCCGGTTCAATACTTCAGCAAGACCATTAGTCTGAGGGTGATATGGTGTGGCAACCCGATGGTCAATACCGAACTCGTCTACAAGGGCCCTAACCTTGTCATTGATGAAATGAGCCCCCCCGTCTGAAATCAAGACTCTAGGTGCCCCGAACCGTGAAATGATATTTTTCCTCAAAAAATTACATACGGTTTTAGCATCTGCGGCTCGGGCGGGGATGGCCTCAACCCATCGGCTGACATAATCAACAGCGAGCAGGATATGCTCGAATCCCTGACTCTTAGGAATGGGCCCATGAAATAAATCCTCCATGCATCAAAAACCTCACAAAAGTGAATGGGTTGCATGGGCATCATGTCTCTCTGTCCGCATGTTCCCATTTTCTGACAGTCAGTACATCTCTTCACGAACTCATCAGAATCCTTGAAGAGCGTAGGCCACCATAGGCCGGATTGAAGAACCTTCTGTGTTGTCCTTTTTCCAGAATGATGTCCTCCTGCCTCAAGCTTGTGGCAGTATGTGAGGACGCTATGATGCTCTTCTTGAGGAATGCACCTCCTCCAGATACTGTCCCCTCCTTCCTGATAAAGAACGGGATCCTCCCAATGGTAAAACTTGGCCTTCGCCAAGAAGGTCTCAAGTTTCTGCCTGGGCCAACCTTGTGGGACCCTCTTGGCAACAAGATAGTTCACAATATCGGCATACCACGGGAGCGAGGTGACATCCAAGATCGCCTCATCTGGAAATGTCTCTGTGATAGGTGCGCTGGGCTCAGATTCCTCAAGATTCTCAAATCTGGAGAGATGATCCGCCACCACATTCTTGACTTCAGGCTTATCCTTAATCTCAATATCAAATTCCTGGAGTAGAAGGATCCATCTGGTGAGACGTGCTTTGGCATCCTTCTTAGCCATTAAGTACCGAATGGCGGTGTGATCAGTGTAAATTGTTACTCTAGATCCGAGAATGTAAGATCGATACTTATCTAGAGCAAAGACTATAGCCAGCATCTCTTTCTCAGTTACCGTGTAATTCCGTTGAGCGGCATCCAAAGTTCGGCTGGCGTAGTGTATGGCAAAAGGTAAACCATCCCTCCTCTTTCCAAGCACAGCCCCGACGACAAAATCTGAAGCGTCCGTCATGATCTCGAATGGGAGAGACCGATCAGGTGGCTGAAGGACAGGAACTGAAACAACCATCTCTTTGAGAGTCTCGAAGGACGCAAGACACTTATCATTGACAATAAACTCGGTGTCTTTTGTCAACAAGTCAGTAAGCGGTCGGGCAATACGAATGAAGTCCTGAATGAACCGTCGGTAGAAACCGACATGCCCCAGAAAGGACTGCAACTGACGCAAGTTGGACGGCGGATTGAGTTTTCTGATGATATCCACCTTGGCCGGATCGACTTCCATGCCCCTGTTGGAGATGATATGATCAAGGACTGTCCCTTGAGTCACCATGAAGTGACTCTTCTCCCAAGATAAAACAAGATTGACCTCTACGCAGCACTGAAGCACATGGTCTAGGCAGTCAAGACAAGCATCAAACCCGTCGCCATAGACCGAGAAGTCATCCATGAAGACCTCTAAACAGTCACCCACCATGTCCGAGAAGATGGACAACATGCACCTTTGGAATGTCGCCGGAGCGTTACATAGACCAAAGGGCATCCGTCTGAAAGCATACGTCCCAAACGGACAAGTGAATATCGTTTTCTCCTGGTCTTCGGGTGCAATGGCCACTTGATTGTATCCAGAGTACCCTTCAAGGAAATAATAATGACTCTTCCCAGCTAGTCGCTCTATAATCTGATCAATGAAGGGTAGCGGGAAGTGATCCTTCTTGGTGGCCTCATTCAATCGTCTGTAGTCCACACAGACCCTCCAAGAAGTGGGCACTCTGGTAGCGATCTCCTCTCCAGACTCGTTGACAACTGTAGTGATACCCGTCTTCTTGGGTACCACATGTAAAGGACTTACCCATTTGGAGTCGGAGATGGGATAGATTAAATCGGCGCTCCACCACCTTGAAATTTCTTTCATGACTACGTCTCGAAGATTCGGGTTCAGCCGTCGTTGGAACTCACGCGACGGCCTATCGTTATCCTCAAGATAAATGTGGTGGGAGCAAAGATTTGGGCTCAGCCCCTGGAGATCAACTATACTCCAACCTATTGCCTTGCGGTTTCTTTCAAGAACCTCCATCAAACGAGATTCTTGTTCTCCAGTCAAATCTGCTGAGATAATGACTGGGTGCATTTCCGGCTCACCCGCAAGGAATCTATATGTCAACGACTGCGGTAGAGGCTTCCGTTCTGGACAACTGGGAGGCGGCAGATCTGGCTTCTGATAAGTCTGTGTGAAGGCTACCAGGTCTGCATGGGAGAACTCTCGCTCTGCATGAATTTTTGACAAAGGGAGGCTTGCTGAATCATCAATGAACTGTACTGGCTCGCACTCTGTCATGGTTGTCGGCTCAGAAGGAATCAGACAAGGCAAATAATCATCCAATTCATCCCAGTCAATGTCTGAATCCGAGGGATCAGAAGAAGATGAGCAAGAATGAAAATCCTCGGCACCACTCATCACAACACTGTCAGCTTCAGGTGTATCCTCATCCAGGGGTGTGCTCTCCCGGCTCTCGACTGCCATGAGCTTGAGATATAGTGAATCTGTAGGCAAGGCGAGAGTCGGGGCTACAGGATCTATCCAGTTGGATTCATCATCGGTCATCACAAAATCACAAACCTGGTGGATGTCTAGCTCTTCCTCTGTCATCTGCGCTGCTTCACTGGACTGCTTCGAGCATTCTAACTCTCTGGCTCTGGTTTCCTCGATCGTCTCTATTTGTATGGTTTCGCCCTCTACGCGAAAGCATACCTTCCCGCTATCATGGTCGGTCACCGCCTTGGCTGTGGCCAAGAATGGGCGTCCGAGTGTGATGGGGGCATCAGTTACCGACTCAGGGATCTCCATGTCCAACATAACAAAGTCCACGGGGAATTTCATGCCCTGAATGGTAACGACCACGTCTTTCAATAACCCCTTCGACCTCTTAGTCGACCTGTCAGCAAACTGAAGGACTGTCCTACTTCGAAGAAGAGGACCAAACTCGAATCAGTCGAGTAAGGCTGCCGGGAGAAGGTTAATTGAAGAGCCGTTGTCTAACAGAGTAAGATCAAATTGTTGCTCCTGAATCTCACATCTGACATAGGGAGCTCTTGCGTCTGGTCGCTTGGCTGGCAGCTTGTTTTGGATGGTGCAGCAAGTGAAATGGGTGAGCACATGGATCTGATTTCTGTGGTTCCTCCTCTTCCTGCGGACTGTGGTCTTCTCTTTCAGGTTCTTTTTGAAGAGGGGGATGTGCTCAAGTGCTTCTTGTAGAGTCAGCTGAATATGGAATCTGTCTATCATCTGATTGCCGAACTCTACCTGTTGGTTCTTTTTTGGATTTCCTTTTTTATTCCACTTCGCCTGGCGGAGTGCCTCGGAAAGGGGATGGTAGGGGCCTCCACAGATGGAGGACTAGGAATAGGTCCATGTGCCTGTGAAGGAGGAGAATCCATACAATCATCATCATTCAACACATATGGATCCGCAATGTGAACAGAAACCTTTCCTTTATTCATATTTTTGTTTTTCTTTTTGTTACCACAGTCCATAGATACAAAAGGTGGTAACATCACAGATGGGGGCTCAACAAAAGTAGAGGTGGTGGCCTCAGTACCACCACCAGCGCCTGTCTCTGCGGCATCAGCACCGCTCTCTGGCTCAGCATCCAAAATGGTGGCATCAGCACCACCGTCTGCATCTGGTATCACGACGGTCTCAGTACCGTCGTCTGGATCTCCATCATGGATGGCTTCAGCACCACCGTCTTTAATATCATCATTAGCGGCATCAGCACCGCTCCTCTGCTCTTCTGGCGCTCCTGGTACTGCATCTGGTTGTCGCTCAGAAGAGGCGTCGCCGGCTGGCATCCTACCGCTCCTAGTAGTAACAAAATCAGCATCATAAAAGGAATAAGACATATCACTCAATAAGTCACTAGGAGAGGTATCCTCTGTAAACTCTACCTGCTCAGATTTCCTTTTCAGATTGTTCGGGTTAGGTTCAATCTGAGCGGGTATGGCGGCCTTGCCTTTTATTATTTCTCTCATTTCCTGCCGGAATTCATCCATTTCTTTCCTGAAAGATGCTCGTTGTTCGGATAGCGAGCGGGTAAGATCATCGAGGGCCGGGTTCTCAAAAAACAGGGGGTTGAGAACCGGATGGGTTTCCCTGCTTGAAATGAGGTTGCTGCTGCGGTTGTGGTTGATACTGGGGAGGAGGATGGGGATAAGACTGCTGAGGCGGCTATCGCTGCCTCCACTGCTGTCCCTGATGGGCGGGACGAGGACCACTGTGATACTGCTGCTGATGAGCATACTGGGGCGATTGCTGCTGTGGCGGCTTGCTGCTCTGCTGTCCTTGGGCAGGAGGCTGCTGCTGGGATGAGGATCCACCATTGCCCCAACGGAATCCGGGGTGATCATGACGGATCCCGGGCTGAGGGTACCGGTCGTACCAAATCCCGTTGACTTCCATCAATGGTTCCTGCTCAAAGGACGGTGGAGGGAGAACGGCCAGTGGTTGTTCCGGCTGATAGACCACCATCTGCATTTCCGAAGATGGCGGCTGAGTTGGGTAGTATTGTAGCAAAGGAACCGGCTCTGCCTGGATGTGATTCACCTGGCGATACGAGGTAGAGGGTTGGTTGGCATTGCTACTGCTCGGATCAACACGTGATCTGGGAGACTACTGGGTATGAGTATGTGCCTCCTGGACGCATAAGATCTGCGTCTTCAGATCACTCATGGTCTTGGCAATCTGGTCCATCTGGGCCATGCCTTGCATCTGCTTCTTCTCGAGGATCTCGAGACGGTCCAGCTTCTCACTGATTATGCCCATGTCGGCTGCGGTTGATTCAGCTTGGGCTGCAGCTGCCGACACGGTGTTGGGACCGGCGTCGATGCGGGTGATCCTCTGGAATGATCCCGCTCCTTGCGGGGGCTTCTGCTGCGTGTAGACACGGGCTTGGGCCATCAATGTTGAGTTTTCTGCCATTCCCTCGTAGATGGCTGATGAATACTCATTCATCACTCTTTATTCTTATATTTTAGCTACAAAAACCTTTGCAAATGCATGTATATAGTTGTAAATATAAATAATTACCAAAAGCATGCATGGTGTAAAAAGTAATAATTAGCATGTTTTTGTGCAAAAATAAAAGAATAAAGATTAAAAAGAAAAAGAGGGAAATATTTAGAATAAATATTGAGCAACCTAACCCAAGGGAGGGCTCAGCATGGGCCTGACCGCATAAAAGCCAAAGTAGAGGGAGATAGGGGCTCATTCATGTAAATATATATGTAAATAAAATAAAAATATTTTCCTCCCAAAAATAGACTAAAAAGTGCTTGTAAATATTTGTATATATTTATAAATATAAAATCAAGATAAAAACAGAAAAATCAAAAAGAAAACAAAAATAGACCACTTATGCATAACCACCATGTACATAGCTCCTTTATCTGTATTTATTTTACTTTGTAAATAAATAAAATTAATCTCCAAAAATTTTGTAAATATTTTACTTTTTTATGATGTAAATAAATAAAATAAAAACAATTAAAACAAAATAAAAAGAACAAAATTAAAACCCAAAAATATATTGTAAATATACCATGTATATACATGTACATATATATTTATTTTACTAATATAAATAAATAATAAAAATAAAATAAAAATATCTTTTTATTCCTTATTTTATGATATAAATAAATAAAATATAAAATAGGAATAAAAAGGTATAGAAATAACAAATTAAAAATCAAAAATCAAAACCATATATTGTACATATACCTATATATAGCTATATAATGTACGTACCTTATTTTTAGTTTGAAAAATTAATTAAAAATCTTTAAAAAATAGAAAATATTAAAACAGAAATATTTCATGTTTTAAGTTTTTAATAATTCAACCATTTACTATTTTTAATTGATTTTACAAATCATTTACACGTGATTGTCTCTCATTGGTCCACGGGGGTTGTTGATCGCCCGGTCAACTCCCCCCTGTGGACCACTTCACACGGGTCCTGTGTGCCCGACCCGGTATCTCGAATTTTTCCCATCCATACCCGATCACCATCCCCCTAAACCACAGGTCCGGTCCGCTCACGTTACATCCGACATCTTCGCCGGCACACCCGCCTCGGGCTCCGCGCTCCACATTACCCTACCCGATCACTTCTAGCCGGACCCGCACCCATATAAAAGCTGAGCTCTGCCACTTCACTCCTCATCTTTGGCTCACTTGTTCACCACCCAGGGACCTCCACCGGCTTGGCGAGAGTGACAGCTTGCTCCAGCAGGTGTCGCAGCGAGGAGGGAGCAAGGGACCACTGATCCGGCGGGTTTGCTCCGTCGTGCTCCGCCCAGAGCAGGAGCCAGAGCCTCGGACGACGACGGTCCTTGAGGCAAGGACCCAGAGCATCCCCAGCTCATTCCCAGTCGACCCATCCACCAAGGTAGCGCATATTCTTCTTCCTTTTCTTTAATTTTCGATTAGCCCCAAATCGCCCCGTCGCCGACCACCTTCGATTCCGATCATGTTCGCCTCCCATTCGACCATCGGGCTGCACCATAGCCTCCGCCTTCCTCCCGCGCACGTTCTCCGCCCCTCCACTCAACCCAGCTCGCACAGGAGCTGGGGATTCGAGCTCCTCCGTCCACCCCCTCGCCGGAGCTCGACCACTACGCCTCACCGTCCACTTTCACTCCGCCTAACAGGGTCGAGGCAGTTTGCCCTCGACCCAGGTGCTCTTTGGTTATACTTTGTAGGTCAATTGAGGGCCATCTGAGGCTCTCCTACTTGGGCACCGGAGCTTCTCCTCCGCCTAAGTCGACAGAGCTCTCCGGAGCTCCGTTGGTTCATCGGAGGAGTGCTACAGACGCGGGGAGTCGAGCCGAAGCCTCTCCGATCATCAGCTTCCCCCACGGAGGCTCGGAGCGCGCGTACTGGGCCGGCGAAGTTCACTGACCACTTGTTCTTCGAGGACCTTCAGCAGCCGTCGGATCCCCTTTGACCTCCAGTCCGCATCTCAGCCGTCTATCTGAGGAGGTACCGTCAGCGTCAGATCCTTGGAGAGGCGATCCGCACCGTCCGATCAGAGGAGCTTTCCCACGCTGCACCAGAGCCATCCGATTCGACACGTGGCGAGACCATCACCGCTCGATCAGGACGAGGGCTTCCTTCGTTGGGCGCCACCCACTCCCAGTCGTTCATCTACCCACGTGGCGCCCATCCGTCGGTCGACTTAATAAAGGGTAATTTACCCTTAGGTCCTTCTCTTTAGTTTATTTAGTGTTTAGTCCTTTAAATAAATAGCGTAGTTGTTTCATTTTTGGTACATTTGCACTTTGGTCCCTGAGTTTTACTTTATTCGCACATACGCCCCTGTTTGTAGTGTAGCACGTGCATCGACACGTGCCTTTTGGGATATTTTGCATATTTAGCTCTGTAGTTCTGCCATGTTATGAAATGAATGAATACATTTAGATAATTGCAGATATGCCCCTGTGAGTAGTTTTTATACGCATGTGAGTGATATTTGTGGGTAAATTACAAACAAGTCCTCGGACTTTTGGTACCTGTTACCAAATAGCCCCAGAACTTTGTTTTGTTTACATTTAGGTCCCTGAGTGCCCAAGACACGCGCCGCATGCGTGCTTTCTTGGGATTTTTGCACCAGACCCCCCAGAGCTTTGGGTATTTGCGTATAGGTCCCTATGCGCTGTACATAAGTTTTCTTTTTGAATAAAATAGTAAATCAACTCCAAATCCAATGAAAATTGGACACATGGCTCCTGCCATGTTGTAAAATTTTCTGGAATTTTTGGAGACATTTTTGTTTTGATTTGATATTTTTAAAAATTCAAAAACAGTCATTTTCGTTACTGTTTGTTTTAAAAATTCACAAAAAAAGATTAAACTTTTATAAAAATTACAAAAAAAATTAGCTACTGTTTGTTTTGGCTTGTTTGATTTTCTGGCCAATTTTGGCTATTTTTCATAATATAAAACTCATAAAAATTATAAAACACTAAAAATCTTATAAAAATCATAATAAATAATTTAAAAACCCAAAAATAATAATTAAGGTGCCTAAATTTTCCTTGTTTCTTTCTCTTTACAGGAAAATTACCTCCAGGCTTATTGGGGACTTTTAGATATTTTATCTAAGTCTCTTAAGCTCGGCTGAACAGTACCTTTAGTTTCTTGCAATGTTTCATTTTTAGTTAATTAAATAAAAATCAGAAAAATCCCAAAAATTCAATAAAAACAGTAAAAATTATAAAACACATAAAAACATTTTTATTTGAATTTTTGCTTGATTTTTGATGCATTAAATAAATTGTTGAATTGCCTTGTTTTATTGTTTTCCTTATCTTCTTAATACATTAAAAATCCAGAAAAATATAAAAAGACTAAAATCCACCAAAAATACCCTTTTCTTTTCTTTTATTTTATTTTTGACTACTTCGTAGGCTGCAAGGCCATCACGTGCTCCCTGAGTCCGACCCTGGTCGCTATACCAGGCTAATCCAATAGCCAGGACCGCTATCGTGTTTTGATTGATTTTCTTTGATTTTGGTGGTCTGATTTACATTTTCTTGATTGACCGAGGGACTCTGAGCGACTGAGGTCGCAACGACCTTAGTTCTATTGCCCCATCCTTAGTTGCTCGGGTAATTCGGTCATCAGAATGGCGTCGTTGTCGGGGAGCACGGCTTAATAGTTTTTATTTTTATTTTCTTTTCTTTTTCGCGGCTTTCCGCGGCTCTTTCTGAGTCCGTGGCTTTTCGCGGCTTTTTATTTTTCACTTATTTTTACTTTATTTTGTTTTATTTTATTTTCTTTCATTTTTGTTTTTGTTTGATTTTTATTTATTTATTTTATTTGACATTACTGCACATATACCCTTGTCTTTTATTTTCTGTTCATATTCGATTATTGTATTGGTATGACCACTTGTTTCTTTCTTGCGAGGGCCCGAGGACCGAGGCAGCTGCTTTCGAGGAGCCGGCGCAACCGCGGGACTTGGAGGCGGCTCCCTTCTGCACGGAGCTACAGGAGAGCGTGAGAAAATAGACGAGCGGGCGAGGATTAGTTTAGTTTTCTATTTTATTTTCATTTGCTTATTGTAATAATACATGGACACTCAGACTTTGGACTTGGATTGCATAGCGGGTCTGTTTCGCCGAGCACCGGTGTGCTCGAGGGACCCTTAGGTTTTTCACGGCTTTTTCACGGTTTTTGGTTTTTCGCTGCCTTTTACGGTTTTATGCGGTTTTTATCGAGCCCCTAGACTTAGGATTTTCTGCTTGACTGTGCCGTAATTAGTAGGATCCCCACACCTAATTGGTTGCATGTTCCTATAGTGTGATTAATTGGATCTAGTAATAATTCACTAATAAAAATAACTGACTCATCCCCTTCATAGCCTACGTGCCGTAGCCTGCCCTACCAAGCGCTGCTCCTGAACCCGATGTGTCGGGAGGAGGAGGGGTAGACCGAGACCGGACCTTTGGCTTGAAGGATCGGTGACCAGTTAGACGGCTCTTCGAGTAGAATTGCATGTTTAGGACTCAGCTTTTTACCGCTGCACCATATAGGTAGTTTATTTCAGTCTTTACATTTTTGCGCGGATCACTTGCATGTAGAGTGCTGGAGGAAGGTACGCATTTCTATCTTTGCATGCATCATTGATTTCATCGTACATCGGCTTTTTCGTCTTCTCCCCCTTGTTTTTGACTAAATAACCAGGAGAACCGAAAAATTCGTTAGGCCTTTTGTTTTTATTGAAAAAGATTAAAAAGAAAAATAATAAAATTGGGACTGCTAAAACTATTGACCCTAAAAGACACTTGACCTAAAAATTTGTCTTGGGGAGAGCAACCCCCTCATTGTTTGGTTTGATTGTGCGAGAGAGTGACCCGTTCACTAGGTAGAGCCCTCTGGTGTTATTCCCGACTGACTACCGACTCTTCCGTGCGGGCCAGTCAGTTGGGGTAGCATCGGGTAGCCCAACAGGTCACGTAATCGCTCTGATATACTGTTTGTTCACCATAATAAAATTTGACAAGATAATCCCAACAAGTTACGGTCTTCAGCTCGCGTTGCGTTGGTGAACTGAGGGGTTTGTATTCTGATCATAGTTTCTCCAAATCCCATCCGCCTTACTCGCCAGATCACGATGATGGGTAGACGATCTCTTAGGCAGCCTCTGGCTGCACCGCTTTCGGGCGCGTCTACCCGATCATCAAGGTTGGCCTGCGGGAGCCGAGACCAGCTCTCCGAGCCCGAGTACGATTCTGCCCTGTTCCCCCTCGACCCCCTTTCTTTCGATTCTGAGAGACATGAGCCAGAGGAGAGATTAGCAGATCTATCAGCACCTGAGTTTGGCTCATTTGATTTTGCAGACGCCATGGCCAGCAGTTCTGATGATCACAGCAGAGGAGAGCACTTTGTGTTGGACCAAGGTGCTATCAACTCCACCATGATCGCCTCCCTAGAGACAGTTCAGCAACAATTGAGGGATCAGGGGGCATTCATGCTTGAGATGAGGAGAGAGTTAGAGCGGCTTAGAGCAGAGAGAGAGAGAGCAACACGAGGCCGAGGACGGACCGAGGATCCCAGATGATGCAGATGCAGCAGCCGCAGCAGCAGCAGCAGCAGCCGCCGCGGCAGGCGGAGGAGGACCACCGAGACCGATGCGGGAGTTGCACAACCCCGGATCGACCCTGATGCATCATTGGGTAGTAGTGCCAGCCATCGTGGGGGACTTCAAGTTCCCCCCGAACACCTTGCAGCTCCTCCCTCGTTTCCACGGACTAGCCACCGAGGAGGCCCATCTCCACCTCCAGGAGTTCCTCATGATTTGCAGCACTATCCACGATCGCCATGTAGACCAGGATACAATTCGGATGATCGCCTTCCCCTTTTCCTTGGCAGACAGAGCAGCCACCTGGCTGAAACATTAGGGGAAGTTTGTATACACTTGGGAGCAGCTCCGCACCGAGTACTTACACAAGTATTATCCACTCGGGAGACCAATGCAGCGAGAGCCCTCATCAGCAACTTCTCCATGCTCCCCAACGAGCAGTTCCATGAGGCATGAGAGAGGTTTCGAGAGCTGACGGATCGATGCCCGTACCACGACATTTCGAAGCCCAACCTTGTGTAGAGCTTTTTCAGCGGGCTGACACCAGAGCTCCAGGGCTTGGTGAACGCTTCTTGTGGCGGGTCGTATTTCGCCAAGGATCACGACCAGGTCTGGGCCATTTACGAGGAGATGGCCGAGAACTACTTGGTGATGTCCCAGACCAGGTTATACACTCAGGGCAGACCCCAGCAGCAGCCAGGACCCGTGCAGTACCAGAGGATAGCATGGGTCGACACCGGTCCATCCAGTTCATCCGCAGTAGCAGCAGCACAGGCAGAGTCGTCAGCTGCGGATATGGGTATCATTAGTGAGAAGTTGAATCGGATGGAGCTGATCGAGAAGAAGCAGTGCCAGGGCATCACTCAGATGGAGCAGATGACACAGACTCTGAGCGACATGAAGACCCAGCTCTTGTGTCTCCAGGAGGCATAGACGGCTTCACAGCCCCGTCTTCAGTCGCGAGGCGATACCGGCGGTAGCAGCAGCTCGTCCCAGCGCTCCAGCTCACACCAGCAGCCTAGACAGGTTCACCTTATACAGGCGGAGCCGTACCAGCAGCCGCAGCCCACCTACCAGTCACCACCATCTCCAGACTTGCAGATGGTAGTATACTAGCCGGATCAGCCTCTGGTAGTACTCCCGCCAGCCCAGTACGATGCAGAGCCGTTGATGGATGTCAACGGGATTTGGTATGACCGTCCTCAGCCTGGGATCCGACGAGACCATCCCGGATTCAGGTAGGGGGACGGAGGTGCCCAGCCCCAGCAGCAGCCATCTGGCCAGGGAGGCCAGTACAGCCAGTAGAGAGATCACCAGCCGCAGCAGCAGCCCCCAGTCTACCATTCACATCAACAGTCATCCTACGTTCCTCGTCCCTATCAGCAGGGACAGTCTTGGAGGTGTGAGCCAGTAGGCTCACCAGCCACAGCAGCAGCAGCATCCTCCCACTTACCCCTCTCATCAGCAGCACCAGTTCCAGCAGCCTCATTACCAGAGAGGCTACCCGTCGAGTTCTCCTGGTCCACCATACGAGAGCCCCACCTTGGACGACATAGCCCGCCTCCTCACGGATTAGCAGGCTACTTTCAGACGGGAGATGGACGAGTTCCGCCAGGAGATGCGAGACATTGTGAGAGGGAAGGCCGTCATTCCTGCCCAGATAGAGCCGAACCCCAACAGCCTGAAGCGCAAGTCTGAGCAGGTAGCTTACACTGAGCATGCCACTCCTGGTGATCCATTTGATGATATGTCTGCAGATCTTTTTGATGCTGATTTTGTCACACTTAGGAGCGGTAGGACACCAGCAGGCGGCGGCGCCTCGTCTGAGCTAAACCACGAGGACACCCTTAGAGCGCCAGATGAGGAGGAGGAGAGCGGTACTGAGGTCGCTCAAAATGATGACGGTGGTACTGATGCCACCAAGGATGCTGATCCCACATGCGGTGCTGAGGCCGCCAATACACCAGTTCGACGAGGTGGTACTGATGCCACCCGAGATGCCGAGCCAGATCGCGGTACTGAGGCCGCGAGACGTCCAGCAGGTCCAGCCAGCGATGGTACTGAGGCCACCAGAGTTCATGTAGAGAGATCAGTTGTTTTTCCTTCCACTGATGTATCCCGGAACCATGTTGTGAATAAAGGAAAAGGTTTAGTTTATTCTGGTCCCACTGTGGTGCTTGATGTATGTGTGGATCCGGCCGTTGAGCTGTCTATACCTATTCCTAGTCCTTCATCTGATAAGGACCTTGTGATCCCCTTCCCTAGAGCCCTTCAGATGGGGAAGGGGAAGAAAAAAGAAAAAGATCCAAAAAAGAGAGAGCAGGAGGAGTTCAGCCAGAGCATGATTGATAGATTCCATATACAGCTGACCCTTCAGGAGGCTTTGCAGCACATCCCTCTTCTTCAGCGTTCATTGAGAGATAGGACTACAGTAAGGAGGAGGAGGAGGAACCACCACTCAGAGATCCATGTGCTGACTAAAGCCACGTGTTTCGCGATCCAGAACCGTCTGCCGGCCAAGAGGCCAGATTCAGGAGCCCCATATGTCAGATGTCACATTAGAGAGCAGAGGTTCGACCGGACTCTATTAAATAGCGGATCGTCTATCAACCTCCTTCCGGCAGCCCTTCTCGATCGCTTCGAGTTGGGCACTCTTAGACAGAGCAGGACAGTCCTTCAGTTCACTGATCGATCTGTCAAGAGGCCGAAGGGGTTGTTGCGAGACGTTGTCGTCACTATTCAGGGCCTGCAATTTCCCGTGGACTTCGTAGTGTTGGACATGGAGATCCCTGATTCAGTGACCGATACCCCCATCATTCTCGGTCGTCCGTTCTTGGCCACAGCCAAGGCGGTAACTGACCATGATAGAGGGAAGGTATACTTTCGCGTCGAGGGCGAGAGTGTACAAATAGAGACGGTCGAGGACAACAGAGCCAGAGACAGAGCATGCTCAGAGACCAGTACAGATACAGAGCAGCTGACAGATGCCAGGTTAGACATCCACCAGGACTGTGATTTTGTGATCACAGATGATGAGGCAGCATGGGCATACCCCGCAGCACAGGGCATCCTCTCATTTTCAGACACCGCTGATGCCGAGATGACAACAGAGGAGATCTTGGAGAGCACATCCCTGGTTCAGGATACTTCAGTGGCAGCAGAGCTGGTTCTTGACCGCGACACAGATTTTAGTGATGACGGTGGTACTGATGCCACCGCTGATGATGCAGATCCCTCGGATTCAGAGTTTGATTGGGCAGATTGCGAGGATTTCATGCCATACCTGAGTTCCACAGAGCCTACAACTGAGGAGGAGGTAGATGCCGAGTAGATCAGAGACAATTCCATTGAGCAGCCTTCTTCAGATCCAGTTTGCGAGAGTACGTTCTCATTCTCCCAGGCAGATTTGGCAGCATACACGCATCTTCTTTCGAAGCCAGATCCACCAGCACCCAGCTGTCCAGAGCTGGAGCCGCTCCCTACTTCGCTGAAGTATCGATTCCTTGCGGGCGAGCCTGAGATGTACCCAGTCATCATCTCCGCCGATCTGACTTGAGAGCAAGAATCCCGTTTGATGGGAGTTCTTGAAAAGAACGCAAGGCAATCAGATGGAGCGTAGCAGATCTCCATGGGATTAGTCCATCACGTTTCTCCCACCATATCTATCTCGAGGATGGGGCGAAGCCGTCGCGTGAGTTCCAGCGCCGGTTGAACCCCAACTTGAGAGAGGTCGTTATGAAGGAAATCTCGAAATGGTGGAGTGCAGATTTCATTTATCCCATTTCCGACTCCAAGTGGGTCAGCCCCTTGCATGTGGTGCCCAAGAAGACGGGCATCACGACTGTGATCAGTGAGTCGGGAGAGGAGATTGCTACACGAGTACCCACCTCTTGGCGGGTCTGTGTTGACTACAGGAGACTCAACCAGGCCACCAAGAAGGACCATTTCCCTGCCTTTTATTGACCAGATCATCGAGAGACTAGCAGGGAAGAGCCATTACTGTTTCCTAGATAGGTACTCAGGCTACAACCAAGTGGCCATCGCTCCTGAGGACCAGGAGAAGACCACCTTTACCTGTCCCTTCGGCACATACGCCTTTCGACGCATGCCATTTGGGCTATGCAATGCCCCTGCGACTTTTCAGAGGTGCATGCTGTCGATCTTTTCAGACATGGTAGGGGAGTGTTTGGAGGTCTTCATGGACGATTTCTCGGTCTACGGCGACAGATTCGACTCCTGTCTTGACTGCCTAGACCGAGTACTCCAGCGATGTATAGAGGTCCATTTGGTGTTGTCTTGGGAGAAGAGTCACTTCATGGTGACTCAAGGGACGGTGCTTGGCCATATCATCTCCAACAGGGGCATGGAGGTCGATCCGGCCAAGGTTGATGTCATTAGAAAACTCGCACCGCCGTCCAATTTGAGGCAGCTATGGTCATTCCTGGGGCACGTCGGCTTCTACCGACGATTCATTCATGATTTCAGCAGGATTGCCCGGCCGTTGACTGACCTCTTGATGAAAGACACCGAGTTCCTTGTCGATGACAAGTGTCTTTCGTCCTTTGAGACTCTCAAGCAGTGTGTCATTGAGGCTCATGTTCATCAGCCGCCTGATTGGTCTCTCCCATTCGAGATCATGACGGATTCCTCCGATTTTGCCGTGGGGGCCGTGCTGGGACAGAGGAGGGATGGAGTCCCCTTTGCTATTCACTACGCTAGCCGCACATTGGATTCCGCCCAACGGAATTATACGGTCACAGAGAAGGAGATGCTAGCCGTAGTGTTCGCCCTAGATAAGTTCAGATCTTATATCATTGGATCTAGAGTGACCTTATACACTGATCACAACGCCATCCGATACCTCATGGCAAAGAAGGATGCCAAGGCCAGACTTACTAGATGGATCCTTCTACTCCAGGAGTTCGACATTGAGATCAAGGATAAGCCTGGAGTCAAGAATGTGGTGGCGGATCATCTCTCCTGTTTAGAGCAGCCTGAGGAGTCTGAGCATATTGATCCTATTTGTGAGACCTTCCTAGATGAGGCAATCCTTGCTATCACCTCACTCCCGTGGTATGCCGATATTGTGAACTTTCTCGTTGCTGGGAAAGTCCCATAAGATTGGACCAGGCAGAGGCTTGAGACCTTCCTTGCGAAGGCTAGGTCCTACCACTGGGAGGATCCCATCCTTTACCACGAAGGAGGGGACAGCGTCTGGCATCGGTGTATTCCTCAGGAGGAGCACCATAGCATCCTCACTTACTGCCACAAGCTTGAGGCAGGAGGACATCATTCTGGGAGGAGAACAGCGCAGAAAGTGCTCTAATCCGGCTTGTGGTGGCCTACCCTCTTCAAGGACTCTGATGAGTTCGTGAAGAGGTGTACTGACTTTCAGAGGATGGGCACCTGTGGACAGCATGATATGATGCCGATGCAGCCCATTCACTTCTGTGAGGTTTTTGACGCATGGGGCATCGATTTCATGGGTCCATTCCCTAAGAGTCAGGGATTCGAGTACATTCTGTTGGACGTTGACTATGTTAGTCATTGGGTTGAGGCTATCCCCGCCCGAGCCGCTGATGCGAGGACAGTTTGCAGATCTTTGAGGAAGCACATCATCACGCGGTTCGGGGTTCCTCGACTTTTGATTTCAGATGGGGGGTCTCATTTCATCAACGACCAGGTAAAGGCCCTTGCTAGCGAGTTCGGTATAGACCATCGTGTTGCTACACCTTACCATCCACAGACGAATGGTCTAGTCGAGGTGTCGAATAGGGAGATCAAGACTATATTGCAGAAAGTCGTCCGCCCTGACCGAAAGGATTGGTCACTGCTTTTGGACTCGGTTTTGTGGGCATATAGGACGTCTTTCAAGACACCATTGGGCACATCTCCCTTTCGCCTCGTATATGGCAAGCCGTGCCATTTACCTGTTGAGCTGAGGCACATGTCACTATGGGCAGTTACTGAGATACTTATGGATCCAGATGGTGTAGGAGACCAGAGGAGGGCAGAGTTAGCAGCCCTGGAGGAGTTGAGAGATACCACCTTCTCAAACAGCCTACATTATAAGGAGAGAGTGAAGGAATGTCATGATTCTCACATCAGCCACAAGCATTTTGAGCCTGGACAGAGAGTATGGTTGTTTGATGCGAGGCTTCGTTTATTTCCAGGGAAGCTACAGAGCAAGTGGAAGGGACCCTACTTGGTGAGAAAGGTACACGACAATGGTAGCATTGATATATCCGAGTTGTCTTCTGAGAGTACCTTTCGAGTGAACGGCCAGCAGCTCAAGCCATTTCTAGATCATGAGCCGCGGGTCGTAGATGTTTCCCCTATTCATTTTGCGTGAGATGTGGTCTTTGACTCACATCTAATGCATCTCATGCCTGATCTTCACTGATCTTCCACCTTGTATAGATCCAGATGTCTATATCACTACATTCTTTAGTCCCACATCCCTTTCCTCATCTTTTGATTATGCTATACTTAGGGTGCACTTTACCCCAAGTATAGGGGGGATGTAGGACCTTCGGGTATTTCTTTTGTTTCTTTCTACCCCTGTTTTTGCTGCCTATACTTAGGGATATTTTACCCTAAGTATAGGGGGGGTAGACCTTGTACATTCTGCACTCGGTTTTCCCTTTGTGTACAGTCTGCTATACTTAGGATTACTTGATCCTAAGTATAGGGGGAAGACCCGAGATCCTCTTGACTTGATAGTCATTCATTCATCTTTGTATATAGCCTTCCTTTTCACTTCCCTATACATAGCACGAATTATGTCTTCTTCATCGCTCTTGACTCTGAGGACATCGTTCGAGCTAAGTATAGGGGGGGTGTATATATTCCATATATACTTTAGCCATAACTCGTACTTTGTGTGAGTGTGTAAATAAATAAAATGGCTAAAAACCTAAAAATCACAAAAATTAAAAATTTTCATGTACATAATCATTCTTTTATTTGCACATAAATAGCTAGTGTACAAATTATTTTTGTAAAAATGTTTTCAAAAATCTTTTGTGTAAAGCTTGTGTAAATATTTTCTTATCAAAATTATGTATATAGTACAAAATTTTTCCAAAATGTTTTGAAAATCAAAAGTTTGCAAAAATCTTGTGTAAATGTGTGTAAATACTTTTGCAAAACTTGCACTTCATGCATCATCCATTCATGATTTCAAAACATTTTTCAAAAATTTTGCATGTTTGTAAAAATTTGTGTAAATAGCATCTTTGTGTATATGTACATATGCATATAGTTTTTCTGGATGATAGTTGACATTTAAACTAGCCTGGAATCAAATTGAGAAATGGAGCTTGATTAAGATCTTAATCCACCTAATTTCTAAGATGAACCTTATAGGGCTTAGGTTTAAGGCTTTTCAGGTCCATGGTGACTTAATTCTTTGAGTCCACTAGGCTATGATCACATGTCATCTCAATGAGCCTAAGTAGAACACTTAACAACAACACATGACTCATATAGACAATGGCTTTACTTGGACACCAGCACTTTGCACCGAGCTCTCCACCGATGAGGTGGTGAGGAGGCAGTCTTCCTTGACTTGGGGTAGCATATGAGGGTAGTACTTCTAGGCAGAACCTCTCTTCTTCTTTTAGTGAAGGAAGTGCATCTCAACTTGGGGTGGTTGCCATGAGGTCTAACGACGAGAGTTGTGGGTTGCAATAAAGCTTTAAAAGAGGGATAGTCTACTGGCTCAAGAGGAAAAACTCCTTGTATATATGCTGCACATGTATATGTTGTATATATGCACTTGAAAAAAATGTGAAAAAGAAAATAACTCCAAAAAAGTGGTGGGTATGATAGAAAATGATAATCCCACCGGAGTATGTATATAGAGTGCAATAAGCAAAGCTTGAGTTCATGATCCACCTTATGTAGCTTGCAGCAGGGAGACTTGGCTACACTGGTCAAGCTCCCAAGGGTACATGGCTACACTGGCCTTGACCCATTCTCTTCTTCCCCCTCTTCTCGAGCTGGTTGAACTTGAACTTAGAAGGGAATACCCCGCTCCTCGAGGAAAGAGTGGCCAGATTGGGGTCATAGAGTTACCTTGTTGGGGAGGGTTGTCAAGTTGCCATTTTTGAGGTGGAGAGCTTATACCTCACATTCACAGGACAAGGAAAGATTCATGGTCTTCAGGGTTTGTGATTGATGACTTGTTTTGATCTGGAGCATTGAGGAGTCTTGGTTATAGATTAGTGGAACTTAGAGGCTGTTGGGTTTTAAACTTAAGTCCAAATAAGGTTCCGACACATTAATAATCCAAAGATCTGATCGAGCTCCATACCTCAATTTAATGAAGGCAAGTTTAATAATCAACCTTGATCCATGTACATTCTTCTCTTTTTCTTTTTCTTTCTGTTTTTTCACTTCTTTTTCAAATAAGTGTTTGCTAAGGGACTAGCAAAGTTAAGTATAGGGGGGTGATGAATACTCATTCATCACTCTTTATTCTTATATTTTAGCTACAAAAACCTTTGCAAATGCATGTATATAGTTGTAAATATAAATAATTACCAAAAGCATGCATGGTGTAAAAAGTAATAATTAGCATGTTTTTGTGCAAAAATAAAAGGATAAAGATTAAAAAGAAAAAGAGGGAAATATTTAGAATAAATATTGAGCAACCTAACCCAAGGGAGGGCTCAGCATGGGCCTGACCGCATAAAAGCCAAAGTAGAGGGAGACAGGGGGCTCATTCATGTAAATATATATGTAAATAAAATAAAAATATTTTACTCCCAAAAATAGACTAAAAAGTGCTTGTAAATATTTGTATATGTTTATAAATATAAAATCAAGATAAAAATAGAAAAATCAAAAAGAAAACAAAAATAGATTACTTATGCATAACCACCATGTACATAGCTCCTTTATCTGTATTTATTTTACTTTGTAAATAAATAAAATTAATCTCCAAAAATTTTGTAAATATTTTACTTTTTATGATGTAAATAAATAAAATAAAAACAATTAAAACAAAAACAAAATAAAAAGAACAAAATTAAAAACCCAAAAATATATTGTAAATATACCATGCATATACATGTACATATATATTTATTTTACTATTATAAATAAATAATAAAAATAAAATAAAAATATCTTTTTATTCCTTATTTTATGATATAAATAAATAAAATATAAAATGGGAATAAAAAGGTATAGAAATAACAAATTAAAAATCAAAAATCAAAACCATATATTGTACATATACCTATATATAGCTATATAATGTACATACCTTATTTTTACTTTGAAAAATTAATTAAAAATCACTAAAAGTAGAAAAAATTAAAACAAAAATATTTCATGTTTTAAGTTTTTAATAATTCATCCATTTACTATTTTTAATTGATTTTACAAATCATTTACACGTGGCTGTCTCTCATTGGTCCACGGGGGGGGTTGACCGCCCGGTCAACTCCCCCCTGTGGACCACTTCACACGGGTCCTGTGTGCCCGACCCGGTTTCTCGGATTTTTCCCATCCATACCCGATCACCATCCCCCTAAACCCCGGGTCCGGTCCGCTCACGTCACATCCGACATCTTCGCCGGCACACCCACCTCGGGCTCCGCGCTCCACATTACCCTACCCGATCACTTCTAGCCGGACCCGCACCCATATAAAAGCTGAGCTCCGCCACTTCACTCCTCATCTTTGGCTCACTTGTTCACCACCCAGGGACCTCCACCGGCTTGGCGAGAGTGACAGCTTGCTCCAGCATGTGTCGCAGCGAGGAGGGAGCAAGGGACCACTGATCCGGCGGGTTTGCTCCGTCGTGCTCCGCCCAGAGCAGAAGCCAGAGCCTCGGACGACGACGGTCCTCGAGGCAAGGACCCAGAGCATCCCCAGCTCGTTCCCAGTCGACCCATCCACCCAGGTAGCGCAGATTCTTCTTCCTTTTCTTTAATTTTCGATTAGCCCCAAATCGCCCGTCGCCGACCACCTTCGATTCCGGTCACGTATGCCTCCCATTCGACCATCGGGCTGCACCATAGCCTCCGCCTTCCTCACGCGCACGTTCTCTGCCCCTCCACTCAATCCAGCTCGCACAGGAGCTGGGGATTCGAGCTCCTCCGTCCACCCCCTCGCCGGAGCTCGACCACTACGCCTCACCGTCCACTTTCACTCTGCCTAACGGGGTCGAGGCAGTTTGCCCTCGACCCAGGAGCTCTTTGGTTATACTTTGCAGGTCAATCGAGGGCCATCTGAGGCTCTCCTACTTGGGCATCGGAGCTTCTCCTCCGCCTAAGTCGACAGAGCTCTCCGGAGCTCCGTTGGTTCATCGGAGGAGTGCTACAGATGCGGGGAGTCGAGTCGAAGCCTCTCCGATCATCAGCTTCCCCCACGGAGGCTCGGAGCGCGCGTACTGGGCCGGCGAAGTTCACTGACCACTTGTTCTTCGAGGACCTTCAGCAGCCGTCGGATCCCCTTCGACCTCCAGTCCGCATCTCAGCCGTCTATCTGAGGAGGTACCGTCAGCGTCAGATCCTTGGAGAGGCGATCCGCACCGTCCGATCAGAGGAGCTTTCCCACGCTGCACCAGAGCCATCCGATTCGACACGTGGCGAGACCATCACCGCTCGATCAGGACGAGGGCTTCCTTCGTTGGGCGCCACCCACTCCCAGTCGTTCATCTACCCACGTGGCGCCCATCCGTCGGTCGACTTAATAAAGGGTAATTTACCCTTAGGCCCTTCTCTTTAGTTTATTTAGTGTTTAGTCCTGTAAATAAATAGCATAGTTGTTTTATTTTTGGTACATTTGCACTTTGGTCCCTGAGTTTTACTTTATTCGCACATACGCCCCTGTTTGTAGTGTAGCACGTGCATCGACACGTGCCTTTTGGGATATTTTGCATATTTAGCTCTGTAGTTCTGCAATGTTATGAAATGAATGAATACTTTTAGATAATTGCAGATATGCCCCTGTGAGTAGTTTTTATACGCATGTGAGTGATATTTGTGGGTAAATTACAAACAAGTCCTCGGACTTTTGGTACCTGTTACCAAATAGCCCCAGAACTTTGTTTTGTTTACATTTAGGTCCCTGAGTGCCCCAGACACGCGCCGCATGCGTGCTTTCTTGGGATTTTTGCACCAGACCCCCCAGAGCTTTGGGTATTTGCGTACAGGTCCCTATACGCTGTACATAAGTTTTCTTTTTGAATAAAATAGTAAATCAACTCCAAATCCAATGAAAATTGGACACATGGCTCCTGCCATGTTGTAAAATTTTCTGGAATTTTTGGAGACATTTTTGTTTTGATTTGATATTTTTAAAAATTCAAAAAAAGTCATTTTCATTGCTGTTTGTTTTAAAAATTCACAAAAAAAGATTAAAACTTTTTTAAAAATTACAAAAAAATTAGCTACTGTTTGTTTTGGCTTGTTTGATTTTCTGGCCAATTTTGGCTATTTTTCATTATATAAAACTCATAAAAATTACAAAATACTAAAAATCTTATAAAAATCCTAATAAATAATTTAGGAAACCCAAAAATAATAATTAAGGTGCCTAAATTTTCCTTGTTTCTTTCTTTTTACAGGAAAATTACCTCCAGGCTTATTGAGGACCTGTCAAATTTAAGAGACTTAAGAGCCTGTCATGGATGGTGCTACCTCGCTTTCTTTATTTAATTTTATCGTGGGAAAGCGATCATCTTGATCGTGTTCTCAGTCATCAACCTGTCATGGATGGTGCTGCATATCATCTTGAATTCCTGGAGGTGAGGTGTGGCTCTTCGGTCGGTAACCCATGGAACTTGGGTAGAAGCTGAATAGTGTGGGGCCGAAGCTCGAAATCTCCATGGATAGGCGGAAGTCTGATCCAACGGTGAGTGAGGGAAGCGGCTGGGTTGTGCAACTCTCTCATGATGGTCTGTGGTGGTCTCTCAGCGTCGGGATCACCTCCTCCTGCATCAGGTCCTCCTCCTCCTCCACCTCCGCCACCGCCTCCTCCGCCAGCTCGGTCTTCTCTCATCTGTGCTATCTCTCTCATGAGATCACCCATGTAAGTACCCTGGTCACGGATCTGCCTCTGCATGGTCTCCAGGGATGCAAGAAGTGAATTATTGATGGCGGCTTGATCTATGAAGTATGGAGGGTGCTCATGATCATCGGGATGCTCGCCTCTGTCTGCCATTGTTGGATTTTCTGAAAAAGCAAAAGAGGCCATCTCAGGTGCTGTCGAATGTCCCGAACTCTGTGATGCACTGAATTATGAAACTATTGGACTGAGTGAGGTAGAATGAGAAGGGTGATCGAGGGGGAACATGATGGAGGTAAACTCAGGCTCGGAGAGCGGACTCTCCGAGGTATTCCTAGATGAATGAGGAGGAGTGCTAGATAGCGGTGCTGACAGAGTCGGCCTAAGAGATCTCCGTCCCATCATCTTGATTATTGGAAAGAGTAGGGCTAATGCAGAAGAAGAGGAAGGAAATGAAACAAAATTGCGCACAATTGTGTTGTGTTTTTGATCTTGACCTAAGAAAAACTAGCAATCAAACATAAAGCAGGGGTGAGTTCACCAACTCAACACATGAAGCCGTGAAGGTTCGGCTTTTATCTTGTCAATTTTATCTTGATTCAGGAATTAGTCTTTTCACGAGTCCTTAGAGCGCTACGCCTAAAGGAGAGAGAGTACTGCCGGAAAAGTATTCCCGTACTTGTCCTCCTCCTGTGTAACATGTAACTTGCGCTTTTTAAGGTCCTTGTAACCCTTCCTGGATCCCTACTCAGCCAAAGAAATAGAGGGAGGAAACCGATAGGCGAAACCGATACTTCAGACCTCGCTCGCAACGGAATCACCCGTGAGCGTACAAGGTCCTACTCGGACGCAGCCGGTGAGACAGACACACCCGTGAAGGCGTGGCCTAAGCTCGGTACTTCGGACAAGGTCGATGCTCACACAATAGTGAGTCACCAATGGCGACCAAGCCCTACTCGACTACGTACGATAGTAGCGCCATTACTTCGGAAATCCAGGCGATACACAAGGCAGCCACAAGTTGGGTTTTTGGCTCTAATCCTTACGAAGCGCTCACCTCACTTGGAAGGAGACCTTCCCATGCAACCTGAATACAAGTGAGGGTGTTACTCTCCCCAAACAATGAATCCAATTACCGATTTTATTTTTCGTCAAGGTTTTCTTAGCAATCCCTTTTTTTTATTTTTTTGGTGCGCTTCTTTTGAGTAGATTCAAACAAGCGCTTAACGGTTTTTGTATTTTCTTTGATCCTACTTTGTCCAAAATAGAGGGAGAATAGAGTCGGAAAAGCCAATGCAAGTCGACACCAAGGTGGAAATCTCACCTTTGTGCCTAGATGATGGATGCAAAGTGAGAAGACTTACAGTGAATCCCAGCTCTCTCCATGCGAGATGCAAAGCAGAATTTATAAACCTAATCTACATGACGATATGCAATACGGAAATCGTCCTAAGGTAGGAAACTTCTAGCGTAAAGAACCACAAGCTAACCACTAACCCTCAATCCTAATGTCCGGTCTAGGCTCACCCCTCCTCTGCTCAACACACTTGAGTTAGGAGAAAGCGCTTTTGTGGGATGAGCTCGCGGCGCGCGGATCGAAAGCTAATGGTCAACTGTTTAATTAGTCTAAGTCCAAATACGATCTATAGGAGCATGCAAAGGTTATTAGTGTGTTTGGACCTATTCTAATCGAATCAAGCAAGGCCTACAACTAAGGGTTCAATCCACAAAAGAAATGAAAAAGGAAAACAAAACCGGAAAATGACAACGGAAAAACGCGAGAAAAGCCGCGGTGAGCCCCCGGGTGAACAAACACCCGGAAATTAGGCCCGGTAGTGTCGAAGAGTCCAAGAGTCCAAGTACCTGTATTATTACAAATTAATAAGTCACTCTTCACGAAAATAAAAATGCGATCTAATCTAATCACTCTCTCACTCATCCTGCTCTCTCTCATGCCGGATTGGCTTAAGAAAAGCCGGCTACGCCTCACGTGGTTGCTTCGGATCCCCTAAGCGATCCGCCTCGCTCCGCGGTCCCTCGCAAGAAGACAAAAGAGTGGTCAGAATAGCTCAACAAGATATATCAAAAATAAGAGAGACAAAAATGAAGCAATAGTAGACAATCAACACAATCAAGCAAAAATAAAGAACTACTCGTTGTTGCTCCCCGGCAACGGCGCCATTTGATAAACACAGAATTGAACGCGGTCGTATTGACTCACAAGGCGAGTCAACAATCGGTGTGTTGACCACACAAAATCCTAGGTTTAATCAACGATTAACCCACACTACAGATCAACAATTAGAAATAAATGTGGAGTTAAAATTTATTTTTAACTCTGCACAAAATGTATAGCAAGCAAGTATGCAGAGAGTTCGAACACAAGGAGCAAACATGGTAATTCAAAAAAATATGCGTGAGTGAATGTGTAAAGTGTCTACACTAAGCAAGCAACAAATATTTTTGTGGGGTTTTGATTTTTATTATTATTTTTTTGAATTTTGAATTTTGTATTTTGATTTTTAATTCTCTGATTTTTTATTTTATATTTTTTTATTTTTTTCTTTTTCAATATTGGAATATAAAGATAATGTAATAAAAGAGAAGATAGAATATTAATAAAAATGTGTAAAAATAGCCAAAAATTCAGAAATAAAACCTTTTTGGTATTTTTATGATTTGTTACTATTTTTATGATTTTTGGGTATTTTTCTGAATGTTTTTGGTATTTTTAAATAGTGAAACAAACTAAAACAGTGGACAAGCTACTGGCTGGGGTAAAATGGGAGTTAAAAATAACAAACAACCATAAAATTTTCCCAAACTAATTTTCAAATAAAGATAATAAAATATAGAACAAGCAAGAGCTGAGTTTATATTTTTCTGAGTTTTCTTTGATTTTATATATTTTTTTGAAGTTTTTAAGTGTTTTCGAATTTTTAGGGTTTTTCCTTTGAGATTTTTAGTGATTTTTGAACTGACACTAAAATAGGTTAAAATAAACACTAGGGAATTTTTCGAGGTATTTTAATATTTTTTTGGCATTTTATAAGCTAAACAGCAGACAAAAAGTAAGATTTTGATTTTTAATAAATATAAAAATGAAATAAAATCAAAAACTAAAAATATGGCGTGGAAGAACAAGCATACATGAGCTTAACCCTAATTTTTGAGAATTTTTGGAATCAAAATGAAGGTCCAAACAAATAGATCAAGCAAGCAACAATTAAAGGCCTTGCAGGGACTATATGGCAAATAGACAGAAGTCCAGGGGCATACATGTAATTTTCCATAAAAGTTTGAACTGAATATTTAATTCACAAGACCAAACATAAATCACAAAAGCCGCAGGGGTATCGTCGCAAATTTCCCTACCTGGGCGCGTGACTTGCACGCGCTGGCGAGGACTAAAAAGTAATTTCCACAAAAGCCGAGGGCTTACATGCAATATCTCCAAACATTTAACACTTAATATCAGAGTTTTGGTACTGAAACAAAATAAGCCAAAGGCCGAGGGCCTCTATGCAAAATGCCCGCACCTCACGTGTACAGGTCACGTGAGGTGACGTGGCCGAGGACCTAGGTGTAAATATTTAAAGTTCGAGGGCCTTTTTGCAAAATTTACAAAATATTTGAACTACTACGAAAAGTTTTGGAATTAAAACTAAATTACAAAAATGGCGGGGGTGCGACTGCAAAATACCCTCGCTGGGACGATCCAATGGCGGAGCTTTCCCCACTTGCCACGTGGCAGCACGACGATGCTCGATGACGGTTCGGCGATGGACGTCTGAGATTAGATCCTCCTTTGTTGATCCAACGGTCGAGGCGAAGGAGGATCAGACGGGGGCTGTGCGATCTGGGAGGAGCTCCTTGATCCGATAGCTAGGAGGTGATGACAAAGAACAACGAAGAACGTCGGCGAGGCGAACTTCGTCGTCCCCGATCTCCGTCCTCCGGCAATGGCAGGGCTTCAAAATGGACGTGGAGTGTCCTGACGTCTTCCTCTTCCTCCTAGAGTCGTCAAAAACCCACGGCGATGGTCGTGGTGCTCGCTGGTAGCTGGCGGAGCTACGGGGCTTCGAAAACTCCGGCGAGCTTCAAAACTCATCTCTAGGCACGCTTGGGCGTGCGTTGACCTGCAAAAAAAAAGTCAAGAGGTCCAGGGTAAACTGCCTGGACCTCTGGATGGGCGTGGGGATGCGTGATACGAGGTGGCGATGAACGGCCGGAGGTGCGCTCCGGCCAAGTGAATGAATCGAGCGAGATAAGCGATGGAACTCTAATTTTTGGGGGGCTTTTCATCCTAAGACTAACAGGAACTTAATGCATGAAAGAAATAAATGGGGGAAGGCCCTCAATGACCAGAACCAGAGGAAATGTCGAACCTCGACCGCCGGAGTTGCGGGAGGTGTGGGAGACGCCTCCGACCTCTGAAGCCTTGGCTGAAGAGCTCTCGTAGGAGGTGTCACCTCCAGGAAGCTCTGGAGCACGAGATAGGCGCGGGGGGTGGACCGAAGGGAATCCAAATTCAAACTGAAGGTCGGGGGTTCTCTTTATTTGGTTTGACCTCGAGCTGCAGGGGCTCGAAGATCAACGATTCTGGAGCGTCCCAGTGATGCAATCTCCAAGGTAATCGCAAGGCGGGCAAGGTGGTTGGTAGGGGAAGAAGATTGCAGAAGGGTGCGAGGAGAAAAGGTGAAAGGATTGGTTGGTAAAAAGCTAAGAAAATGGCTCAAAAACCAAGCCACTGACAGGGGGTAGGTGGGGAAGGCGACCAGTTGACCGGGGTCAACTGGTGGCGCCTCCTGGTTGGTCCACGTGGACGAACCAGGAAAAACCCACTGGAAATGATTTGTAAAATCGATTAAAAATATAAAAAGATTTTATTAATTTTAGGTTATAAAATAAAAAATGTTTCTTATTTTCTAAATAATTTTATGGCGATTTTTAATTATTTTTATGAGGCTTATTTTTACAAGTTCCTTTTTATAGCCCTATATAGGTATATTACCTATGTATTTTAGTATTTTATTTTTATTCTGTGTATTTTATTTTTATTATTTTTATTTTTTTATTTTCTAAAATTATAAAATACTTTTATACATGTAAATATATTTTTATTTCATTTTTCTGATATGTTTTGTATGTTTAATAAAATATGAATAAGTATTGTATAGGTATATTTATAGGTATAATACCTATGTATTTTATATAGGTATTTTTATTTTATGTTTCTTTTGGGTTTTTCTTCTGATTTTAATGTACATATATGTTACAGGTAATATTTACAAAATAATAAAAATATAAAATTATAAACATAATTAATAAATGATAAATTGAATATTTTAATATGTACAAGTATACAATAGGGGTCCAAAACTCAACTTTCAAACCGTAGCTCTGCCAAATGTGAAACCACCGCCATTAAATAGCTTATTTTCTTCTATATACAATTAAAGGTGAGTTTGCTGCATTTGGACTTGTCAGTTGTGAGATACGGGTCTGGGAAGTTGGGATTCTGGATTTTTATTCATACCATAACTTCTTATCTGTACATTATTTTTCTGTGACTAAATTTTTTATTTTTCTTTATTAAATTATCTACAACTTTTATGTATAAAGTTTCTTTATTTGATGTATAAAAAGTGGAACAAAAAATAGGTCCCAAAATGAATAAAGAATGTATAGAATTACTAGGTATTTGACCCTTATCTCCCCCTACTTTATTCCTTGTCGACCTATTCATCAAGATGCCTAGGTCTCAGGGTTTCGGGTCATAAAATATTTACAATATTTTATTCTTTTTCTTTTCTTTTATTTATTCTATAATTTTGGCTTTAATTACAGTATTTTATACCCTATTTGGATGCACATGCATGAATGCTAAGATGATGAAATCAATGTTATTTACATGCATTTGCTAGGGTTTTTGGTGCCAAAATGATAGAATAAAGATGATGAAATGTGGGTTCATCAGGGAGCTACTTATCACTTACACAGTACAAGAAGAGATTCATGGTCATTAGAGTTTGTGTATGTAGACTTGTTCTGATCTGGATTATTAAGGAGTTTTGACCATAGATTCGTGGAACTTAGAGGCTGTTGAGTTTTGAACCTAGGTCCAAATAAGGTTCCGACAAACTAATAAGCCAAAGGTTTGACTGAGCTTCATACTCCAAATTAATGAAGACAAGTTTAATAATCAACCTTGATTCTCCTTCTGTTTCTTTTCTTTCTCTTTTCACTTCTTTTTCAAATAAGTGTTTGTTAAGGGACTAGCAAAGGTAAAGTATAGGGGGTGATGAATCCCTGATCATCACTCTTTATTCTTTTATTTTAGCTAAGTATCTTGACAAAGCATCATGTAAATAGGTGTAGGTACAACAACTTAGCAATATGCATGCATGTGTTAATATTACATAATTAGCATGTATTTGTGCAAAAATAAAAGAATAAAGAAAAAGAAAAAGGAAGGAGGTATTTAGAATAAATACAGAGTGACATGAATCCCAAGAGAGGGCCAAGCATTGGTCTGATCGTCAAATAAAATAAGTAGATGGAGATAGGGTCCACTCTATATTGTACATGTCCTGAGTGTAAATAAATAAATTATTTTTACCAAAATAAAAATAAAATTATGTTTTTACCTCATTGTATATATTTCTAAAAATAAAATAAAACTGAGAAAAATAAAAATAAACATAAAATAAAAGTCTCTCCCACGTGTACATAATACATGTATATATATTTTCTTCTTTATTTGTTATATACCTGTAAATAAATAATAAAAATACAATAAAATTATTTTATACTCCAAAAATTATACTGAAAATAAATAAAATATAAAATTAGGGTATTTTTGGTAAAAAAATTAAATTAAAAATAATTGTATAAAATTCATAAGTATATTATACATGTGTTTAATACAATATACTGTATATAGAGTAATATATTTTTCATAAAAATAAATAAAAATCACAGAAAATTTCCTTGAAGAATAATAAACATTTTTATTTTATTCATTTTTTAGTTTAAGTTTACTTATTAATTTTTATTTATTTATCTTTCATTTTCCATGTTATTTTGTCCTGTAGTGATTTTTGTTTCTTTCCTACGCCGCTCCTGATTGGTCCACGTCCGCATGTTGACCCGGGTCAACCCCCTCTTCCAAGGCTTGTCCCGACCCAACTGCGTGGCCGGATTGATTTCTCAGAATTTTCTCCATCGGATCACGCCACCTGATTCCCCGATTCTTCGCCCGCACCTCCCCTGTGGATCCGTGACCTTCGCGGATCCCTAGGAAGGCACGGATCCTCCTCGATTCACGTGCTTCTACCCAATTTCTCCAACAACCTGGGAGCACTATAAATCATCTCATCCTCTCCCCTGACAGTAGCTCGTGCCTCGCTCCCTTTTGACACCCTAGCCACCTTCAGTTGAGTGACAACCGTCTGGAGCCATCGAGTCAGAGCTACCCTTTGCAGGACCTTGTGCGCGTTGGGAGTTCTCCTTCTATCCATTCCAGAGCTCGCCGGAGCAGCTCCAGGTGCACGTCACCGTCATGCCTATCTAGTCGTTGGAGCCTCTATCCGAGCCGTCCAGTCGACGCGAAATCGTCTCACCATCATGCCGACAACTTCCGATATTCCATCGGAGCTGGGGATCTCTTCCTTGGCTCTGGTGAAGTTCGCCTGACACCTGTTCTTCCAGACATGCTACGCACCGTTGGATCGACCGAGACTCTCCAGATCATATCTTGATCGTCCATCCAGCCGACTTGTCAGACCGTTGAATGTCAGATCTGACGTCCACGACCCACGTCCCTGACCGTTCTGGCACCTTCAGATCTGACACCTGACGCCATCAGAGCCGCACGTCCACACCTTCTCCAACGGCCGATATGTGTCCCCTCCACGCGCGCCTCACGTGCTGCAAGGGTATATATATCCCTTTTTACCTCACACTTGTTTTATTTATGATCTAGTCCATAAAATAAAGTTGTAGTTGAACTTATTTGCATTTTAGTCCCCGTAGTTTTTGTTATTTGCAATTTAGTCCACACTGTCTGGAGACATGTGCGTCGTCACGTGAATTTTGGTGTATTTGCATGTTTAGTCCTGAATCTTTTATGTGTTAATGTTTGATTGAGATATTTTCTGAAACTGCAAATATGCCCATGTAAGAGTGGAATTGACACATGTGTGGATTTAATTAGAAAAATTACATGACCGATCCTGAACTTTTAGAACTTATTAATGTTTAGTACAGAAGCTTAAATAAATTACATTTAGGTCCCTATGAACTATGTGTTGAGTTTTAATTAAATAAATATCAAAACTATTCGGAAAATTCCCCAAAAAATATAAGTAGCTCCTGCTATTGTGTAATATTTTTGGTAATTTTTGTGACGTATTTTGATTTTATTTGTTATTTTCTAAAAATAGAAAACTCTAAAAATTACTTCTTTCTATTTTAGAAAATCTATAAAAAATAGAAAAATACCTTTAAAATTCCATAAAAATTTTAGTTGCTTATTTTGTATTCTTTTAATTTATTTATCAGTTTCATTTTATTATCTTTTACAAAACACCTAAAAAATACAAAAGACTAAAAATCTTATAAAAATTCTTAAAAAGTCTATAAAAATCAAAAAAATATGTTTTCAATTTCTGTAGTTAGATTTTATTTTATACTTTCACATAAAATTACTACCAGGATTTTGAGCATTTTAAATATTTTTAAATTGCATTTCTATTCAGACTGTACACTATTTATTATTTTTTTACTTTCTTTTATTTTTAGAAAATTTTATAAAAATCAGAGAAAGCCCATAAAATATTAAAAAACACTTGAATATTTTAAAAACACAGAAATAATTTTATTTTGAATTTTTGAGTATTTTTAAACCTTAAAATAATTATCTGAGTTTGACTTTCTCTTTTTCTTATACATTTTCTCATTAGAAAAGAAAATATAAAAAAATTAAAAATTAAAAACCACCAAAAATATTTTTATTTCCTTTTGGATTTCTTGACTACTTCGTAGAGTTTTTCCGTGTTCCTTGTGTTCGACCATGGTGGCTATACCAGGTTAAATAAATAGCAAGACCGCTTGCCTTGATTTTCATGCTTGTTTGATTTTGTTGGTGGTCTGATATTTCTTGTTGAGCCCGATTCGAGTGGTTGAGGTCGCAATGACCTTTGATATCACTCCGCCTCTATCGCTCGGGCCGCTCATCAGCAAGGGATCTATTTCATGCTCGTTGTGCTGCTCACATATTGAATCTAGTTGTTTAAGATGAATTACGCATGATAAAAGGAGTCATCGAAAACATCATAGAAAGTATCAAAATTTTAAGTATCCACCTTCCAGACTTCAGAAATTTCAGCATATTGTATAAGATCAGCATTTGATTACAAGGGAAAAGGGCTTGATTTTGGATTGTCCAACTCGTTAGATTTCCACATATGAAATGTTGAAGTATGCATTGATTTTTAAGAAAGCTTTTGTAGAGTTGTCAGTCTGTGGTTCATCATATAATCATTTGCCAGAACCCATTGAGTGGTTGGATACATCAAACGTTTGTGATATCTTTTAGAGATTTTCAATGATGCCACTCAAGTTTTTTCAGGTGTTAAATATCCCACTTCTAGATTTTTTTGTTTCACATTGCAAATACTAATAATGCATTCACAGATGCACAAAGCGAGCTCTTTCCAGTCAATCGATGATAGAAGATATGCACACCAAATTCAGCACTTATTGGGGAGAATGTAATGTTTTGACATTGATGAGTATTGCTGCCATATTGGACCCATGAGGGAAGAAGAAACAATTGGAGCATATCATTCTGATGTTGTATAAAGGTATGGATCTTGAAGTTCAAATTCAAAAAATAGTGGATTCATGTCATTCTATCTTTAAATGCTATGAAAGAATGCACTTGACACTCAAATCAAAAGTTGAGTCCCAACCTATTGTAAGAGCTAAGACTTCAAATGCGAGCCAAGACTTCAAATGCAAGCCAAGGGGGGCATGATAAACACCATCAATTTCTATTATCCTTTAATAAAGACAAGAATGCAATTGATAGTTCGATCTCATAACTTGACATGTATTTTAAAGAAGGTTTTATGAAGATAACGACTCTTTTGATATTTTGGAATGGCGGAAATTAAATCAAGGAAAATATCCGACCCTCTGAAGAATGGTTAGAGATGTCTTGGCAGTTCCCATGAGCATAATTGTCTCTGAATCGGCTTAATATGGGTGATTGTGTGATATCCGATTCTAGGAGTTCATTGGCGGCATTACAGTGGAGGCTATACTTTTGTTGTGAGGACTGATTAAAGGAAGAGTTCAAAGATGAATACTTGGCATTGGTAAGATAAGAGTTCATTTATTCGCTAATAAATTCTACTTTTGGTTTGTATCTTTAACTTGACCTTTACTTATATTTTTTACTGAGAAAGGACTTTTACTTATAATTTTGTAGACCGATCTTACTATCGAGGAAAATTACATACATATCGCCTCCTCGACTGTAGATGCTGATTCCTGAAAGAGATTTGTGAATGTGAAGATTATAAACTTTCGTTTGGACTTAGTTTCTTTGATTTTATGGAACTTTAATAAAGTAAATTACTATTGTATCTTTGACTTCCAGGTTTCTGCTATGTGCTCTTACTATGGAGGGATTGTCAACATATCCAACATACGTTTTGGTTTCTTCTTGCTCATATTGAATACTCCTGATTGCAATTGCTTTGAGCCTTTGGATGTGATCTTGAACTTGAACGATATCATTGATATGTAGTTGTTTTGTATTTAATATCTATACAGAACTCGTTACTTTCTAAAGTGCAGGACATTGCTGGGGGCGACGTTTGGTTATTTTCTTAGGTTTGTTGTGCAGAATTTTTGCTGGACATGGAGAGGCAACTTTTATGATTTTATTTTGTTTGTGCTTTGTTGCAGTATGGATTGTGGAGTAGGTTTGATGTAGTCATGTAGAAGTTGCTTTGTTTCATATGTAATATGTATGTTCAAAAAAATGGTTGATGTGTTTTTTTTCTTTTAATTAATTTTCAAGAATGAACAGAATTGAAAGCAGTGAATGATTTAGATTCACTGTGATGTTGAATTACTAATGCAAGAAATTAATGGCGCGCTTGGTAAAAGTCCTCGAATTTCAATACTATGAAACCATGCAATGATGTTATATTGATGCATATGCAAGAAATCATTGGTGCGTTCGATTTTGGGCCCTCTTTATTTTGGCTTTTTTGGGTCCATTGTTGTATTTGTATGTTACTAACTCACAGGAGCTTCCATTTCTTCATGGAATGAAGTAATGATATAACATATTCAAATTCTACATGTGTAAGTGTAAGATTCCAACTTGTTGCACATTGAGTGTGATATAAAATAGAGGTTAACTTTTCGCTTGCCCAAAAAGCTACAAAGAAGAGTATAAAAAATCAAAGTTACAAATTGCATTTGGACAATTTAATTTATAAAATGGAATAATGACTGGTTAAGAGGTTCATAAACCAACTCATTTTAAGGATCATGAGCCCGCTCATAAACTCATGACTCGATAAAAAGCTCAATGAGTTCAAGCCTAAGTTGAGTCCTAACTCGGCTCGTTGACCCACGCCCCTAAATTAAAACCCTAATTCGTATCCGTCCGTATAAACGCGCACCCTCGCTGCGCCGCTCCACACTCGCACAGCAGCCTCGCGCAATGGTAAGATCTCCTCTCCCCCATTCAAGCTGATCTCCACTAATCCATCCTCGTTCCGTTTCAGGGTATCGATCTCGTCGCCGGCGGTCGTAACAAGAAGACCAAGCGCACCGCACCCAAATCGAACGATGTCTACCTCAAGCTCCTCGTCAAGGTAATCCCCTTCTGCAAAGCCTAGATAATCCATCAGATCGATCTCACGCAGATGGAGCGGTGTTCGCAGCTGTATCGATTCCTCGCGAGGAGGACTGAGAGCGCGTTCAACAGGGTGGTTCTGAAGAGGCTGTTCATGAGCAAGATCAACAAGCCACCCCTCTCGCTTTCGAGGCTCATTCGCTTCATGAAGGGAAAGGTGCCATCTTTTTGCGTTTTGACTACATCTTTGGGCCCGTTGGGGTTATTCTTAGAATTTTTCTTGTTTACGTGCTGTTCTGTGCTGTGTGCGCAGGAGGAGAAGATCGCGGTGATAGTGGGGACGGTGACGGACGATATTAGGGTTTACGAGGTACCCGCTTTGAAGGTCACTGCCTTGAGATTCACAGAGACGGCTAGGGCAAGGATCCTGAAGGCTGGTGGGGAGTGCCTTACGTTCGATCAGCTCGCTCTTCGGGCTCCTCTCGGGCAGAATACGGTATAAAATTTTAAATTTTATTCAGTGTTTTTGTTTTTCTGAATTTACATCATTAAAGAAACTTGAAGAATTATTTACATTTCATGCAAATCTCCCACTTCTTCTTGACTAGAAGTTGTTGTAATCATGTGTCAAGTTTTTAAGATTTGAATATCCCTATCCTCTTAGAAACACATGTTAAAACCAGCTTTAGATTTTGCAGCATCTTGAATCATTTCTTCCAATGATGATGATTGTCCATGCTAATATTGATGCATCACGAAAGTACCTTTTTTGTGAGGGAAGTGCTTTTATCATTATCAGTTGAAAATGGTCCTGATTTGGTTATTTGTATTCAAAAAGTTTTTTATTTGTTTTGACAACGACATTGTACATGCAAGTGCTATTTACTCCTGATTTTAATCCGTCACAGTTTAATCTTATGTTACGTCAGTTGTTTTTGGAACTTATCTTGTTTTAAGCATTTGTTTCCAGTGATGATTATATTCCATACTAATGCTGACATCATGAAAGTCTCGATGTATTTCAATGTGGGAAATGCACATACTAATGGTATTATATTGTGTTGCCTTTTTGACTTTTTTCTCTAACACTATACAGATTTGGTGCTTTCTGTCTAGAAGTGTTAATTGTTCTTCTCAATTTTCAATTGTTTCCAGTGATTTTATCATAAAAACTCCTGATTTTATCATATATTACACCCGTTGTTTTTGGAACTTATCTTGTTTTAAGCATTTGTTTCCAGTGATGATTATATTCCATACTAATGCTGACACATCATGAAAGTCTCGATGTATTTCAATGAGGGAAATGCACATACTAATGGTATTATATTGTGTTGCCTTTTTGACTTTTTTTCTCTAACACTATACAGATTTGGTGCTTTCTGTCTAGAAGTGTTAATTGTTCTTCTCAATTTTCAATTGCTGTCATCTGCAAATCTTTCAGGCATTTTATTTACCTTTTTGTCTACTTTAATATATTTAGATACATTTTCATTATTATTTTGTGGACTAACTTATATATTCTGTTTTTTACTCTTTCTGACTATCCGTTTCATACACAAATCTTTAGCCTTATTTAATATATCATCTTGGAACTATGACATTTTTACTTTATTCCCAGCTTTATTATATCATTATATACTGTAAGAAAAAATGAGATTGATTGTTTGATATTTTAGTTGTCTATCATTAAGAATAACTCGGTACTGAGCTTGGTTCCCATATATTTCAATAGAGAACATCCATTGGATTTCATTCATTGTCTGATACATATCATGATTTATATAACTTTTTTGTTATGGTTTAGATTGCACCTTAGATATCTATTCCCGATGATGATTATTTGACCATGCTAATGCTGACATTTCATGAGGTATGTTTATCATAACATACTGAGGGAACACTTCCTGAGCTATCATTTTATATTTACAAATGTAACATTTACAATTTATTTCATCTTAAGTTGCATTTCTCTGTGCATGCTTCTTTCTAGTGCATGGTTTGATATGTTTTTGCCTGATTGTGTTTTTTTCTGGTTGTAAAAATTTGCAAAAGAAGTCTCCAGCCATGTGGCATCTCTAGTGACCCGTTGTTGTTAATCAAGGGATAATAGTATCAATCGAGGTGCATAATTTTTTAATTGGAATTCCTAATCTGAAGCATGAGTGAGTCAGTGAGATCAACAGTAATGTCTTTTTGCTTAGTTTAAATCTCTTGCCGGTTTGCTACATGAGTATCAGATGAAAAACATTATTTGGATCTGAGTTTTTAAAATTAATTAATGCGAAAAGTTCCTCCTATAAATTTAGATGTGGATGGGGTTTTTGTTTATATGTAGCAATATGTTATCATTTATGTATTTTGTTTTGCTCTTTCATGGTATCTAAATACTACAGATTTTGCTGTTGATGTTAGTCATTCTGAGATATCTATTTATGCACGTCTCTTACGTTTTATTATGCTCTTAACTGGACTTTTTGTAGTTCTTTTATTTTGAAGTGGTTCCTCCTTTGATGATATCTTGTTTATTCCCAGCTCATTATGAGACATTGCTAAATGTCAGAGAAAAAACATTCCATATATCTGATTTGGCCACTTCTTCCGTAGAATTACAAAAAAGTATTATATTAATGTGGCATCGCCACTGTATTTTTGCATTATAATGAACTCTGGCGTTAGTGTATCATTTTTTGTTTGGCTTCTGCATTGTTTTTTAACAATATGCATTTTTCTTGTGAATTGTTCTGCAGTTTATTCAATCTACAGTTATGCATCTTTTTCATGATATGACGGAGACAATTTTTTGATGAAGTGGCTCATACTGTGATGATATGTTGTTTTTCCCAGCTCATTATGAGACATTTCAAAATGTCAGAGAAAATTATTTCCAATATATCTGAGGTTGCCGCTTCTAATTAATGAAAAAGATGGGGTCTTTCTGCATATTTATATTTTCTCTACCAAATAAACAATTCTTAGTTATTGGTTTTTCTCTAGCTAATTATTAAAAGTTACATCCAGAAAGGCATATTATTATTTACATTACCGCGATGGTTCTGATTGATAGCCATGTTCAAGAGGCTAAAATGGTCATATTATTATATGTTGCTTTATTTAGACAATTTTTCTCAGTCCTTTCATCATTTTGGAGAGGAAATCCAATATGCACCTATCATCTAGTTTTTCCATAATGAATATTTTACACAAGGGTTGGTTTTCTTTTTGCATGGTTTTTGGAAATCAGGTTTTACTCCGAGGACCAAAGAATTCACGTGAAGCTGTGAAGCACTTTGGGAGAGCTCCGGGTGTGCCTCACAGCCATACCAAGCCCTACGTCCGTGCAAAGGGACGCAAGTTTGAGAAGGCTCGAGGAAGAAGGAACAGCAGGGGATTTAAAGCTTGAGTTTCACCCCAATAGGTTGTTGGCTGTAGAAGTCATTCTTTTGATGTTATTCTTATGTCTGTGCCAGTGGATTCTTCCGTGTAATTTAAAGTTTCTGTTTTTTGGACGAATGCTCACGATGGGATAGTGTTAGTCTAGACATGTATGCTTAACCTTTCAATGGTTTCGGTCATATATTTATGTATTTAGTATTGCGTTTTTTGCCATTTCACCCTCTAGATTGCATATTAACTGTTATAAGCCTTGCTAGAATGGGGGTGTTCTTTGAGCAGGGAACGGTGGCGGCTCGAACATGGAATGGGCGTGGGGTGTTCCTTCGAGGAGGAGCAGCTGCTGGGCGCGGGGCTCCTCGGCGGCGGGTCTTGGGGGAGGACGGGGGCTGCGAGTAGGGGAGGCGAGGCAGGGTTGCAGGAGGAGCTTGGCAGCAGCATGCTTCGAGGAGGAGCAGCTGCGGGGTGCGGGGGTCCTCGGTGGTGGGGCTTGGGGGAGGATGGGGGCTGCGAGCAGGGGAGGTGAGGCAGGGTTGCAGGAGCTCGACAGCGGCATGCTTCAAGCAGGGGGCGGGTGTGGGAGGAACTCGGCCGGGGGAGGGGCATTGCGATGGCATGCTATTGTAAATAAGAAAGAACTTCAGGGGTACTTTTGTCCTTTTCAACGGAAACTGTCAAAATATAACAGGTACCCAAACGGAACATAACATAGGGTTATGTCATGTAAGAGTTAAGCATTACTCGGGGTTTCTCATGTAATTTACGATTATACAGGGTTATGAATGTTATTACTCAGGGTTATAAGTGTAAAAATCCCTTCTTCTCTTAGGACCTGTTCGGTAGGAGAATAAACAGGAATAAGGATGGAGAATAAATGGAATAAGGGTCTATTTCTCGTTCGGTTAGATGATAAGAATAAGGTGAAATAAAAGTAGGTAAGGTGAGATGAAGATAAGAATAAAAGTGAAATAAGATGGAATAATGGGGAATAGTCGTACTACTGGGAATCGTGTTGGGAGGAGAATTGGCCCCTTATTCCAGGGCCTATTCTCCAACCAAACAGGGCCTAAAGTACAATCATCGGAAAAATGCTATTTGAAGGAGTAATAAACTAGGCAAGCAAAACAAATGTGGTGGAATATCGATCAGTGCTTAATGCATTCTCCCTTCTAGCTTCTGGTGATTAGGTTTGTCTTATACATGATTTCTCTTAAATAGAGCAGCTTTTCCTTGAAACCACTATATTACACTCACCTCTTTGTGTCTTGTATTTTTTGAATGCTTCAAACATCTTTGTTTCTCTACCTAAGAGATAGCCCTAGGAGAACATCAATTAGTCATCAATGAATATTTTATTCACTTAGTGGTCCACATATGTCTCAATTGGTCACATCTAGAAAGTTAGTCGACTAATCTCCTATTGAAAGGGGGGTTTTCTTTTCATTTTACTGATTAGATAATGTTCATAAGGCAATGTCCTTGCATCTGCAGTCTTAGGAAAAAGAGTTTTTCTGATAATTTGATCCATTTTTGAGTTTCCGTGATGTTTCGAACTCAAGTACCACGAGTCATAATCAGATAATTAACACAAAATAACTCAAAATCACATTCATTGAATTACTAAATGTTACTACAATGAGACATAACAAGCCATGCTCAAGTACGAACCTTCCTATTGCAAAGACCTTATTTATTTTAGAATTGGAACAATAAGATGTTCTAATGTATTCTCAGAGCATTTAGTACATCATGAAGTACCATCATACTATCGCCCATGTCAAGATTATATGTCCAAACACCTTTGACATCTAAGTCGATGTTGTTCCTCACTAAGATTTCACGTTCCCCATTTTAGAGTCCACTACCCCCTCCTTTGTCTTGGCAATATGTTTTGTTGTATTAGAGTCATTCGACCATCGATCGTTATATGTAACGTCAGATTTACATTCCACAACAACCACAAATTCAATTCTTCTTGCTTTTGTTCTTAGGTGCTTTAGAGTTCCCATATTTCTTTTTATTGGGGCGACTGACCTTGAATTGCCTATATTTGTTGTATAGCACGTGCCACGTGAGTATTTCCCACCATTTCCTTTGAAATTTTATTGGGAGGTCTTGGTTATTTTCTTGTGTGAAACACATTTGCTTCATCGTCTTCCTTGATCTCAAAGATCTAGACCTTATATGGTAGATTTTTGTCGTCTTCCTTGACCTTCATTATTTCCCTCAACACATTTGCTTTAAGAGATCATGTATCATGTGGTAGATTTTCACATATGACACATATCCTAAACTTTCAAACTTGAAAGATCAATGCTTTTATAGTATTTTGTAGGTTACAAGACAATTTTTTCATGTGAATGGATTATATAGAAAATCTCTTTGCATCCGTGACGAAGTTGAATTAACATGAGAACCCGATCAAATACAATTCTCTTTGCATCTAAATGATTTAGTTTATACATTAATAAACAAGGGATGGAATACTTGCTCTAAAATATCAACACTTTTGAAATGACGAAAATAATAAAATTTTAGCACCGACTTGAACTAATAGGCCACAAGGGTCATAAGAATCAACTCTTTGCGGTCTATATTGTTCAAATTATGGATCAAGGTAAAATATAAGTCCTCTATAATTGTAGCTGCACTGTTAAGATATGTTATATTTATGGATCACTTATATCGATAGTTAAGCCACCAAAGACGCATACTGATTTGTGATTTAAGGCGAATCCAGATAACAAATAAGTTAAGGGCTTATGTGAAATATGATGTTTCATGAATGGATACAATACAATCATACGAACAACGTTTTTATGCATGATTATGTTTATGAATAAGTTATATGATGAAGTTTATATGAGAACAAGGCAAATCCCATTTTTAGGATAAGGGTGTGTGTCAAAATTGCTAATGATAGGTGTATGGCTAAAAGTAGAACTTTTATCAACATACTTATGTTAATATAGCAACTTATACTGAGAAATGAACATGTGTTAGGAATTGCTATGAACTTACACAACAACATACTTATGTGTATTGCTATGAACTTTATTTTCCTTATCATTGAAATACATTAGGAATTGTATCCATGGATAATGTACATTAATGAACATTATTCTAAGTGGGTAAATAAGAATTTATAAAGTTCTCATGTTAGGAATATTTATCCATCCTAACTAAGTTATAGAAGAAATTATTTGAAGTAACTTATCAGAGATCCAATTTTCCACACGTACCAGGTTTAATCCCAACTTGGCACATATTGTGTGTCAGGTTCATAACATGTTCATTCTATTTTTTCCAGGGGAATGTGATGATTGGTATATCAGTGATATAAGGTTCTTCGTTATTCTTCAAGAAGTTGGATTGGTACAAAACTTATGAGGAAGTACGTCAGAAGAATATCATTATGCCCAATGAAGTAGGAGGTCATGGTAAACGATTTCATTTATTTTAAGATGTTTGACGACTCTACGCTTCATCATCTTAAATGTCTTAATATTAGCTTGAATCCTATAACAAAACATATAATAAATACCTAATAATATTTGCAATGAAAATAGACTAATAATGTACATTTGTATTGTAAATAAGTCCATGAAATAATTTAAAATACAAAATCACAAAAATAAAGAACTGAAATAATGTATATATTCTCCTATAAATAGTTTAAACTTCCTTGATTTTTATAAATTCATAATGAATTCTTTTTAGTTTATATCCTTTTCATTTATCTTCTTTATTCTATGTTTTAATAAAATAAACTAAAAATAAAATCCAAAAATTATAAAAGCCAAATAAAATATTGTATCGTGAGCATGTATATATTGTACATACTTTTCCTTCCTTGATTTTTGATTTACTTTTTCTTATTTATTAAGAATCCAAAAATAATAGTTTTGTATGTATTTATGTGTCTAGTATTTTATTGTATTTTTTCTTGTAAATAGTTTTACTAAAAATAAAAGACAAAAATATATAATATTAAAAAATTGATATTTTAATACCTCAAAATACCTTCAAAAATATTTTGTATTGTAAATCTGTCTTATTTTGAACTAAATATATGAGATCTACGACTTTCCTTTTGACCACTTTTTACTTTGATTTTTTCTTTTATTTATTTAGTATTTCCATCTTTTCATTCTTCTGGTCATAGTCAACCTTTACTTGACTCCCACATTCATCTCAGCACCTTCTTCCCTCAGTTTCTCTGCACCAATCACAGTCCACCGTTTATTGACTGCGGTCAACAAGACCCTGTCACCCACGTTCTGCACTCACGAGAAATGCGACCAACTTCCCTCCACCCATAACGACCCCTTCCACTCCTCGTCGTCAAGCACACCTCCAGCACCCTCGCTCCACAACCGCCGACCACAATCTCCACCCCTTTGTACCCTCACTGTAACCACTCCAACAAAAGTCCCTCAAGCTCCACCATTTTTGCTTATCCGCCATTTTTGTGAGAAGGATTCTATCTCAAGAGAGGTTGAGGTGACACCGAAAACCCTTTTTCTGTCTAGCGAAGACGAGTCCCAGCCATTTTCGGCTGTTGGCGAGATCCGTGGGTTCTTAACAGGCAAAGCAGTGGCACCCCAAGCTGGCTGCTCGAGCTTCGAAGCCATTCTCTTTGCCAGCTTCTCGAGATAATAGCGGAGCGTCCTAGCAGCTCCACCTCAAGGTGAAGAACACCATCATGAAACCTTCAAAAGAGACCCACAACAGAAGCCGCTATGAGCTTTCGCTCCTGCACACGTCTTCGACCGTGAGGAAGCAACATGACATCTCCTTCGAGTCCCCATGAACCACCAATAGCAGCACCTATAGGATTCTGCCGTGCACCTCCAGAAAATCAAGCTCTTCTTACCGAACTTCACCTTCGTTAATCGACCCATTATCTCGCGAAAACCATCAAGGAACACCGCCAACTGTCACGAGCAGCAACCCCCTCACTGCGCACCACCGTGCACGGTTACAATAGCATACCAGAACCACCTCATGTTACGCACCTCCTCACATCGCTGCCACCCGTCACTGTGATCATCTTTCCTTCAAAATACACAAAGGAGCAAAGAAGGCAAGGACCATCCAGCACCCTCACGTGTCCAGCACAAGTATTGGGCAAATTGCAAGTGTTTCCTGCTGAAGATGGGTAATGGACATAGTGCCTCTTTGAACAGTGCCCCTTGATTTATTTGTTATTTCTGTTATTGCTTGTAGAATCTTATGTTTGAGCACTGTTTCGAACCCTGTTATTTTACCATGTCCATAAAACTAGAAATATCATGACATTCACTAACGTATTGTTTATCATCTGAAACTTGGTTTGCATTTTTGTGATCTAGGATTGATTTATTAAAATTATGGAGTAAAATTCAATCATATTTTTACCCAGTTGCTTTCTAGAATTCACATTAAATCACCCTTGCTCTGAAAATCTTGAAAAAATAAGTAATTGTATGCTTAACTGTCTTTCAGCTTGCGCTAAAATTATCATCCAACTGATGCTTTTTGAATAATTTATAGTATAATTTGTAATTGATTTCTATTTTGCTCCTCCAGTATCATTTTACCATAAATTTAAATCCCTTGGATTGGGAACTTAAATATCTACTTGTCAATTTTGGTTTGAAATGATATGATATGTTGGATTAAATAGAAATTAATTACCAAATTTCACTATGCTTTAGTAGAAAATGAATAAAAAAATTCAAATATTATCAGAAAATTCTTAAAAATAGTGTATGTGTGTTTCATCATATTTTATATACTACCCAAGTTTCATTAATTCTTCATCTTATTTGTTCACAAAATTGCACACAAACCCTTAAAAGTCTTGATTTTTTGTGCAGCATTTTAACCCCTGAAATTCTGTAAAATACATTTTGTATTGATTGTTTCATAAGTTGTCGAGGAATATTATCACTTCGCTATTTTGGACTACATTTGAATCAATATTAAATTTTCTAAATTGCGTTGTTTCCCTTAGGAAATCTTCTCATTTGCATTTTCGCATCTCTTTTATTTTGCTTAAAAAAATCAAAGATCCTCTCTTGAAATCTGGCCGGTTTGGTAGCAGGGTTGGGTAGGGTTGGGTTGGGCTGGATTGAGCTGGGTGAATAGTAATCTGTGAGGAGGAAGTACCCTTGTGAATAGTAACCAGGGTTGGGCCAACCCTGCCCAACCCTGCAACCAAACATACCCCAGTAATCTGAACTGAACCCACACCGCATTGCTTCCCTATGTCGACCCTGGATCTTGCCCAGGTTAAGCATGCATAAAACCACACACTTGTTTCACTGAATGATCTATTCGTGTGGTTTGCTTTTGATTGATCCCTAATGTCCAATTACAACTACAATAATTCGACATAATAAACATAGGGCGATTTCGATTCATCAATGTCATATTCTAATAAGATGGAACTTTTGGACTTCCATCCTTATTATGAAAATTTTAAGTTGGTTCTTTACCGTTCTTTTATGTTATTATTGATGTTATTGCATAACCGTCCAACATGTTTCTTGAGTTATCACTTTCGCATCTATTTCGTATGATCGATATTGTTACAAACAATATCAGAGAAGGACTTCCTTGGGGTATAAGATATCTGACCAAGTATAGTATAAGTATATTAATTGTAGAAATATGTAGGCATCTGATCAAATATTTAGCACGACCCACCTATCTTTAAGAGAGAACACGAGCCCTAAAAACTGATTACTAGGGAAGTAGAACTGATCTTTGAGAGTACTGATTGTATGAAGGAGAATAATGTGTTTGGTGATAAAGTAGGGATAGTAATTGTGGAGCCACAAAAAAAGAGTTTGATGATTCTCTTGGTAATAAATGCTTGGCATGCAAAACTTACAGATGCCATGATAATCACTATTCCTCGTGATCATCACCAGGCATTGCAGGACCATGGTTAAAGGAGGTCGTGGATGAGGAAATGGAGGCTCTTACCTTCGAAAGTACATGGGAGCTAGTGTCTTACCCACATGGCGTGAAATCAGTTGCATATAAATGGGTCTTCACGACCAAACAACCTCTTGATTGCATGATTGACATATTAAAGGTCTGGCTTGCAGCCAAAGGTTTTACTCAGGCACATGGAGTGGATTATTTTGACACTTTCTCATCGGTGGCTTGTTTAGACTTTGTTCGCACAATTTTATCTGTTGCAGACAACAATAATTGGTCTACATTCCATCTTGATGTGAAGAATGTCTTCCTCTATGGGGATTTTGAGGAAGAGGTTTATATGATGCAGACTTGAGGATTTAGAGGTTGCACATGATTTTTTAGATGTATTTAATGATGATCTTACAAACCTTCCACCTCGAAAAGAGGTTGACCATCGATGTCCTACCCATACCACACAAAAAAAATCTAAGGCACACTATATCATGACATCTACTACTTTAGAAAAGGTGGAAAAGTAGTGGCAATACCAACTAGATAAGGGATTTATGAAGCCAGGTATTTCGCACTGGGGTGATTCCATCTTAGATTTTTGTAAGAAAGACATATTACTTAGACTTTACTTTGATTATTGGGCTTTAAATAAGGTTACCTTAAAGAAAAGATATCCTTTACCTGGTATAGATAATCTATTCGATCAATTACATCAAGCAACCTTCTTCTCCAAGATTGACCTATGATCATGATACTATTAGCTTATCAAGGATCAAAACATATCAAAGATCGCTATGAATTTCTAGTGATGCTTTTTTTACCTCACAATTGAGCCAGTAACATTTATGAAGTTGATGAGCATAGTATTTATTTCCCAGATAAGTTTGTGATTGCCTTTGTTGAAGTTGTTTTAGCTTGTTCACCATATATAAAACATCACTGAGTACATCTCAGAATGGTCCTTGAAAATTTTGGCAACTACAACGTTATGCTAAATTCGCTAGGTGCAACTTCTAGTTTCAAGAAATTACACTGATCATGTTGTATTCAAAAATACTATTGTGTTAGTTCTTTTAAAAGGGGATTTTATATTGAATTAGAGTTAACAAAAGAGTCTCAGAAATTTGCAGCTTTCTTGGATTGGCAGGGTATTACAGGAGATTCATTCGGAATTTCTTCTACACTCTCCTTACTTTTATAAAGATTTTGAGGTATGATGTAATTCTAAAATGATCCCAAAAGTACGAGCAAAGCCTTCAAGAGTTAAAGCAAATATTGACGATTGCTTCTGTAACATCTCGGATCGTCGGTGGCCAGCGGAAGCACAATAATTGCCAAGTTGGATTCGAGTGTTACTCACGATACATCAATGATATCACAAATAACAGTCAGGAACCATCTAAATTTTTGATTATCCATGAAAGAGTACATCTGTAATACATATCCAAGATCCTTTATTCCTATGGGCACAATGATATCTTTATTTCAGACCTCGTAACAAGTCTCCAAACTGCCACTAAATTTCTTTTCCCATTGATCTGCAATAAAAACACTGAAATATATGATATGAGCCTAATGCTCAATATGTGAGGTCAAACCGACAAGCGAAAAATCAAGTCTTCACTAATCTACTTTAAGCACTTCATTCATAATATAATAATCACAATATCATTAACTCGATATATGAAAAAGAATTCACACCCGTCATATAACTTACTCATAATTATTATCATACATAAGGGTATTCATATAACATAACATACAATATTTCACATATACCCTCACATATGTGGCATTTCATATTCACATATACACACATGCAACATATTTACTTTAATTCTCACACATGCACTTAGCTTTCATGTAATTGCACATATATACTTGGCATTTCGCATAATTGCACATATGCACTTCGTATTTCATATAATTGCACTTATACACTCGGCATTTCATATAATTACGCATATGCACTTAACATTTCACATGAATACACATATACTCTTAACATTCACATAATTGCACATATGCTCTTGGCATTTCACATAAGCACATAGCTTCCTCACAAGCTCTTAGCTTATTCATTACGGATTTGTCTTATCTCATAATTTATTGGTTGGTTTTGGTGGCTTTTACCGCCGGCACAAGTGGTCACTCAATCATTACATAGAACATGTTGACATCAGCGCTGAGTCAATATGTGGACTTTTCACTAGGTTCTACTGAACCCGACACCCCCGAAAGGTGTTGCCCTTTAGGCCATCGATAAACGGACTCTAGAGGTGGCTCCCACCTTAGGTTTAGCACTTAGCTCCGCTTACCATTTAAGTACCATTATTTATTTAAGGAAATTTCAATTCTTTAAATATAAATTTCCTTTTTCATACAATAGTGGTTCGTGGAAACCTTTTAGTTCCACTTATCGTAGAAGTGTTCAATGCACAAAAATTATAGCTAATATACATACGTACATGCATACATACACACACACACGTTCTTTCCTTTATATCAATCAATCAATTTCATATAAACACCAGAATATCCAAACATATAATCAATAAATAGATACTCAACCAATTCTACCAATAAGCTAAATACCATCGACTAATAATATCAACAATCAATTCTTATGTTTGTATTACATATTTTATATGCCAACTTTATAACGGGTCATTTGAGGTCCAAGGAACGATTTCCTACAGTAGGGTCATCTCATAATAATGGATAATAGTCAAACAATATCTAGCACATTGTTATTTTCAAGAACTGTATCACATTATACAAATAACAAAATTATATTCGTAGAGATCGATCGTGTCATATTAATGGTCATTATACTCTTAAATAACCATACTTTAATTTGATAAAGCACAATACACCATTAATTATTCATTTGTCTCTCTTTTCTTCATTTGAATACAATAGTCATTCTTTTCAAAATAAATTCAGAATTGGCATATACATTTCTGAATAACTATAATTCTGTTTCTCCATAATTACTAATGCCATACTGTTATTTGCTTTGTATAGTTTCCCGAAATACACCCATTAAGAGTAAACCATCTACAATATATTTTTCCCTTTGTTATGATTATTATATAAAATTGCTAATATATATATAACTTGATTTATTACAAGCGAGAACAATGTATATGATATCCATAACAACATATGTGATTTTCAATAGGCAATTTATTACGATGCATGTACATGACATAGGAATTCTACTTAAATAAAATCAAAAGATTTGCACCTATTATTGAATCCACCATCGTCCCTCAATTTAGACATCGGTTATATTCTACTACCGATTCACGTACTTGAATCGATTTGTTTATACCGTAACATACTTGCAATCTTTGAGTCGGGATTAGGTCTACTGAGTCTAACAAATATCCTACGATTAAATAATTACATAGAGGGTCATGAAGCGATATTAACATTTTAAAGCAACCACGAAATATTCATATGTGACATGCTATCAATAATTTCGAATCCTAAATGTTCATCACATACCTCGATAATATGAAAGTTCGTATGAAGATGGTTCCATCTATCCGAACCGTTGTAGATCACGTCGACGATCCTCCGATTCTGCCGGATCAACCTTCGATACCTCCATATAGAGCCATCATTGCTGTATACGAATCTTGCACAATGTATCACCTCTTCTCATGCTCTCTCTCTCTATCTCTATCCCTATCTCCTTCCTCTCTCTCTCTCTTCTCATTTCTCTCATCTCTCCCTCTACCTATTTCTCTTTATCTCCAATCACGTCTCTCTCTCTCTCCTCCCCTCTCTTTGTATTACTCACGCACAGTCTCTATGTATCTCTCTCACATAAACACACTCTCACGTAATTAGACCAATTATACTAAAATAAGAATCACGTCTCGTCATCAAAAAAACGCACACACACCCTCTCTTTCCTTATTTACCAATTTCTCTCTCTCTCTCTTTCTCTCTCTTAATGAATGAGAGAGGTAAACATAAATCCAAAAATAGTTAACATGCGCATGGGATAAGGGGTTGATTTGGCTTCCATAACCGCCAATCTCATCCAATTTAAACCAATTAACTTTTTTTATACCAATCAATATTTGTTTACCTTAATAATAACTTATGGGTCGTTACAATATACCCCACTAGAGAAAAATCTCGTCCCGAAATTTACTGGTCAAGATACTTAAAAAAATCTCATGATATTTGACTCACATCTCATTCCTATGTTCTTTGGCTTGCTCTTCACATTCTAGGGGATCATCTTTCTTGTTCTCTTATTCTAGAGTCATTCCCTTGTATCTAGGGCCTCTCTGATAATAGGATAATTACCTCCTTCAAGACCTTAATTGCAAGATAAACGAATACACAAAATATATCTTCACCTAAGAGTCAAGAGTAATCGATCCAGATAAACGTTGATAGAAATATATGAGGTCAATTTGTGGGGTTGTCACTCACAGAATATGACAATAATAAATCAAATTCCACAACTACGATATATAGATGGGATATGACAATATGTAACAAGCATTGCATCTATTACTAGCAACTAGCCTATCGAAGGTTCTATCTACATTAAACTCACATATATATTAGGTATAATTAAACGATGATCTTAACCAACACTAATATCTTAACCAAAATTAATTAAACCTAGTGACCAAAATCATGTATCAAGGATAACCTAAATGATCTCGAATCTAAAGTCCAAACCTAATCATACATGCAAGATCATAAATAAGTTTATTGTCATCAATATTGTCTAAAAAATATATCAATAATTTGACAGATAGTGTATCCAGTATCTGAGATAATAATAACACAAAGCAACACAAACTTTCTTAGATAATCCCAAAATACCTGACTCATCGACTTGATGTCGCTAACACATTTGAAAGGTCAAAAGCCATCACTAGAGATTCTTGGCAGTCCCTGATATGTCTACATTCTAAATTGCAATTAATCTAATGGTATTCTACTTAAATATCAACTTTGGAGAATATTGTTTCTTGTTGCAATTGATCATCTATGAAGAAGAAAATATTCTATCTTTGTAGTAACCCTATTAAATAATCATTAGAGTGTAAGTAATGAAAGCACTCCCATGAAAACACCAAGTCTCGGTAATCCCTTATCTAGTTGGCATTTTAATTATTTTTCAACTCATATGGATGTAGTCACTAGCAGTACATCTATAGTGAAATCAATAATTCTTTCGAACGGATGGTCATAAGATCGTCAACAACTTTACTATATTACTTCCAAAATCCATAGTCCTACATGAGAAACCTTTTTTTAAGACAAATAAGTCACACATATGATTAACATTATCAAATGAAATAATCATCTGCCTCTCTTTCTTTTGTCCCCACAATAATTAATTTAGTGTATCTGATCTAGTAAATCACTTCCTTCTCCTTAAGACAATCTGTAATTTTCAAGACTAGTTCTATCTCCCTACTGGCCAATCTCCTACCTTTTTCTGTACTAAAGGTCGTGCGTCATCTATGAGGGATATCTCATGCCCAGAGGAACTACTGCTCTGATACCACCTGTAACAGATCGGATCGTCGGTGGCCAGCGGAAGCATAATAATTGCCACGTCAGATCCGAGTGTTACTCACGATACATCAATGATATCACAAATAACAGTCAGGAACCATCTAAATTTTTTATTATCCATAAAAGAGTACATCTCTAATACATATCCAAGATCCTTTATTCCTGTGAGCACAATGATATCCTTCATTCGGAACTCGTAACAAGTCTCCAAACTGCCACTAAATTTCTATTCCATTGACCTGCAAGAAAAACACAAAAATATATAGTATGAGCCTATCGCTCAATATGTGTCGAGATAAGGTCAAACCGGCTAGCGAAAAATCAAGTCTTCACAAATCTATCTGAAACACTCCATTCATAATATAAATAATCACAATATCATTAACTCGATATAAAATATATTCACTACCGTCATATAACTTACTCATAATTATTATCATACATAAGGGTATTCATATAACATAACATACAATATTTCACATATACCCTCACATATGTGGCATTTCATATTCACATATACACATATGCAACATATTTACTTTAATTCTCACACATGCACTTAGCATTCATGTAATTGCACATATATACTTGACATTTCGCATAATTGCGCTTATGCACTTCGTATTTCATATAATTGCACTTATACACTTGGCATCTCATTTAATTACGCATATACACTTAACATTTCACATGAATACGCATATACTCTTAACATTCACATAATTGCACTTATGCACTTGGCATTTCACATAAGCACTTAGCTTCCTCACAAGCTCTTAGCTTATTTATTACGGATTTGTCTTATCTCATAATTTGTTAGGGGGCTTTGGTGGCTTTTACCGCCGGCACAAGCAGTCACTCAATCATTACATAGAACATGATGACATCAGCGCTGAGTCAATATGTGGACTTTCCACTAGGTTCTACTGAACCCGACACCCTCGGAAGGTGTTGCCCTTTAGGCCATCGATAAACAGACTCTAGAGGTGGCTTCCATCTTAGGTGTAGCACTTAGCTCCGCTTACAATTTAAGTGAAATTATTCATTTAAGGAAATTTCAATTCTTTAAATACAAATTTCCTTCTTCATACAATAGTGGTTTGTGGAAACCTTTTAGTTCCACTTACCGTAGAGGTGTTCATTGCACAAATATTATAGCTAATATACATACGTACATGCATACATACACACACACCCACGTTCTTTCCTTTATATCAATCAATCAATTTCATATAAACACCAGAATTTCCAAACACATAATCAATAAATAGATACTCAACCACTTCTACCAATAAGCTAAATACCATCGATTAATAATATCAACAATCAATTCTTATGTTGTATTACATATTTTATATGCCAACTTTATAACGGGTCGTTTGAGTTCCTAGGAACGGTTTCCTACAATAGGGTCATCTCATAATAATGACTAATAGTCAAACAATATCTAGCACATTGTTATTTTCAAGAACTATATCACATTATACAAATAACAAAATTATATTCATAGAGATCGATCGTATCATATTAATGGCTCATTATACTCTTAAATAACCATACTTTAATTTGATAAAGCACAATACACCATTAATTATTCCTTTGTCTCTCTTTTCTTCATTTGAATACAATAGTCATTCTTTTCAAAATAAATTCAGAATTGACATATACATTTCTAAATAACTATAATTCGGTTTCTCCATAATTACTATTGTCATACTGTTATTTGCTTTGTATAGTTTCCCAAAATACACCCATTAAGAGTAAACCATCTACAATATATTATTCCCTTTGTTATGATTATTATATAAAAATGCTAATATATATAAAACTTGATTTATTACAAGACAGAACAATGTATATGATATCCATAACAACATATGTGACTTTCAAGAGGCAATTTATTACGATGCATGTACATGACATAGGAATTCTGCTTAAATAAAATCAAAAGATTTGCACCTATTATTGAATCCACCACCGTCCCTCAATTTAGACATTGGTTATATCCTTTTATCGATTCACGTACTTGAATCGATTTGTTTATACCGTAACATACTTGCAATCTTTGTGTCAGGATTAGGTATACTGAGTCTAACAAATATCCTACGATTAAATAATTACATAGAGGGCCATGAAGTGATATTACCATTTTAAAGCAACCACGAAATATTCATATGTGACATGCTATCAATAATTTTGAATCCTAAATGTTCGATACATACCTCGATAATATGAAAGTGCGTATGAGGATGGTTCCATCTATCTGAACCATTGTAGATCACGTCGACGATCCTCCGATTCTGCCGGATCAACCTTCGATAGCGCCATATAGAGCCATCGTTGCTGTATACGAATCTTGCACAATGTATCACCTCTTCTCATGCTCTCTCTATCTCTATCCCTATCTCCTTCCTCTCTCTCTCTCTCTCTTCTCATTTCTCTCATCTCTCCCTCTACCTATTTCTCTCTATCTCCATTCACATCTCTCTCTCTCTTCTCCCCTCTTTGTATCCCTCACGCACAATCTCTATGTATCTCTCCCACATACACACTCTCTCACGTAATTAGACCAATTATACTGAAATAGGAATCACGTCTCGTCTTTAAAAAAACGCACGCACACCCTCTCTTTCCTTCTTTACCAATTTCTCTCTCTTTCTTTCTCATAATGAATGAGAGAGGTAAATCTCATTACAAAAATAGTTAACATGCCCATGGGATAAGGGGTTGATTTAGCATCCGTAACCGCCAATCTCACCCAATTTAAACCAATTAACTTCTTTTTATACCAATCAATATTTGTTTACCTTAATAATAACTATTTGGGTGTTACAATCAACCCCACTAGAATAAAATCTCATCCCAAAATTTACCGGTCAAGACACTTAAAAAAATCTCATGATATTTGACTCACATCTCATTCCTATGTTCTTTGGTTTGCTCTTCACATTTTAGGGGGATCATCTTTCTTGTTCTCTTATTCTAGAGTCTTTCCTTTGTATCTAGGGCCTCTCTGACAAAAGTACAATCGCCTCCTTCAAGCCCTTAATTGCAAGATAAACGAATACACAAAATATATCTTCACCTAAGAGTCAAGAGTAATCGATCCAGATAAACGTTGATAGAAAAATATGAGATCAATTTGTGGGTTGTCACTCACAGAGTATGACAATAATAAATCAAAGTCCACAACTATGATATATAGATGGGATATGACAATACGTAACAAGCATTGCATCTATTACTAGCAACTAGCATATCGAAGGTTCTATCTACATTAAAATCATATATATATATTAGGTATAATTAAACGATGATCTTAACCGACACTAATGTCTTAACCAAAAATAATTAATTTTAATGATCAAAATCATGTATCAAGGATAACCTGAATGGTCTCGAATCTAAAGTACAAACCTAATCATACATGCAAGATCATAAATGAGTTTATTATCATCAATATTGTCTAAAAAATATATCAATAATTTGACATATAGTGTGTCAGGTATCTGAGATAATAATAACACAAAGCATGACAAACTTTCTTAGATAACCCCAAAATACCCAACTCATCGACTTGATGTAGGTAACACATTTGAAAGGTCAAAAACCATCACTAGAGATTCTTGGCAGTCCCTGATATGTCTACATTCTAAATTGCAATTAAACTAATGGTATTCTACTTAAATGTCAACTTTGGAGAATATTGTTTCTTGTTGCAATTGATCATCTATGAAGAAGAAAATATTCTATCTTTATAGTAACCCTATTAAATAATCATTAGAGTGTAAGTAATGAAAGCACTCTCATGAAAACACCAAGTCTCGGTAATCCCTTATCTAGTTGTCATTTTAATTATTTTTCAACTCATATGGATGTAGTCACTAGCAGTACATCTATAGTGAAATCAATAATTCTTTCGAACGGATGGTCATAAGATCGTCAACAACTTTACTATATTACTTCCAAAATCCATAGTCCTACATGAGAAGCCTTTTTTTAAGACAAATAAGTCACACATATGATTAGCATTATCAAATGAAAGAACCATCTGCCTCTCTTCCTTTTGTCCCCATAATAATTAATTTAGTGTATCTGATCTACTAAATCACTTCCTTCTCCTTAAGACAATATGTAATCTTCAAGACTAGTTCTATCTCCCAATTGGTCAGTCTCCTACCTTTTTCTGTACTAAAGGTCTTACGTCGTCTCTGAGGAATATCTCATGTCCAGAGGAACTACTGCTCTGATACCACCAGTAATAGCCCGGATCGTCGGTGGCCAGCGGAAGCATAATAATTACCACGTCGGATCCGAGTGTTACTCACGATACATCAATGATATCACAAATAACAGTCAGAAACCATCTAAATTTTTTATTATCCATAAAAGAGTACATCTCTAATACATATCCAAGATCCTTTATTCTTGTGGGCACAATGATATCCTTCATTCAGACCTCATAACAAGTCTCCAAACTGCCACTAAATTTCTTTTCCCATTGACCTGCAATAAAAACACAGAAATATATGGTATGGGCCTAACGCTCAATATGTGTCGAGATAAGGTCAAACCGGCTAGCGACAAATCAAGTCTTCACTAATCTACCTTAAACACTCCATTCATAATATAAATAAACACAATATCATCAACTCTATATATAAAAAAATTTCACAACCGTCATATAACTTACTCATAATTATTATCACACATAAGGGTATTAATATAACATAACATACAATATTTAACATATACCCTCACATATGTGGAATTTCATATTCACATATTCACACATGCAACATATTTACTTTAATTCTCACACATGCATTTAGCTTTCATGTAATTGCACATATATACTTGGTATTTCGCATAATTGTGCATATGCACTTCGCATTTCATATAATTGCACTTATACACTTGGTATTTCATATAATTACGCATATGCAGTTAACATTTCACATGAATACGCATATACTCTTAACATTCACATAATTGCACATATGCACTTGACATTTCACATAAGCACTTAGCTTCCTCACAAGCTCTTAGCTTATTCATTACGGATTTGTCTTATTTCATAATTTGTTAGGTGGCTTTGGTGGCTTTTACCGTCGGCACAAGCGGTCACTCAATCATTACATAGAACATGATGACATCATCGCTGAGTCAATATGTGAACTTTCCACTAGGTTCTACTGAACCCGACACCCCTAGAAGGTATTTCCCTTTAGGCCATCGATAAACGGACTCTAGAGGTGACTCCCACCTTAGGTGTAGCACTTAGCTCCGCTTACCATTTAAGTGTTATTATTCATTTAAGGAAATTTCAATTCTTTAAATACAAATTTCCTTTTTCATACAATAGTGGTTCGTGGAAACCTTTTAGTTCCACTTACCGTAGAGGTGTTCATTGCACAAAAATTATAGCTAATATACATACGTACATGCATACATATACACACACCCACGTTCTTTCCTTTATATCAATCAATCAATTTCATATAAACACCAGAATTTCCAAACACATAATCAATATATAGATACTTGACCACTTCTACCAATAAGCTAAATACCATCGATTAATAATATAAACAATCAATTCTTATGTTTATATTACATATTTTATATGCCAACTTTATAACGGGTCGTTTGAGGTCCAAGGAATGGTTTCCTATAGTAGGGTCATCTCATAATAATGGATAATAGTCAAACAATATCTAGCACATTGTTATTTTCAAGAATTGTATCACATTATACAAATAACAAAATTATTTTCGTAGAGATCGATCGTGTCATATTAATAGCTCATTATACTCTTAAATAACCATACTTTAATTTGATAAAGCACAATGTACCATTAATTATTCCTTTGTCTCTCTTTTCTTCATTTGAATACAATAGTTATTTTTTTAAAAATAAATTCAGAATTGGCATATACATTTCTAAATAACTATAATTCTGTTTCTCCATAATTACTAATGCCATACTGTTATTTGCTTTGTATAGCTTCCCAAAATACACCCATTAAGAGTAAACTATCTACAATATATTTTACCCTTTGTTATGATTATTATATAAAATTGCTAATATATATAATACTTGATTTATTACAAGCTAGAACAACGTATATGATATCCATAACAACATATGTGATTTTCAAGAGGCAATTTATTATGATGCATGTACATGACATATGAATTCTACTTAAATAAAATCAAAAGATTTGCACCTATTGTTGAATCCACCATCGTCCCTCAACTTAGACATTGGTTATATCCTACTACCGATTCACATACTTGAATCGATTTGTTTATACCGTAACATACTTGCAATCTTTGAGTCAGGATTAGTCTACTGAGTCTAACAAATATCCTATGATTAAATAATTAGATAGAGGGTCGTGAGGTGATATTAACATTTTTAAGCAACCACGAAATATTCATATGTGACATGCTATCAATAATTTCGAATCCTAAATGTTTAACACATACCTCGATAATATGAAAGTTCGTATGAAGATGGTTCCATCTATCCGAACCGTCGTAGATCACGTCGACGATCCTCCGATTCTGCCGATTCAACCTTCGATATCGCCATATAGAGCCATCGTTGTTGTATACGAATCTTGCACAATGTATCACCTCTTCTCATGCTCTCTCTCTCTATCTCTATCCCTATCTCATTCCTCTCTCTCTCTCTCTCTCTTCTCATTTCTCTCATCTCTCCCTCTATCTATTTCTCTCTATCTCCATTCACGTTTCTCTCTCTCTCTCCTCCCCTCTCTTTGTATCAGCGCACAATCTCTATGTATCTCTTTCACATACACACTCTCTCACGTAATTAGACCAATTATACTAAAATAGGAATCACGTCTCGTCATAAAAAACGCACGCACACCCTCTCTTTTCTTCTTTACCTATTTCTCTCTCTCTTTGTCTCTCTTAATGAATGAGAGAGGTAAATCTCATTCCAAAAATAGTTAACATGTGCATGGGATAAGTGGTTGATTTCGCTTCCATAACCGCCAATCTCACCCACTTTATTTTATAAATCAATTAACTTCTTTTTATACCAATCTTTTATACCAATCAATATTTGTTTACTTTAATAATAACTTATGGGTCGTTACATCTAGCTTCTGTGCCCACAATACCATCTGACGGTGGCGAATTCTCGTCTGTACAGATGCATCATGCTCCGGTATGGATGTATCCTCATTCCTCACAGAACATGGAAATATAGTGGATTTATGCCTCTGTCAGTTGAAAGAAGTTGGGAAAAACTATACGATGCATGATCTAAAACTTGCATCAGTAGTTTTACGCTGAAAATTTGGCATCATAATCTATATGGGGAAAAGTTGGAGCTAGTCATTGACCACAAAAACCTCGGGTATATATTCTCTCGAAAAAAATGGTAGGCGACTAAGATGATTATCAGGGTTTTCTTCCTTAACTATCATGCAACAAAGGTAAAAGCATGCGCCAATGCTCTAAATAGGATACGTGAAGGGAAATTATCATTTAAATTTGCAATGACTTGGAAACTAAGGAAAGAGTTAGAAGAATGGAAGCATTCGCTACGAAGAGGGTACTTTTTTTTGCTGGAATGAACATCTACTCAACATTGATAAAGGAGAATGTGGACCTTTAGATCAGACTTTCTAACTTAGATTAGATTATGGAATAAGATATCGTAATAGATTATGATGCCTAGATCATAATGCAAAATGCAATATATTCTTGTAATAGTATTATACAACATTCATCCCAAATCCCAATAAAACGAAGATGTACGACTTACAATGAAATTTTTCATGGTTAAAAAGGACATTGCAAAATTTATTTTACTATGTCTCATTTGTCCGCAAGTGAAGAGTGGGCACAATAAGGTTACAAGTCCATTGCAACGGTTAGAAATCCCTAAGCGGAATTGAGAGCATATCACTATGGATGTTGTTTCTGGTTTAGCAAAGACAAAGAATTGTTGTTTTAATGCTATTTGGTTGATCATTGATCGACTGATAAAGTCAACCTGATTCTTAAAAAATTCATCAGATCGGTCTACATAGAGCCGTGTTGAATTATATGTAAATAAAACATTGCATCCATGATCGCTGAATTAAATGTGAGTATCAAGTCAAATCTAAATCTCTTTACATCTATATGATTTAATATATATATTAAATAAAGAAAGATTGGGATATTTGCTCTCAATAAAAACAAATATTTAAGAAAGTGATTTTTACACCTATTGATTTCATAATAACATTCATAAACCTACATAATTACATATTACATGAAAAATCTCAAGTAATGCTTAACTCTTACATGACATAATCATGTGTTATGTTCCATTTAAGATGCCCGTTATATTTGACGATTTCCGTTAAAAAAGTAAAATTGTCCCTAATATTCATTATTATTTGCAAATCAATCCATAGATGCTCTCTCCATCTTCAAGCCCCCAGTTGCCGCCCGCAGTGACCCCGCTGCCTCCGCCGCCTCGGGAACCTGGGATTCCAGGAGCTATCCATGGCCGTCTCCGCCCTCTTCCCTCCGCCGCACTCCTCCCTCACCCTCTTGGCGCCGTCGGACGATTCCATCCGATCGTGCCCTTCGTGTTCCCCCTCCGCCCTCCTCCGCGAGCACCTCGTCCTGGGCCTCTTCCTCTTCTCCCACCTCACCTTCGGCGCTAAGCTCCAGACAGCCTCCCCCTCCCGCTGCCTCACCATCACCTCCACTGCCAGCTTCCACACCGATTCCTCTGTCAAGATCTTTGTTGACGGCGTCGAGATCACCCGTCCATGTCGTTCTAATGCACGTCGACCTCGCAAGGCTCCCCGCGGGATAGACGCTGCGGCCCGAACGCACCTCTGCAAGCAATCCCAGGCTCCCTTCTTGCTCTCACCGGTGATGTAGTAGATACTCTCCTGGTCTTCCTTCATGCGCTTGACGTAGTCCCATAGGCACGTCAGCTCGTCGCCACTCTTCGTGGAGTGGTAACAGAGGAGGCCGGCAGGCTTGACCCTGTTCTGGCTATCCTCGTAGATGCTGAGCTTGATGTTCTTGGAGAAGGCCTCGTAGAACTTGTGGTAATCCTCCTCCGCGATCTTGTTGAACATCTCGATGCACTTCTTGACGATGTTCTTCCGGATCACCTTTCACGAATCTGAGGTACTCTGGCGTGAGCTCCTCGCAGTTGTCCATGATGAACACCCTCCTCACGTACAATTTGATGTTGTTCATCTTATTCCTCGTGTTGAAGAGGTTGAATGGCACGTGGTAGGGCACGAAGAGCACGGCCTTGAATTCCATCTGGCCCTCGACGGAGAAGTGCTTGACGGCGAGGTGCTCCTCCCAGCCGTTGGTGAGGGACTTGTAGAAGGAGGCGTATTCCTCCTTGATGATCTCCTCGGGTTTGCGCAACCATACTGGGTTCTTGTTTATGAGATCCCAATTGTGGGTGACCTCCTTCACATCCTTCTTCTTGGTCTCTTTATCCGCCGTCACCTTCCTCTACTTCTTCACCTCATCGTCCTCACCGTCGCTGATCTCCTTCTTGGCGGTCTTCTCCGTCCGAAGGTAGATCGGGTAGCTGATGAATTTCGAGTGTTTTTTCACAAGATCTTTCAGCCTCCTCTCCTCCAAGTACTCGAGCTGCAGAAACACACCAATAATCTCAAGATCAATTAGACAGATTTCGGATAACAGAAAAATTGATTAACTAACCGCCCGATTTTCCTCGAGGGACAACGTGACCTTGGTTTCTCTCCCTCGGCCTCCCCTGCCGTGTCTCTTGTTACCGTGAAGGATCCGCCGGCCTGCAATTCCCAGACGTACTGCTCATCAACGTTGTGCTTTGTGGTGACGATGACCTTGTCCGTGACCAGGTACGCAGAGTAGAACCTCACGCTGAGCTGCCCGATCATGCTGACATCTGCCCGATCATGAACACCTTGGTACACAATCTTGCGATCGTTCCAAGGTTGTTCATCAGCTTTTGAAAAACATTGCATGGTATTAGACGGGTGGTTTTTCCATCTTTCTTTCAATCTAAACCAAATTCGATAAAGGAGAGTGTTGCGACGATCTTGGTCTGTCGATCAGGTATATTTACGTTAAAGGTCACTCACCGAGGGTGATGAGCCTAGAGGGGATAGCGGGGGCGATAATCCTGCAGGTAGGGATCGAGCAAAAAATCCGGCCGACCTGACTCAGCCCGGTACCCGGCCCGAGAAAGCCCGCAGCCCGCGATAAAAATGGGCGGGCCTCGGCATTTTTTTAAGTCCGAATGCCTTGTCGGGTCAGGCTTGGGCTAGCTCGAACCCGAGCCCGAAGCCCGCGGGCCGACCCGATTAAAAGCCCGAATTGTGGCCCGATGTTGATATTAGCTTTTGTTTTTCTCTTAATTCAAATAACTATATTATTTTGATTCTTTTGCCATGCTGCGAACGGGTTTTAGAGATTAAAATTTACATGAAAATCAAGTTTGGGATGGAAATATTTTTTCAAATCAAGTTTCGTTGATATCTGCACTGAGAAAAGTTTCAAATAACTATATTACTGATCTTGCTTGTTGACTTGTTTTTCAAAGCAAGATTATTTGCTAACAATCTTAATCAAATTAGATTTGGGATTTTTTTATTTCCGTACCAATGGCGGGTAATGGAATCAATTCTTGTTTTTTTTGGGTGAATGTAGCTTCTAAAATTAGATTTGGCATTTTCAATATATAATTGCCGGGCCAGCCCGACCCGGCCTGACCCATTTTCTAGCGGGCTGGGTTCGGGCTTGGGCCACAAGTGAAAATTTTGAGCAGATCTAGGCCCGGCCCATAGGCCCGATATATTTGACCGAGCTCGGGTTAGGCTGGGTTGGGCCCGGCCCGATGCTCATCCCTACCTGTAGGGTGGGGAAAGCGGGGGTGGGGGGTGGGGGGAGGCCTGGAGGGTTTTTATTTTTGAATAATTTTAATAGTCATTGGATAGATCATGGGTTAGATTAACCCACAATATGGTTGAGTTAGCTGCCCCCTTAACGGAGGGTTATAGGTGTGAGACGGAGGGACTATCCAAGGTTTCTCGTGTAATTCACAATTATACGGGGTTATAATTGTAATTGTGAAATTACTCAGGATAATGGGTGTAAAAATCTCTTTATAAAATGATGAAATTTTAAGATTTTTGGCACCGGTCAGCGTGTAAGGGCCATAAAAGGTCAATTCCTTCTGGGAACATACGATTCAGTGAATGGATGGAGGGAAAAGATAAGTCCTCTACAATTATAGTACATTGTCAAGTCATATTATATTTATGAATCGCTTCTGTGGGTGACTAAGCCTCAAAAACCTCTTATTGATTTGTGAACTAACACAGATCCAGATAACGGATAAATTCATTGCTTTTGTGAAATATGATGTTTTATGAACGGATACGAACAATCTTTTTATCCATAATTATGTTTATGTATAAGTTATATGAAGGAATTGATATGAGAATAACGCAAACTCATTTTTATGATAAGATATGGTGTATATGTGAAAAATGCTAATGATAGGTGTATGGATTAAAAATATAACTTCTACCGATATAATTGTCTATAGAGCAACAAAGACGGAGAATAACATTAAAACCCGCGAACTTTATTTCCCTTATTAATGACATGTGTTGGGAAGTGTATAAACATTATAGGTAAATAAGAAAATTTATGAAGTTCTCATGTTAGAAATAGATTTTATTATTAATTATGTTATGCTATAATTTTTTAAGTTAATGGATATTTAATTTTCCATGCATAGCTGGTTTTATCCTAACCCAGCTCATACTAAGCGTTCGTTCATGATCATAATATGTATTGTTATTTTTTTTCCTAGGGGAACGGAAGACTTGATTCATTGACGATTCAAGTTTCTTGGTTATTCTTCAAAATTGGACTAGTACAAAACTTATGACGGCTTGCATTGGAAGGATATCATTATACCTAGTAGACTAAGAGATTGTGGTTAATGTTTTTCATTTTTTTAATGATGTCAGATTGGAATAAGATGAAACTTTTAGGTTTCCATCTTTATTACAGAAACAATTTTAAGTTTTTTCTTTCCTGCTCTTTTTTGTTTTTATTGATGTTAATCCGTAACGATCCGGACATGTTGAGTTGTCCCTTCCACATTTTTATTTCGAACAATCGAGGTCTATACATAAATAAATCCATATGCTATATTTTTGGGAAGCCATGCTATTATTGCCGGTTATACATTTTATATGACATTCTCGCTATTTTTATCACAACTTTGTTATTGTCAAGCTCCTCCATGCTATTGTTTGCACTTTGCAAAATAAAAATATTATTTTTTTCTTGATTTTTGTGTTTTACAGTCAACTTTAAGGCTTTGTTCGTTTGGAGAATAAACACTGAAATAAGGACCACATCCCATTATTTCATATTATTCCACCTTTATTCCTATCTTTATTCTACATTACCTACCATTATTCCACCTTATTCTCCTTATTCATATCTTTCCTCATTCACAGAGAATAAACCCTTATTCCCCATTCTTATTCCTACTTATTCCTGAACTGAACGCCCCCGAGGGTTTGAATATCGAACGGTAGTGATCACTAACAAATATTCGCATATTATCTATATCACTAGTGATAGTTTATCCTAAATTATATGTACCACTATATTTCACTAGTGACATTCGTCGATAGACAACAACATGATCTACAACAACAAAGCGTTTTCCCTCTTTAAGTAGGGTAGACTAAAATGACGAAGCCTTCTCCTACTATAAGTAGGGTCACCTACATGGATTCTTGCTCAAATCCATGTTGAAAGATTCAACTATTTTTACGTTGGTTGTTGACTACCTAAGGCAATCCCCACAAGGGGGGATTTGAATCCTTGCCTTCTGGATGGTAGACATACTGCACTACCACTAGATGTACACAGACGATGACGTGATCTAAAAATTTAAAATATTGTTATTGCACGCTATAAATTTTAAGGTTTTATCACTTTTGCTTTTCTTAACTTCTGTAAAATCAATTATATCCTTGTCTTTTTCTAATATCATTTGTGACGTTGACTTCTTACAAAATTCATAGATCTGTTCTGCTTTGAAGGTATAGTAGGGATATAACTAATATTACAAAAGTGTAAAACTGTGAATTTTGTAAGAAGTCAGTGCACAATCGATATTACAAAAAAGAGTGAGGCATAACTGATGTTGAAGAAATTAAGAAATCTAGTGCCTAGTAATATTCTCTTGTTATCTATTTCACTAGTGATAACTTTTCCTAAGTTATATTTACCACTACATTAGATATATCAACACTTTTCTCTTGTGATTATATAGAATCCCTAATGTTTGAAGGACAATAACAAAGACTTTTTTTTGTTGATTAATGAAATAAGGTAGCCAGGAAATGTCAAATGTAAAACATATGTTTTCAATCCATCTCCAAAACTTTTTTAGTATTAAAAATATCATTTAATAACTAAAGTAAGGTGAAGCTTAGACATACTAGCTTCTTTTCTAACAACAAATTCTACAACACAATCAACTAAGTAGGATTGTACACAGGAGAGTGAAACGATAATAGGAAGAAGTAAAGACAACCAAATCAGCTAAAAGCTTCCAAATCGTTGCCCACGGCGGGTATTCTTTCTCAAAGCTTGATAGACATTGACTGCACATTTACCCTCCTGTCAAAGAACACAACAGAAGTCAACCTCTTAAAAAAATTTACCCTATCTTTGGCAGAATAAAAGCAAACATGAAACTAAAATATTCTGCACCATGTATTGTCAGCGTAGCAGGTAGCAAACAGCAGCATTTTTGGGTGGTACCTTATAGATATATTATTATTTACAACTAGTCCTGGAATCTGCAGTTAGGGCGGGGATGGCCTCAACCAGACATAATCTCAGGCCTTGAAATATTATTGAATCACAATGTGACCAAAATATTGACTCAAAGACAGAATATAATCACTACCTTGTTGTTTGATTTTAATAAAATATAATCAACAGGCGGGGATGGAATTTATTTTATTGACAATGATATTTTGTCTGGAATCAAAGACAGGCGGGGATGGAATTTATTTTATTGACAAAATATTATTGAATCACAATGTGACCAAACAACAAGGTAGTGATTATATTTTATTGACTCAAAGACAGAATATAATCACTACCTTGTTAGGGCGGGGATGGCCTCAACCAGACAAAATATAATCCCCGCCCTAACTGCAGATTCCATTGCTCCAGACAAAATATAATCAACAGGCGGAGACGTGGTCACATTGTGATTCAATACTATTTCAAGTCCTCAAAAAAGGATTATATTCATACCTCAAGCTCATTTGCTATGATATCGACATCAGCTGGGTTGATCCTAACAGCAGCAAGCTCTTTTTCCCTTCAACACGAAAAGTAAATAACTAATGGTGACTCTCTGAAAGATTTGAAAGAAAGTACAGGGTGTGATGACATGAGCAACCACTGGCCTACATAATTATCATGAGAAAGCATCTTCTATAATAAATGGAACCTGCAATTTCTTGGCGAATGATATAGAGCCTATAATTATAACGTGTAAAAAGGCACTTCCTTTCAAGATGAAAGGTAGAAAAGAGAAGCATTCAATAATCTAAAAGGCGCTTACTAGAAAATTAGAACAGACATTACAAATTCACCCAATGTGAAATAAATGAGAGTATGGACGGTGGAACAAACAGGGAAGAGACTCAGTTTGAAATGAAAGAGGCTTCTCAAACAACTTCCTCCAAGTATATTAGTTGAATCATTCGAATAATTAACTTTTTTCCAGAGATTACCTTCAACTATTTTTTTAATTATTGAGGCCAGATAAAATTTCAACTCTACCTGAAACAGTTTTGCCTTTACTGTAGACAGTCCCAAGACTGGACTAAAAATACAAGTGTCTGATGACCAATACAATTTTACTATAGATTCTAGCTCCCAAAAATGTCATCAAAAAGGCCGTGAGAAGTCAGCAAGAGATGCTACAATGTCATGGGTGCATGATATTAAATATCTCAATATATCAACAGCATTCGCTTGATTATCATACCGTGGGCTTTACATATATACATTTATCTTGTGTGCTGATTTTATGTATTTCACAATAGGTGGACAAATTATCAATGACATAACAGCAAATCGACCAAAAAACACAATGGTTATGCTAACTTCCTAATTTCCCCAAATTTTGGCTTATACGGGAATGATTGCAACATTCTCGTCACTTTACCAGCTGTTGCTACTATCCTGAGCTTCTAAGCTAGGTTTCTTTTTAGACCAAAAAGAGGGAAACATGCTATGGTGCTCGTCCCAGATATATTAATTCAAAAACGGAGGTACACAACAATACTTACAAAAGCCATGGCTCGAGGAGAATCCTGGCGTGGATACTTATATTGTCAGTATAAAAATGTTCAGAAGCAAAAATGATTCCATTTCGAGCTAACCAGATAGCCCAGATAATTGCCACTGGAAGAAGGAGCTCCTTTCTTGGGCAGTGCTCGGCCACGTACAAAGAGCCTCATAACGTCTCTAAGCTTTAAAGATTAGCCCATTCAAGACCAAAGTCCTGCCAAACATGGGACGACTTATCACAAGTAAAGAAAAGGTCACCTGTTTCCACCTCCCTGTCATAAAGCAGGCATATCTCGGAGCTGCCTGCAGAAAGCCGAGCACATTGGTCTCGTGTTAGAATGCATCCTCTCCTTATCAGCCTTAGCAAAATGCCAATGCGGTTAGGAACCTTTCAATCTTAAATCATCTTGCGATCTCTCACTAGGAGGTATGGTGAATGAACCGGCTATTTGTCCAATGTTTGTAGGCGTGTCTCACAGTAAAACCCCCCCTCCCTCCACATCCAATGGCCTCTACCTCCCGCAGGACCATTTAACTGACTCAAGGATTCCAAAACCCTAAGAAGCTCCTCTATACGCTGATATGAAAGATCACTCACAAATGAAGGCATCCAACTTCCCACCTCAGGCAATTTGACACCACTGCATCACAATCCACGGCCAATGCAAATAGAAGTGGAAATCTGGTTGTGAGGGCTCCCCCATCCGACCAATCTTTAGTCCAGAATGCAAAGGAACGACTATCTCCAAGAACAAGGTGGAAAAATTCTGAAAACCGCAGCATCAATGATTGGATACCCTTCCGCAATGCTGAGGTGCCCTATGGATGATGGCGCACCAAGTTTCCCTGAGCGCATACCTCATAGAACTTGCGAATGAGCTTGCAATATAAGTCCTCACTTCTGCCCCAGATTTTAGCAAACCACTTGAGAAACAGCACCTTATTCATGGTCTTTAAGCGAGAAACCCCAAGGCTTCCAACATCTTTTGGTAAAGTAATTGCATCCCTATCAACCAAGTGAACCCTTGAGCTATACTGATCGGATTTACTCCAAAAGATATCTCCTCGTAAATATCTCAAGATGTCGCCAAGCACAGATATTACAAGCACCAGTGACCACCTTGGGACAAAATGGCCGCCTTTCATCCTAACAGTTTCTTCTCCAACTTCTCAATGTTAGGGAGCCAATCTGCTGCTTTATGTCTACGTCATGTCAGAGGGAGTTTAAGGTACATCAGGAGAGAACCCCAATCTATGCCAAGCTCCTCATTACAAGAAACACAACCTCTTCTGAAAGATCGAATGGGACAATAGTAGACTCGCTTCTGTCAAGATTTAAACCAGAAAGCTCCTCAAAACTTTCTAGAGTTGTTGTCGTTCCCCTTGCCTACTCCCTACCTCCTTCAAAAAAATGGTCATCTGCATATTGAAGAAGGGAAGCAGAAATGCCATCGCAAGCGTATCCTGCCCTGATTTAGAGGAAAAGTCACGAACGTGCTCGGTAAGCGCTTGGCCCATAGTCCAATCCCTCTCCACCCGGTTGCCATTCACTACCATGGATCGGATCATATTGCGACGTCTTCTACTTGCAACCCTATGGAAATACTTTATGTTCGCATCGCCTTCTTTGATCCATGTTTGTCTCAATCTTTGTTTCCATTCTATAGCATGTTTCTTGACTTCTTACAAGATCAGACTCTGGTACGTCACCCACTCTCGTAGCTCATCTGCTACAAGATCTTTGTCATCCTCAATCTTCTCGTTTCTGAACACTTCAGTTTCTCCCGCAACTTGATGAGTCTTTCTTTCTCCTGAATCTCTTTCTTATACGTACAAAGCCAGCCTCGTGACGATCCCAACTTCTGACCAAGCGAACACTTCAATTTCTACCGCAACTCGATGAGCCTTTCTTTCCTCCTGAATCTCTTTCTTATACGTACAAAGCCAGCCTCGTGACGATCCCAACTTTTGACCAAGCGAGCAACGGCGGACCCCACGCAAACCGTGGATGCCCAATGATCTGAGAACATCTCTTTAAAATTCTCCTCCAACAACCAGGATCTCTCTAACCTAAAGTAAGATAGGGCAATGCACCATCACCAGACTCCCATTTTTGAACTTTGCGAAGTATATTTTTCATTAATTTAAAATAATTAGCATTATTGCAAAGGTTCGAGCTTTAAATGTGCTGGATCCAAGCATTACACGTGAATTTTGAGCTTTAAATGTTAAATATATGATTTTTAAGTTAAATTAGAACTATATTTTTTAGGAAATAAAGGGGGAAGCAATCGTGTAGTTCCCAAATAATATATTAATAGAGAACTATGAAACCAATAATATATTTATAGAGAACAAGAAAAACATAAAAACATTTAAACAGCAAGGTCTAGAGAAGAGGTCGGGCAAGATGAACCACATTCTCAACATAAAACTGATCGGACCTGAATATGATTCCGTTGTGTACGAGCCGGCACTTGCTCAACCATGGATTTGATCTATCTAGCCACTAAATAATTCCAAAAAAATTGGTGTGAAGACACCCAGCTAATGTCTGCGACATCCCGAATCTAGCTGACACCAAACAATAGAATTGATGACCAAGGTTTTCCGGCACGACATCCCAAAGAGAGTAGGAGAAGCTATCCATTGGGGCATAACTCGATCTTCGAACCTTGGTCATGATCCACTCCCATCCTATGAATCCAGAGGACCACCGTAATCTTTATGGGGTTTCAAAGTCTCCAAATCAGATTGAAATCCATTTCCTAATTTCCAAGGTCAGAGATCAGGTTGGCAGTGAGCACACGGTAAGCTATTTTCATCGAGAAGTGGGCATCCTGCCAGGTCCAACGATCACGACCTTCTTCAAGACCGGCGCAATAAGATAACCACACCAAAAGCTGCATAAAATCTTTGAAGGGCCCATTCGGTTGGCGGGCTATCCCCTAAAATTTGACTTTTCCCTCTTTTGAGGAGGATTTTCCCCAAGATTCCCCCACAAACCCTCATTCCAACCCGGTGGACCCACTGGTTATTTTCTATTCCCCATCGCGTGGGCCTACCCAAAAACCAATCTTTCTCTCATTTAATACATCAATTCACCCATTTTTCTTTCATCCTTCCAACAAAAAAAATATTATAGTATACTTACCATATTGTCATCTAAAACTTATAAAACTACTCAACATCTAATCATTTTTCCAAACTTTGATAAAATCGCATCACAACAAACCCTCTCAACATAAAACAATCTATCCAAACACCAAAACACACAACATGGTTATCCACCAGATAACCGTTTTTTGGGAAGGTTATCCTCTTCAAGAAAATCCTCTATCCAAACGCACCCTAACAACTGTTCAGAAAAGTCCAAAGAGAAGCTCAACATCCACAGGTCATTAACCTAAGCATCACAAACTGTCGACTCGTGATCTACAACTAAACTAAAAAAAATGTAGAAAACATACTCCCAACAGTCTAAACTCACTCCAATATCTATCTAAAAGCAAAAAAACGTCTATCTCCCATAAGAAGGCGCAAGTGGGTGGGAAGTTTATCGATAACATGATAGATCCCCTTCCAGAAGGTAGATGGAAGCATGGCTCAATATATCGCGATATATAGATGATATACCAGGGCATACTACGAGAGGAGGTGAGGTTCTATATTTGGTGTGTATTGAATTTGAGGATATTGCCTGATATCTCACAAGATATCGGCAAGATATAGGTAGTTCGTCTTATATTGGTCAAAAAATTTCAATGCAAAATTTCCCAGATATGGTCGATATCGACTGATACCACCGATATGGGGCCAATATTGGCTTAACTTATATTTTTTTTGTCTATAAGTTTGGGAATTTGCTTCTGTATCTACTCATGGTATTAAAAATATGACTTGTACATTTGGGGGAGGGGGACAATGGAGATGAAACAACGCTAGGGATGATCAAGGAATGCTTGCATGTCTATATGTTAATTATGCTCATTAGCATGTCCGTATGATATCTGATATAGCTCGGCATTTTGTTTATATGTAATGTGCAATGTAATGTAATGTTAATGTGCTAAATACACCTTGATGTCACTAAGTTATTATTCTTTAAATTTCATCGTTTCCTTCCTAGTATCGCTCGATAGTCAGCATTCAACATTGACAACAATGATATGTGTGATATAATGTATATTGTTGTGCTAAATACACCACATTCTTGCATATAAGTGTGTATTTGTATGTTCTTTATTGTTTTAAAAACTGTGATGGTCTTAATTTGGAAAAAAAATCATTTTTGCATCATCTCCCAAGATTTCCACCGATATTGTCGATATATTGATGTATCCCAAATATTCCCTTTTCGAGCTCACCAATATGATATTGATGTTGATATTTCAAACCTTAGATAATAGATGATGTGACCGAACATGGATGATAGATTGTGCGAGGATATCATATGTGTCTCTAAAAAGGCTACATGTTCGATCATCACCAATGCCCCATAAGCAGGGTTGTTCACTTGATTAAGAGACTGAGGCCCCCCTGATCCACAGGCAACAAGACCCCATCCTATCCCACCAAGAGACTGCCCTCGGATGCAACATTCGAGCCACTTCAAAAGAATCATCGCATGTATGCTTCAAGACGATGACAAATCTCCACCATAAGGATTCTAGAGGAGATGAAAAGTAAAGATCGCCACCAAGGTCACTTTTAGAAGCACCAAGCATCCATCCCATAGAGGTTATCCGACCAGACAACTTCTGTTCCATACTCTCAATGACTAGGAACCAATCTGCTCATTGCAATCTACCATCAGCCAAAGGGAGCCCCCAATAGCTAATACGAAGAGAACCCCTATGAGTATTGATGATTGCGGCACAATCTTCGATCTCAACATTCGAGAGCTCGAATGGCATAAATATGAATTGGATCTGTTTATTGACAGACCTGAGATGGTGCATCACGGAATAAAGAATTAGAGCAAATATAGGGTTTGTCGCACGTTTAATTTTGCCAGGATAGTTTTTAAAATTAAATTAGGATATTCCATCCATTTAATTAATTTGTCGATTTAAATTAGGATTAATCATCTTTGGTACAATTCGAGTTATACTTTTTAGGTAAAGAGATTACATGCGATCTCAAATGAGTTAGTAGGTTGCGTAATTTTAATGCAAATTGGGTTTGTTCTGATTTCTATTTTTAGTTATTTGTTTAATTTTGTAAGTCCACCTCTGTCCATATTAAGGACCATGGATCATTGTTTACCATTGGAGTCATAGTTGAAATTTGGATATTTCTCTCATCCTCTCCCCCTTTCTTCCTCCCCCCTAACTTGTATCCCAATGCTCTCCTCCCCAAAATTCTACATAACATGTGTGTTTCTACCTCCTCCTCTCCTTATTTTTCTCTCGTTGGATATTTTTATCTACATCAATTGGTACGAAAGCATGGCCTACAGATCGTTCTCACGATATGATGATCCGACCATGTATTCGAGGAATTATCGATTAAAAGAGTTTCATTTAAAAAGTCGTCCAATACGGGCAAAGGTTAAAGGAGCATTGTTCAAGATGCTCCAAATTTGATTTGATCAACGACATATGGCAACGTTAATGTGAGATCCACAACATCAACAACATCTAAAATAATTTGAAAATGCGAAGTCGGAATCTGAAGCTGCGGTCTTGCAATTTGTCGAACCTTTCATCGAAACTGTTGACATTCCCCTACCCATGTTGCAAGTTTTGCAACCACCTTCTCTACCAACACCACTAACACTGTAGCTAGCACCACCAACTATGCTATCAAACCAAGGTTGCAAAAGTTGGTAGTCGGTACTCGAACGACTGGGTCACTGAGGATTAATCGATAGTCGAGCGAGTATACAAGTTTAGTTGATTTTGTATTTTTTTTAACTATTTGAAATATATAAAGCATTTTTTCTACATATATTCTTATATATTTACGTAAGTTTGTACATTTTTTATACTATCATATTGAAATAAAATCCAATCGAATATTAAGCATGTTAGGTTAAGTTTGCTTTCAAAAAAGGCAGAAAAAATAACAATCCCAAAATAAATAAGCCTTTAGTCAGTTGGTCTATTATTGGACGTTAAGCTTTAATCGAGTTGGCCACCTCCCTAGTCGACTAAACAGAACAACTAAACGGATTAGTTGACCATTTTGCAAGCTTGGTTGCCACTTTCCCTCAAGTCAATGCTACCTTCCCCACACAGTCAATAAAAGCCCCCACCCCTTCGTGCAACGACTTATACAAATCATAAACACCGCAAGTCTACAACCCATCATCCACAATAGGAATTCTATTCCAACATCCACGGAAGGCCAACCAATCATTTCCACAACGGCAACATTGATGCTAGACTCCAGTATCAGACCATCCGACGAGACTAGTGTCACATCACCCAGCTCATGTATCGCCATGTTAAGAGATTTAATGTCTTTAGATAGAAGGTGAACACCAAGTATCAAGGGACAAAGTGGTGCACCGACTTCCTCTCCACATCCGAGAACTAGGGCCTCTGCCACGAGCAAAGATCATTTTGTTCAGATATGAACCATACGAGTAAGGACTCCTAATTTGAACCAAGGAGGCCAGTTGCGCACACCACCAAATTCTCCAATAGCACTGCGTGCCTAGCAAATGATATTCCCGGCCTTTATGTCACCATTTTCTTGGGTGGTAGTGATGAGGATGACCTTCCTGGACTTAAAGGAACCAATAAGTACTCCCTGTGTAGAAGATAATGGTCGTGGCAGACTTTGGTTGAAGGAATATCATGTGACTAAGTTTGGTTGAGGGAAGAGCATTTAACTACCACAATGAAGGTTTTGGCTTTGCCAATAATCTCGTCCGCCTAGCCATTCGTACCATGTCCATATGCATTTCCTCCGATCGCATAACAAGGTGAGTTTTTGTGTAGCATTCCAACCCCAAACATAATCCCACATCTAAAACTCACGAAGTGTGGGTGTGGGTTATAAGTGTGGGGACTATTAGTTGACAACTTGGGCTTAAGCATTTTAGGTGGTTGGCAACGAGTCTATTCAGGCTCGAGCCCAACAAGTTGTCATGACCAATTTTCCTTGATAACGGATCGAGGATCAAAGTCTAGGATGTTACTGTTGGAGTATTTGTTATGTGCATCATGAGTTGTAGCATGGTAAATGGATCCTGGAGAAGATCCATTTGATTTACCCCATCCAGTGTTTAGTCCCACATTGTCCAGCGGTGGGACTTGGAGGCTCTGGAGAGGCTATATAAGGAGCCCCAGACCTCCTGTATCCATTCAGAAAAAGAAATGCATAGCATGCCCCTTTGAGGGCTTCTCCCGTGGTTTCATCCCGCTCCTCACGGAGTAGTGTTCCACGTAAAATCCCGCTGTTTTTTTCGTTCTTTATCTTTTCCATGTTTACGCTTCCGCTTCCGATTTTCTAACATGGTATCAGAGCGGGTTCGTTTCTCGAGGATTTCATATTCAATATTAGCGTTCGAGATTCGATTTTCTGTCATTTGGGATCTAGGGTTTCTATTGAAACCTAATGATTCAATCAAGATTCGATGGTTCGTATTCATGATTCAAGTTCTTGAGTTTTTCCTGAAGCGGCACATCCGATCAACCCTAGCCGCCATCATGTTCATCGCCAGGGTTTCATCACGACACATCCTTGCGCGATCTGCTGGCGAACCCCGCCGCCCAGCATCCGTCAGAAATGAAGATGCCCCAAGCCACATGCGAAGGCGGAGACTCCAAGGCCGTAGCTTTTCTCGTGCTCCACAGATCCAATAAAGATGGCGAGTCCATCCTCCTGCTCCAGGCAGAGAATCCCTGTTTGTAGAAGACGGCGCCCAGGACCTCATTCAGGCACAAGAATCTCACCACTGGCGACGCCCCTAGTCCTCACGCGGCCCAGGCTCCAGGCAGGAAGGGCATTTCCGCACCCTTCGGTCTCCAGGAACGGATCTACATCTCCAAGATCTCCATGCGCCCGCAGGCGTAAGGAGTTCCTCCAACCTCGCCTCTTCCTTGCGCAGGCGAGCAGTGCCCTTCCAACCCATCGCTGCCCTTGCGCATGCGCCGCAAGGCACAGCCTTCCTCGCGCATCGTGCGCCCTGAGCACGAACCCCAGAGCGGCGCTTCTACGCGCTTCCTCCAGATCCCTCACGGCGCCCGCGCGAGCCCATCCCATCATGTATCTCTAGGTGGTGGCACATCGTGCGCACACGCCCGTTGTTGGCGAAGCCGTTCTTCAATCTCTGGGAGAGGGTGGCACATTCCCACGCGGGGCTCCTCTCGATGCTGCTTCAAAACGCATGCGGCGCTAGATTCTCCCATCGCGCATCAGGTCTCTGCGGCACCGAAGTCAATCCCCAGGCGCAAACGCGCGAAGTCCCGCCCCTCCCAGTCCATCACCGCGCCGTGCCCTTCCATCTCTCTGGCGGCGGTGGTGTTTGTGAAAGAGAGGGGTTCCCAACCCTAGGGGCATTGTGCCCCGTTTTATTTAAAAAAAAAATAGACGCATATGAAGGGGCAACGCGCGAATAAACAGAGACCCCCCCCCCTTGGGGGCGGCGGCAGCAATCATTGAAGATAGGTTCCCAATGGGAAGTAGACCCAGTTTTTAGTAAAAAAAGGGGTTGTTTGCTTTTGGAGGCCCAAATGGGCCGAAGTTTTGTAAAAAAGGAAAAGAAAAGAAAAAAGGGTGCGTACTTCTCAAAAAGCCGTACGCAAATATTTTGCAAAAAAAATGAAAGAAAAGCCGTAAAAAAATGGTTGAGACGGCTTAAAAAATGTTTAAAAAATGGCGGCTTATAAAAAATGAAAAGCTGCAAATTTCATGTTTGTTTTCCCCATTATGTTGTCTTCTCCCAACTTTGTCGATTTGTCTGTTTTCCGACAAGTATGGGAGAAAGGGGGAGTATATATGTAGAGTCACAGTGCCAGTTGCAGATTCAGATGTCAGATTCCAGAGGCCAGTCATTTTTCAGACTCTACAGATTCAGTTGTTCAGACTCGACATTCAGATTGGTCAGAGTCAAAGTTTGAGGCACTCCATGTTGAGGCCCATTTTTCGAGTTCTCCAGAGAGAGACTCCAGTTTCAGACACACACGAGTTTGCGGTCATTTTCAGATGAGCATATGTTGCCATCTTTTGTATGGTCCCCACCATTATTCTTGTTTTGTAGACTAGAGTTTTCATGTGAGCCATAGGGACTCCAGAGCAGAGGACCATTCCCTATGCCATGTTAGCAAGGATTTTCATGTAGTATCATAGGTACACCAGAGCAGTGCACCATTCTCTGAGCCAGATGGGAGAGACCCAGTTCTCCGAAGAGGAGACTTATTTCAGACTCCATTCTCCAACGACTGTGGACTCCGAAGAGGATTGCACAACCACGGCCCTTTTTCAGTTCGGTCCTTTTTCAGAGATGGAGCAGTTGTCCACATTATTGTGGCGGGCCAGAGTACTCCGACGAGGAGACTCATTTCCAGTTGCAGCGACTCTGACAGGCGCAATTCAGAGCGCATGCTCTCCGAAGAGGAGATTCAGCAGACTCACACTCCAGCCCGTTCGTTCTCCTCACCTGCACGGCATGAGAAGCAACGTCCTCGACTGCAGCAATGTGCGCGTTGGGTTGATATTGTCCGTAGTGTCCTGTAGCGTTGAGTTGAGTTTCTTTGTGTTTGTCCAATCTGAGCATTACATGCTCCATCTTGAGGGCGGTGTTGGAGTATTTGTTATGTGTGTCATGAGTTGTAGCAGGGTAAATGGATCCTGGAGAAGATCCATTTACCCCATCCAGTGTTTAGTCCTACGTTGTCCAGCGGTGGGACTTGGAGGCTCTGGAGAGGCTATATAAGGAGCCCCAGACCTCCTGTATCCATTGAGAAAAAGAAATGCATAGCATGCCCCTTTGAGGGCTTCTCTCGTGGTTTCATCCCGCTCCTCACGGAGTAGGGTTCCACGTAAAATCCCGATGTTCCTTTCGTTCTTTATCTTTTCCATGTTTACGCTTCCGCTTCCGATTTTCTAACAAATGGTATCAGAGTTGATTTCCTCTGATAATGGAAAAAGAACCACCTGAGAGGTGGAGCCATCCCTACAAAGAGATAGGAGGAAAACGCTACCCGGAGTGTGCAACTATCATTGTCACGAGGAATAAGTTATAAGCAATGTCGCAACGAGGGCGTTGCGAATATAAGTGGGGTAGGTTCTAACACCCCAACCCCAAACATAGCCCCACATCTAAAACTCACGAAGTATGCGTATGGGTTACAAGTGGTGGGGATTACTGCTATAAAGTGGTGGTTGACCTTGCTGGACTTAAAGGATCCTATAAGTACTCCCCCCCATGTAGAAGATAATGGTTGTGGCAGACTTTGGATTGAAAGAAGACCATGTGACTAAGTTTGATTGAGGGAAGAGCATTTAACTACCACAACGAAGGTTTTGGCCTTGCCAATAATCTCGCCCGCCTGACCAATATCCTTAATCACGCCCTTCGTACCCCATACATATGTATTTCATCTGATCACAGAACAAGATGAGTTTCTGCGTAACACTCCAACTCCAAACACAATCTCACATCTAAAACTCGCAAAGTATGTATGTGTGTGTTATAAGTGATGGAGACTACTACTTGACAACTTGGGCTTAAGCACAGAAGGAAATATCACGATATATCGGCGATATAACATTGATATATCGATATTGAGATGAGACCAATATTGGTATCGATATGACGATATATTCTCCTTTTCAGGCCATTCCTTCACAAAAGTGCGTCGATATGGGCGATATTTCGGCGATATATCACCGATATATCATCGAAATATCGTATCGATACGATGTCGAATATATCAATATCGATATTGCCTACCTTGAAGTGGTGGTTGACCTTCCAGGACTTAAAGGATCCAATAAGTACTCCTCATGTAGAAGATAATGGTCGTGGCAGACTTCGGATTGAAGAAAGACCATGTGACTAAGTTTGATTGAGGGAAGAGCATTTAACTACCGCAACGAAGGTTTTGGCCTTGCCAATAATCTCGTCCGCCTAACCAATATACTTGATTACGACCTTCGCACCTCGTTCATATGCATTTCATCTGATCTCACAACAAGATGAGTTTCTGCGTAAAACTCCAACCCCAAATACAATCCCACATCTAAAACTCACGAAGTATGGGTGTGTGTTATAAGTGACGGAGACTACTACTTGCTAACTTAGGCTTAAGCATAGAAGGAAATATCATGATATATCGGTGATATAATGTCGATATATCGATATCGAGATGAGACCGATATCAATATCGATATGGTGATATATTCTCCTTTTCAGGTCATTCCTTCACAAAAGTGTGTCGATATGAGCGATATTTCGGCGATATATCACCGATATATCGACGAAATATCGTATCAATATCAACACGATATCAATATTACCTACCATGGGCTTAAGCATTTGGGTAGTTGGCAAAGGGTCCGTTCGAGCTCGAGCCCGGCAAGTTGTCAGGGTCAATTTTCCTCGATAGCGGACCGGAGACCTAAGTTCGGGACGTTACAAATGGTATCAGAGTTGATTTTCCTCTAGTGGAAAGGGTTACCTAAGAGGTGGAGACATCCCTACAAAGAGATAGGAGAAAAAGGTTACCCGGAGTGCAGGAGCGAGACTATGAATTTCATCAATGGGGGGCCGTGTATACAATTATTATGTAGGCTCAAAAATGAAAAAAATCTATGTATTTTCGAATGATTTTTAAATAGGATTAATATTTTTAAATTGAACCTCTTTCAATTTTGATAAATGTAGAATTTAAATCTATTATTAATGTTAGATTTTCAAATAGATTGGTATTTTCAATGGTGATTTTTGATAAATTTAATAATTTAAACCTCCCTAAATTCATCTTAAAAAGGCTAAATTATCAAGTAAAATTTTGAAACAAAAAAGTTCATGGTTAAAAGGAAACAATAAATTTTATTTTATTTAGAAGGAATATTAAAAACAATGGGAAAGATAAATAAACTCGAATATAATTTTATATCGATTTGTTTTGAAACTGTTAGAATTATATATTACAATTATGTTTGTAAGCCTTCGGGTTCCGTAACCCCTCATGGGTATTTATGTATTTTTCCTCTTGTACTCTTTAGAGTTTTCTCTCTATATAAGAGACCCTAGCCCTATGGAATAGATATCACATTCGTCTCTCTTCTCCACATGGTATCAGAGCAAAAATCCTAGATCGGGGTTCTGACCTAAAATTCCCACTGCCACCTTCAAGCCTCGCAAAAGCCTGCACGGGCCCTCTTCCCTAAATTAGGGCCCCGCACAAGGCCCTCCAATCGCCTCCAGTGCAGCAACCCTCCCGCTAGCGCTACCCTGAGCTTTCAGGACCTCCTACGAAGGTCGTCATCCCTACAGCTACCCACCACGGTTATCGTAGGACTCTTTGTAGATACAAAACTCATCACGGACCGCTTCCAAGAATCCAGACCTGCTGTCCATTGAGGGTTTTCAGCCCTTCTTCAAGGGCAAACGTGAGTTCTAGGGCATTTTTTAGCTCTTATATGCATCCTTAGTTGATCACAGGATCTTCTTTCTATTTTAAGACCACCATGGCACCTTCTTCTACCGAGACAAAGCCCTTGGCCACGAATATTATGGCACACGGCACTACTATCAAACTCAAGGGCACAGAAAATTACGTGCTCTGGTCTCGATCTTTTATGGTGTTCATTGGTGGTCAGAGGAAACTCTACATTTTGAATAAAGTTCCTTTAGATGAAAAGGACAAAGAGTACGACAACTGGCAGACTGACAACTATTTGGTTATCAATTGGATGACCAACAGTATTGAGGCTCATATTGCCTCAAATCTTCTTTACAAAAATATGACCAAGGAAATGTGGGAGGATCTCGAGCAAACATACTCCCGGAAGAAGATGAAGTCACGCCTTGCAAACATTTACAGGTGAATCTGGCCAGCATCTCAGGGTGATTCCACCCTCATCGAGTACTACAGGCATCTATCCAACCTGTATGAGGAGCTAGCAATATTCCAGCCCTCATGTTGCACCAAACAAATACAAGAGCGTCCTGACTGGCAGGTATACTGTTTCCTTGATGGCATGCATTCTAGATACCATGCAACGAAGGAGCAATTTCTTATATCGGACACACTGCCAACAACGAAGGTCATCTTGGCCGACTTGAGGAGCTCGAGACATCTGCTGCCCGGCCTCCCGTCTTACCTTCAACAGAGAACTTTGCACACATCGCCTCATCTGGGCGAGGAGGCAGATACGGCTTGTGAGGAGGACGCGGTCGTGATCCAAGTCGTGGTCGTGGACGGGAATCTGGACGAGGGCGTGATTTTGATCGCGGTCGTGGGCGAGACTCTACTGCCCCATGCACTCACTGTGGTAGTGGAACCACCCGACCGACGGATGCTGGCAGAAGTTTCGTGTACCTTCTTATCACGCCAATAATGCTTATGAGGATGCCTATGATGTGGAAGAGGCATCGCATACCTCCAGTGGCAAGACTGTTCATCTTAATGATGCATATTACTCCCGCCTAATACAGATCCTTCAGACTCTAGGTCCTACCACTACTAGTAACACTACAACTGCTGCTCTGGTCACTCATTCAGTTACAATAGCCAACTCTGCTATCACTCCTACTCCAGCTTGGATTATTGATTCCGGCGCCTCTACTCATCTCACTGGAGGAGGTAGTATGCTCACCTCTTCCATACCATCTACCTCTGTGAAGTCAGTTCGAGTCGCTAATGGGACTCAATCACAGATTACTATTGTCGGAACTATGGAATTCTCTTCCAAACTCTGACTTTCGGGGTTCACTGTGCTCCTAATTTTCCTCTTAGCTTGCTGTCAGTTTACAAGCTTTGTGTTGAGCTTCATTGCCGTGTGATATTTGATGAGTCTTGTTATTTTCAGGACATTCGGGCGAGGCAGATTTTTGGTGGGGGTCATGAGAAGAACGACCTATATTACCTTAACATACCCTCAGACTCCAATTTTGTTGGTGTTGCGTCTATCTCCAAAGATCCGCTCCTATGGCATCTACGCCTTGGGCATCCCTCTACTGCCCCATGCACTCACTGTGGTAGTGGAACCACCCGACCGACGAATGCTGGCAGAAGTTTCGTATACCTTCTTATCACGCCAATAATGCTTATGAGGATGCCTATGATGTGGAAGAGGCATCGCCTACCTCCAGTGGCAAGATTGTTCATCTTAATGATGCATATTACTCCCGCCTAATACAGATCCTTCAGACTCCAGGGCCTACCACTACTAGTAACACTACAACTGCTGCTCTGGTCACTCCTTCAGGTACAATAGCCAACTCTGCTATCACTCATACTCCAGCTTGGATTATTGATTCCGGCACCTCTACTCATCTCTCTGGAGAAGGTAGTCTGCTCACCTCTTCCATATCATCTACCTCTGTGAAGTCAGTTCGAGTCGCTAATGGGACTCAATCACAGATTACTACTGTCGGAACTATGGAATTCTCTTCCAAGCTCTGACTTTCGGGGTTCACTGTGCTCCTAATTTTCCTCTTAACTTGCTGTCAGTTTACAAGCTTTGTGTTGAACTTCATTGTCGTGTGATATTTGATGAGTCTTCTTGTTATTTTCAGGACATTCAGGCGAGGCAGATTTTTAGTGGGGGTCATGAGAAGAACGACCTATATTACCTTAACATACCCTCAGACTCCAATTTCATTGGTGTTGCGTCTATCTCCAAAGATCCGCTCCTATGGCATCTACGTCTTGGGCATCCCTCTGCCAAGGCCATCTCCATGATGCTTCCTGAACTCTCTGCTCTGAAGCCCTTCCAGTGCGAGGCATGTGAGTTCGGGGGACACCATTGAACTTCGCTTCCTGTTCGTACTGAGTCTCGTAGTATTGCTGCTTTTCATCTTGTTCATTGTGATGTTTGGGGACCTTGTCCGATCTGCACATTAAGTGGTCATCGCTATTTTATATTTTTCGTTGATGATTATAGTCGATCTTCTTGGGTATATCTAATAAAGGAGCGTTCGGAGATTAATCAAATTGTCAAAATTTTCTTTCAATATGTTAAAACTTACTTTTCTAGCATTGTTAAGATCATTCATACTGATAATGCTCTTGAGTTAACCCAACATGACTTGACCTCTTTCTTTGCATAACAGGGAACTGTTCACCAAACATCATGTCCATATACCTCACAACAGAATGGTATAGCTGAGAAGAAACTCTGACACTTGATAAATGTTGCCAGATCTCTTCTTAGTCAAATGAGTGTTCCTAAACAATATTGGGGAGATGCTATCCTTACTGCAGTGTATCTCATCAACCGTGTTCCTTCAAATGTTCTCAAAAGGGGCAACTCCATTTTCCTTACTTTATCCTACTGAGTCTCCTTTTCTCATACCTCTGCGAATTTTTGGTTGTATTGCATTTGTTCATAACTTTCATGCAGCTGACAAATTATCCTCTCGCGCCATCAAATGCATCTTTCTTGGGTACTCCCATACCCAGAAAGGCTAACGCTGCTATGATCCTGTTGGACGTCGATACTATGTATCTGCTTATGTCACCTTCTTTGAGCAAGCAAGTTATTTCACACAGATTGTGAGTGACATTCCTCCGGACCTCCCTCCTCCACCAATCGTCTATACTCACCAGCGTACCTCTATACCTTCTACACCAGTGTGTGTACCTTTGACTGTCTCTTTTATGCAGGATGATATGACCACTTCGAGTGCTCCCACCACTGGTGTCCCGGATGTACCTGGGGAGCATCCTATAGCTTTACGCAAGCAAAAAAAGGAAATGTACGTATCACCCCCATGTCACATTTACTTCTACATATGGTTTATCTAGTTGTGACAAGAGATTTGCAGATGCTCTGAATGCTATTACCGTTCCAAGAGATCATTTCAGTGTAATGCAGGATTATGGTTGGCGACAGGCCATGGATGAGGAGATGGATGCACTTACCTCCCGAAGCACGTAAGATCTTGTGTCGTGTCCCCCGAGAGTTCACCCTGTGGCTTATCGATGGGTATTCACGACCAAACAGTCGCTTGATTTGAAAGCCAGACTTGTTGCCAAAGGTTTCACACAAACCTTAGGAGTTGATTATTTTGAGACCTTCTCGCTTGTTGCCAGAATGGGGTCGATACGTACCATTCTCTCTGTTGCTGCCAATAAGGCTTGACCCATTTATCAACTTGATGTGAAGAACACATTTCTTTATGGTGATCTTGAGGAGGAGGTCTACATGATGCAACAACCAAGGTATGTAGTTGAGGGGGGGCATGTATGTCGACTACGCAAGGTCATTTATGGCCTGAAGCAGAGCCCAAGGGCATGGTTTGACAGGCTCACTATAGAGATCAACACACTTGGTTTTTAGAGGACAAAACCTGACTACTCTGTCTTTGTTAGACGACAGTCTACTGGCACGATCATCCTTGTTGTCTACGTTGATGATATGGTTATCACATGAGATGATGTAGATGGTATTCAGGAGACCAAGGCCTTCCTCCAGAAGGTCTTTGCTACGAAAGATCTCAGCCTATTCGTTATTTTCTTGGCATCGAAGTAATACGTACTACAGAGGGGCTCCATCTTTCACAGAGAAAGTATTGCATCGATATTCTGACTGAGGCATGACTTCTTAGATGCAAGCCATCTGGCATTCCTGCAGAAGTGAGAAAATATTCAGCATTTACTAATCCAGCTTTTGAGGATGCAACACAATACAAAAGCTTAGTGGGAAAATTACTCTATCTCACTGTTACTAGGCCATATATATCATATGATGTGAGCAGAGCCAGTCAACATATGAAGAAGCCTCTTTACAGTCACTAGCAGGATGTTCTTTTGATCCTTCGATATTTGAAGGAATCTCCCGGACGTGGACTTTTCTATGGGGTGAATGGACACACAATATCTCCGCCTATACAGATTATGACTATGGTAGCACTCCTGAGGACCACCGATGACGTACGAGAAGGACGAATCAGCACTCCACACATCTCCACTGAACTTCAAATTGCAGACATCCTCACATCCTCACAAAGGCTCTTCCAAGGAAGCGCCTAATGTACTTAGTATCCAAGTTGGGCATGATCGACAGATATGCTCCAACTTGAGGGAGAGTGTTAGAATTATTATATTATAATTATGTTTGTATCCCTTCGGGTTCCGTAACCCCTCAGGGGTATTTATGTATTTTTTTCTCGTGTACTCTCTAGGGTTTTCTCTCTATATAAGAGACCCTGGCCCTATGGAATAGATATCTCATTTGTCTCTCTTCTCGACAGATACTTTGGAAGTGATTGAATAAACAGTATAAAAGAAAGTAAAATTGAGAGAGATAAGATTTGGTCTCCAAAATAGTAACCATGTTACTCTACCATTTGACCATTTAACGATTCAACAGCATTTCTCTAATAACATTAATTATAATACAATTAAGGAGGGGTCTTAAAAACTTAATACATTGTACAAGTGAAGTGATTGAACAATATAAAAGAAAGTAAAATTGAGAGAGAGAAGATTTGGTCTCCAAAATACTAACCATGTTACTCTACCATTTAACGATTCAACAGCATTTCTCTAATAACATTAATTATAATACAATTAAGGATGGGTCTTAAAAACTTAATACATTGTACAAGTGACATAAATATCATAGGGGGTGTGCCCCCCATAACATATACTAGTTCCACCCTTGTTGGAGTGTGCAGTCGTCATTGTCACGGGGAATAAGTGATAAGCAATGTGGCAACGAGGGCATTGCGAATATAAGCGGGAGATGTTGTAACACCCCAAACCCAAACATAATTCCACATCTAAAATTCACGAAGTATGGGTGTGGGTTATAAGTGGTGGGAAATCTGGGAGTGTTGCCATGAAGTGGTGGTTGACCTTCCTGAACGTAAAGGATCCAATAAGTACTCCCCATGTAGAAGATAATGGTCGTGGCAAACTTTGGATTGAAGGAAGATCATTTTTTTGAAGTCAAAACAAGGGGAAAACACTCAAAGGTGTCCACCCTAGAATTGTATTAAAAACTCAGAATTATAAATACATAAGGGCGGCTAAGAGAGCCACGAGTCTAACAAACCCAACACGTGGATACAGACATTTTCCTTATAAAACCTTTGGCTAGAGAATAGCAATGCGTTTATGGCCAACCAGATGGCCCAAATAACAACCACAGGGGGAAGCAGGATACGTCTCGGGCAATGCATGGCCAACACCAGCGACTCACAGAAAGAAGAAAGGCTTCCCGTACTGACTGGGTTGTCCCAGATAGAAGTCGACACATGGCTTGAGAAGAAGAGATGCTCCACAATCTCGATGTTGGTCCCACATAGAAGACATCTGTCAGAAATCGTCCTAAGCAATCTAACACAACGGTCGCGAGTCATCAGTCTCATTCTCCTAAACATCCAAAGGAAGAAGCCAATTCTCTCGGGAAGGCCAAGGCTCCAGAAGAAGCTGCAGTCCCTCACAAGCTCTGATGATTGCGAAGGAGGAGGCCGGCAAATCGTTCTATACGCTTTTCTGACAGAGAAGCCATTCCCCCGCCACACCCAGTGGTCCCGCTCCTCAGAGGGACGGCCAAAAATTCACAGCGAGTCAAGAAGTGGGAGAAGATCCTCAAAGCGTTGGTCCGAGAAATTCGAACGGAAGAGAGGCATCCAGTTTCCATCCGACCAGCAGGAGGCAACGCGCACCTCCTAATCTACAACCAAGGCAAACAAGCGAGGGAAATGGTCACACAGTGCTCCTCCATCCGTCCAGTCGCCCTTCTAGAAGGCAAATGTCTCCATGTTCCCCAGAATCGATCTGAATGAAGCCCGGAAACGGGGGAAGACAGACAAAATCCCTCTCCAAAAAGGCGAAGGCCGCAGCCCCCCGGCCGCTGCTCTCCAGTTCCGTCACAGACACATTGTAAATCTAACGAATAATTCTTGTGCAAAGGTCCGTTGTGCGTCCCCAGATCCGGCCCACCCATTTTAGCAAGCGGGCCTCGTTCAACGTATCCAGACGTCCCACCCCGAGACCCCCCTCACTCTTTTGAAGGGTGATGGTCTCCCAGTGGACGAGGTGAATGTCGGAGGCCTCCTGACCGCTCTTGATCCAAAGAAAACGGTGCATAAGCCCCTCCAACCTCTTTCTAATCCCGGCTGGCATGAGTCTCGTAGAAACAAAGTAAATCGGAATGGCAGAGAGGACCGCCTTCAGGAGTACCAGGTGTCCTCCTTTAGATAGGACCGAGGACTTCCACCTTGCGAGTCTCCCTTCAAGCTTCGCCACGAGAGGTAACCAGTCCGCCAGCTTCGATCTGCCAAATGCCAGAGGAATCCCCAGGTAGTGGATGGGTAGGTGAGCACAAGTCATTCTCAACACGTCACCGCAAAAAGCCGCCTCCTCATCAGAAAGACCAAACGGGACCATTCTAGACTTGATGGTGTTCAGGGCCAGCCAGATAACTCGCCAAAGAGCTCAAGCACGATCGCCACTCCACTGGCCTCGTCGCTGCCACCCTCGACGAAGAAAATGGTGTCATCAGCGTACTGAAGCAGAGGGATCTGTAAGCCATCCCTCGAGTAACCACAAGTGATCCCATTGTCCTGGACTCGAGTAACCATACAAGCGAGCACATCAGCAACAATGATGAAGAGCAAAGGAGCAAGAGGGCTTCCCTGCCTAACGCCCCTCTGAGGCTGGAAGAAGCCGCCCTCAGGACGCCCATTGACGAGGACCGACATCGACGTTGTAGTCACGTACCGCTTCATCCAAGTAATCCAGAGCTCAGGGAATCCCCTTCTATGCATCGTCGCCCAAGGAAAATGCCAGTCTGAGGTATCGTAAGCCGTCGCAAAATCCACTTTCCAGAGAAGAACCTTCTTCTCCCGCAATTCTGCCCAAATTCTCCAATAGCACCACATGCCTAGCAAATGATATTCCCGGCCGTTATGTCACCATTTTCTTGGCAGTGATGAGGTTGCCTTCTGGACTTAAAGGAAGCAATAAGTACTCCCGTGTAGAAGATAATGGTCGTGGAAGACTTTGGATTAAAGGAATATCATGTGACTAAGTTTGAGCATTTAACTACCACAACGAAGGTTTTGGCCTTGCCAATAATCTCATTTGCCTTACCAATATCCTTGATCATGCCCTTCGCACCTCGTCCATATGCATTTCCTCCAATCGCAGAACAAGATGAGTTTCTGTGTAATACTCCAACCCCAAACATAATCCCACATCTAAAACTCACAAAGTGTGGGTGTGGATTATAAGTGGTGGAGACTACTACTTGACAACTTGGGCTTAAGCCTTTTGGGTGGGTTGGCAATGGGTCCATTCGAGCCTGAGTCTGACAAGTTGTCCGAGCCAGTTTTCCTCGATAACGGACTGTGGACCTAAGCTCGGAACATTACAAATGATATCAGAGTCGATTTTCCTCTGATAGTGGAAAGGGCTACCTGAGAGGTGGAGTCATCCCTAAAAAGAGATAGAAGGAAAAGGCTACCCGGAGTGTGTCGTCGTCATTGTCACAAGAAATAAGTGATAAACAATGTCGCAACGAGGGCATTACAAATATAAGTGGGGGAGGTTGTAACACCCCAACCCCAAACATAGTCCCACATATAAAACATACGAAGTATGGGTATAGGTTATAAGTGATGGGGATTACTACTAGACAACTTAGGCTTAGCATCTTGGGTGGTTGGCAACGGGTCCATTCGGGCCTAAGTCCAACAAGTTACCAAGGCCACTTTAGTCAGTTTTCCTCAATAACGGACTGAAGACCTAAGCATGGGACGTTAAAAATAGCATGAGAGTTGATTTTCCTCTGAAAAGGGCTACAGAGGTGGAGTAACCCCTATTAAGAATAGGAAGAAAAGACTACCCAAAGAGTGCAACTATCATTATCGCTGGGAATAAGTGATGGGCCATGTCGTAACGAGAGCATTGTGAATATAAATGGGGGAAATTGTAACACCTGAACCCAAACATAGTCCTGCATCTAAAACTTACGAAGCATGGATGTAGGTTATAAATGGTGGGGATTACTAATTGACAAATTAGCATTTTGGGAGGTTGGCAACGGGTCCATTAGGGCCCGAGCCCAACAAGTTGTCAGGGCTTGTTTTCCTCAATAACGGACCAGAGACCTAAGCCTGGGACGTTACATTCTGTCTCTTTCATTGCCAGCTTGTCCCTCTCCTCATCTGCCTTCTGCGCAATAGTGTTACCTCGTTGCAGGCTTGCAACCATTTCACACATTCCTTCAATGAGGTTTGTTGTGTTGTAGAATGATCATCATGACAGTCGATGCATCGGCGGGGTTTGTTGTGTTGTAGAATGATCATCATGACAGTCGATGCATCGACCCGCCTGATGCCCCAAGACACCACAACGAAAACACCGGATGACCCTTGTGAGCCTTACGATGGTTGATCGTATACCAGCCCTCCCTTTGGCCTTCACCTTTCGATGCAGTGGCCCCCACAACCATCGACCCAGCATACCCCTTATTGCCCCAGTGACCCTTGTAGCCTTAGATTCCCCACGAATGACAACGTTTGGGTCCTCTCTCCCAGGAACCCCTTCAACATCACTCACCCATCGTCCCCGAAGTCCAAGATTTTTCTTGGGGTCGACTGCCCAACACCTTTCTCATCCCCTTATTTCTTTCTCTTCAAAAATTCAAATCAAAATCCAAACTTTACATGCAGCATATCAAAACTCCATGTGTAAATTCCAAGCTTTATGTGTTAATATTCAGAATTTTCCTGTTATAAACAAAGGAATTTGAATTAAGATTCAAAGTTTGTTATGTCGATTAATATATGTATCAGTATATGGTTATTCACACTAAGTTTTCTATTTGCTTGTTGTTGAAATCTAGAATGTGAAAGCGAATCGATAAACATAGCAAGAAATTAAAAAAGGTAAATATGAACACTTGGGATTTTACGTAGAACCCTACTCCCTAAGGAGCGGGATGAGACCACGAGAGAAGAGCTCAAAGGGGAGGGATCTTCTATTGAAGTTTCTCAATGAGTACAGGGGTGTGGGGCTCCTTATATAACCCCACACACATACCGAATTCCCACAATAGTAAATGTGTGACTAAACATGGATGGGGAGGTAATTGGATCTTGAAGGGATCCAATTACCTCTCTATTACATATTTCAACACCCCCCTCAAGCTGGAGCTGAGAAAGCTGCAGTTTGCAACAAAAAGAAAAGGTATACATTACATCTTCATTCGATACATAGAAAAACCTCATTCGAGGATGGGTCTACGACTTTCAGGTCACCCGAACGTATCTCTACCATGCATGTAGAGTCGTTGAGATACCAGTCACCGGAACATATCTCTGGCATGCTTGGAGAAGAGTCGCAGAGTACACACCCTGGCGAAGAAGTCGATGCTCGGTGAAGACAGATGATCTGTAGAATCTGGAGTGTTGGTCTGTCAATCATGGTCAGGCAGAAGTCATGTGGATACATCTCAAGTAGAATAATATGCCCTCTCTTACTCCCCCTTTCTCTCATACTTGATAGAATAAGAACATGATTCATCAAGTTGGGAGAAATCAAATCATGCATTTTTTTTTGCTTTTTTTGCACAAATCATTTTTCATACGGCTTTTTTTATATGCGTAGCCTCTTTTCCCTTTTTTTGCTTCTCCTTTTTTTACTCAGACCTTCTCTCTCTCTCTTGTGCCCTTTTTTCCAGTCCATTCACTCGGTCCCCTGTTTTTAATAAAGCCCTTTCCAACATGGCCTTATATATTCGGCCCTATTTAGTATGGGGATCAGCACCCCCCTCCCCCTTTTTCCAGAGCAACACCTAGGGATCCAGAGCTGCCGCCTGAGATCTTGTGAGGGAGGCCCCACCAGAAGATAGAGGATAGAGGGATGGTAGCGGAATCAGGACAGAGGATAGATGGTGATGTTGGGGCTGCGATGGGCTCCGCCTGCACGAGGTTGCGCCTAGCGATGTGGCTTGGGGCTTGGGGTTGTGATAGGTTTGGCGGCACGAGACATGATGGTGCAAGCGAGGAAGGGTTGTTGGGCATGAGGGCGGTGCCGCCTGTAGATCGGGGAGGCGACACGATCACGTCGTCCCTGGGTTCGACAGGAGGGAGGGAACTGCCTTAGAAGATGCGGCTGGAGGTGACTCGTCACATCATGACCAGTCGTTGTGTTCGGCTTGGGGTTGCGATGTTGTGCTGCAAGCTTTCCAGAGCTTGAGGAGAGCCTTGATACCAAGGGGCTAATAGGATAGTGCTAGGGGCTTAGCGACAGAAGGTTGGCGGCAGTAGGGCTTGTTGGCGATGCCCTCCCATGTGGCGAATGCCCTCTCAGATGTTCTGATGTTGCATGATTTCAGGACTTTTGCCTCAAAGTTAGGGTTACAAGAAACCCTTGCTTTCTCTAACTCATGACCAACAACAAATATATATATATATATATATATGGACAAAACTTTGAAAAGATAATCAAATTTCAAGTGAACAAAAAATTGTTGTCCGAACAATAAATCACAAGAAATTGAACTGCTCTAATACCATGTTGAAATCTAGAATGCAGAAGCGAATCGATAAACAGAGCAAGAAAATAAAGTAAGGTAAACATGAACACTTGGGATTTTACGTGGAACCCTACTTCCTAAGGAGCATAATGAGACCACGGGAGAAGGCCTCAAAGGGTCAGATCTTCTATTGAAGTTTCTCAATGAGTACAGGGGGTGTAGAGCTCCTTATATAGTCACACAGATAGACCGAATTCCCACTGTTAGAGAATATTCTGTGTGGCTATTTGTTAAGAGAATATTCTATAGAGAATATTCTATAGAATATTCTCCTTTGAGCACCTATATAAGGATCCCCACACCCCCTGTACTGATTGAGAAATTCCAATAGAATATCCGCCCCTTTGAGGGCTTCTCCCGTGGTTTCATCCCGCTCCTTAGGGAGTAGGGTTCCACGCAAATCTTCGTGTTCTTATCTTTGTTTTATCATTTCCGCTTCCGCTTCTTAGATTTCAACATGGTATCAGAGCGGGTTCGATTCTCGAGGAGTTGTGTTTGAAGATTTATATTCGAGATTCGATTATTTTTCATGTTCTTGAAGATCATTCTAAGGAGTATTGATATTCTTTATACGAAGATATGTTCATATCTGTCTGTGCCATGGAGCTTCTCTTGTGTTGATGGTTTCATTCATCAAGACTTAGGCCTTCGTTTCATATCCAAGATTTAGGGTTACTGGTCTCCACATCCAGGAACCCAGATACCAGGCAGTGGCAGCAAAGCTCCAAGGAGAGGGGATCTTTCCTCGCATTCTTGCCGCATTGATGAAGCCCGCAGCTTGCGAGGCAACACAACAGACTGCATGTTCCCGAATGACGCGACTCCTAGCCCGCAACTCCAAGTCGCACGCACCTCCTGGCGGTGCGAGAAACTGCCTCCCTCTCGCGCAAGATGGCGCCCAAATTTCCTCCAGGCGGCGTTCTACCCCGAGCGGTGCATCATCCAGGCGAAGGCGCCCCAGATTCTCCTATCGCGATCGGACCCGAGCAGCGGAAGACCTCCCAGGCATGCGATTCTCCCTCCTCGTGAGCAGCGGCGCTGCTTTTCACTCTTGTTCCCTTGCAAGGGCTTCGGGAATCCTATTCTCGTTTTGGAACCTGACTCAAGGCGGCGCAACCTCTCCTTCCACGCACAGTCCCAGTTTCCAATTCCTATTTCCTGAACCCGTAGCCCAATTCCCAGAATTATCGCCCAATCCTATCCAAAATAGAGCCAATTTCTGAATCCTAATTGCAATCGCAATCCCAATATTAATTCTGGGTGTCTGATTCCAGCATCCTGATTCCGATTTCCAAATCTATTTCAATTCCTATCCAATCCCAATTCCAGAATCCAACCCCATCGTCTAATCATAATTTCCCACTACCCATCCCTAATTCCCAATGCCGAAAGAAGAAACGCGATGCAACCTATCCCAGATTTCACACTCCAGATCGCGTCCTACAGATCTCCTACCACAGATGGTGTGCAAGACTCCCTATCTCCAGATGCAACACTCGAGGCAGCACAACTTCGATAAAAAAAAGGGGCCCCGTCGCACCTCTTCCTGGTCGCCCCTCCCTCCAGCTCGAAGGAACCCCTCCAGACGATAAGCCAAATCAGGTCTTTCTCTCGACGGCGGTAGCGGCGATTCCTACTGGAACCCTAATCAATAGCTGCGAGAGAACCCTCTTCTATGGGTTGCCCTCTTCGATGGGTTCTTGTGTGCGAGAACCCTATTTGATGATGACTGATGGGTCTTGGACGTACTTTATTTTTTTTGGGCCCAAGAGGCTGCTGTTTTGTATTCAGAAAAAAAAACAAAACAAAACAAAAAAAAAGGACGGAAGAGAAGGCCCAAATGGGATGCACGTACAGGTTCTTAAAAAAAAGAGGAAGAGAGAAAGAAAAGCAGTGTGATATTTGGGCTACAAATTTTGAAAGAAAAAAGAAGAGGTTTTTTTAGAAGAAAAAAGGCAGTCGTACAAAAAAATCGTACGCATAAAAAGAAGAGAATAACCAAAAAAAAGGAATAAAAGAAAAGAGACGGCTATAAAAAAGAGGAATGTTTTGTGCAAAAAAAAGGAAGCACAAAAAAAAATGCTTGTTTTGTTTCTCCCAACTTGACGTTCAATGCTCCTATTCTATCAAGTATGGGAGAAAGGGGGGAGTCTGAGCTAAATTCTTCAGGAGATCTGCATGTCCACAACTGATAGACCGACACTTTAGATTTCTACAAGATCATCCGTCTTCACCAAGCATCCTCTTCTTCGTTGAGGCGTATACTTCTTCTTTTACGACCCGATCAGTTCCCGCGCTGGACATTTTCTGCAGCGATTCTTCTCCAGACACGACAGAGATACGTTCCGGTGATCTGATATCGCAACGGCTCTACAGGCATGACAGAGATACGTTCCGATGACCTGAAAGCCGTAGACTCGTCCTCGTGCGAGGTCTTCTACCAGCAGTGGATATGTGTTCTTCTTGTGATGTATCGTGTGAAGATGTGTTGTATACTTTCTTTTTGTTGTAAGCTGCAGCTTTCTCAGCTCCAGCTTGAGGGGGAGTGTTAGAGAATATTCTGTGTGGCTATTTGTTAAGAGAATATTCTATAGAGAATATTCTATAGAATATTCTCCTTTGAGCACCTATATAAGGATCCCCACACCCCCTGTACTGATTGAGAAATTCCAATAGAATATCCTTCTCCCGTGGTTTCATCCCGCTCCTTAGGGAGTAGGGTTCCACGTAAATCTTCGTGTTCTTATCTTTGTTTTATCATTTCCGCTTCCGCTTCTCAGATTTCAACACCCACAATAGTAGATGTAGGACTAAACATGAGTGGGAAGGTAATTGGATCTTGGAGGGATCCGATCTCTCTATTGCATACTTCAACATTTGTATTGTATCTCTGAAATATAATGTAAAAGCTATATAAAGAAGGGTTGTTCAGATATTTGACTATGTTCTAACATTGTGCTGAACTTATTTCAATTTTGTCAAAAAAAACTCCAATGATAATAGTGCTTTTGCCTTTTCTACGGTCCTAAGCCGGTATCAAGCAAGGCACGTTAAGTAGCTCATGGTTCTAGCTCTGAATCGGATGTCGTGGATAGTTGGACTTTCCATCTAAGCTAACGACATGTTACATTGTCCAAAAAGCTTCTCAAAATTATTTGAAAGAAGCGAGAAACTAGCAAAAGTGATTGCACCATCATATGGGCGCACGATATTAGGATTGCAAGATATCAACAACATATCATTTGATATTCATATTATTGGCTTCAAATATGCAAAAAGTTGATATTTGCCAGGAGAGACATTGAGCAAAAATTATATTTAAATTATTAATAAGAAATAATCAATATTTTTATGCCTAAATTAATATAAATATATTTTTAAAAATATTTTAGATACAAAAAAATTTAAATGCTTATGCTTTTATTGGTGTACATGAAATCGGTATGTGCAACTGCATACGCCCCATAGCCAGACCGCATTCCTGAAACGGGGCATTATGCACCCCCATGCACATATGCAAGCCACACATGCAGTTGAACCATTGGATCCAACTAAATCTAATTGAATACAAGATTAGATTATTTAAAAAAATAAAGCACCTAGTTTGTGTTCCCTCGAACTAGTTATCGATGTCATATCTTACTGTTGCCAGCATGTTTTAATTATTGTTTTTTGTCGTTTTTTGGTCCTAAGAATCGGAATTTACACAGTGGAGAAAAGAATGAGTCGTATTTATTTCGTAGGTTTAGGGTCTCTTATATAGAGAGAGTATAGAGAGTAAAAAAAGGGAAAATACATAAAAGACCCAGAAGGGTTACAAGATGCAAATAAAGTAGAAAAAGTAATTACTCTAACACTCCTCAAATTGGAGCATAACTGCCGATCATGCCCAACATAGAAAATAAATTCAAGAGGTGCTTCTTTGGTAGAGCCTTCGTGAAGATGTCTGCAAGTTAAAGTTCAGTGGAGATGTGTGGAGTGTTGATCTTTCCTCTTCGTATTGTATCACGAATGAAATGGCAATCAACTTAAATGTGTTTTGTCTGCTCATGGAAAACATGATCGGTGGCGATGCACATAGCATACGTGTTGTTACAGTATAAATGTACGGGAGTAGTAACTAAACGCCCAATTCCTGTAGAAAAGAGACAAGCCATGTGATCTCACATGTGACTTGGGTCACTGCCCTGTATTCTACATCAGCACTTAATCTGGAGACCATTGTCTGCTTCTTGCTTCGCCAAGTGACCAGATTCTCCCCAACAAACATGACATAACCTATAATAGATCGACGATCTTGGGGCGAACTGTCATAATCATCATCTATATGTGCGGCAACATTAGTGTGCCCGTTCACCCTATAGAAGAGTCCATGTCCGGGAGATTCCTTCAAGTATCGAAGGCTCAGAAGCAAGGTTCAAAAAAGCGGTATGCGTGTGCGTTCGGACTGATCACTGAATAGCGATTAAGCGGTATATGGGGGCATATGCGGGGCACATGCGGTTTTACGCGGTTTCCTAATTTTTTGTTTAAAAATAAAAAAGTGACTACAACTGAACTAAATTTATGTATAATTGTGGTCCAAACATAAGATCTAAGAAAAATGACTTTTATATAGAGCTCAAAACAATCTCTATCAATCAAATATCAGCACTTTAATAGAAAAGTTAGCACACATAATAATTGACAACAATCACCAAAATATGCAAGTGTCCGAAAGAAAATCAAAATTTAACGCAAATAAAACTAGTAATGTACTAATTAAAATAGCACAAAAAATGTAATTGTTCAAGCGACAATATTCTAACTGGTTAACTCCAACATGTGGAGGTGAGACTTGTAAGTTTGTAACTGTGTATGTCTATTAAAATTCATGATACGATGATATGATGTGCTTCTTAATAATAGATTAAGTGGACTGACTTTTTTTGCAACTTGTATACCAATATATGTGAATATATATTTGTATAAAGAGGAAAGGGACGATGGATTTTCATAACTATATCCCTCTAATATGTCATTCAAATTTCGACAGAAACAGAGACTCCTAACAGAGACTCCTACGGCCTCTATCCAAACAATCGTTTTTTAGCGGTCACAGATTTGTTGTATTTTACCTGTTCTGGATGGAGGCCGTAAGAGTCTCTGTTTCTGACAAAATTTAAATGACATATTAGAGGGATATAGTTATGAAAATCCATCGTGGAAATTTCGAAAAAAAAATAAAAAAGAGGATGAAATTGCCCTTGATGTAGCTAAGGTTAGCTACATCATGATGTTAGCTTCCCTTTCCTCCTGTATAAATGTCTCTATTATTAAATTATAACGTCATTTATCTCTATCCTTATATTTATTACCGATTCTCCATCAAAAGTATCAAACTCTACATATACCAATATATTACATTCAAAATAACTGTTAGTTGACTAAATTAGTTTGCTAAATTATTGGTACATAATATTTTTTTCCTCGCATTTTACTCCAATCTTGCAATATGAATACTTCGACGATGGATTTAAATGGTCATGGAATGCTTGGTTGGATACATGCAAAAGCAAGGAATAAGGGTAAAATGAGGGTGCAATATTATCCAAATTATGTCACATGATCGAATTTTGACAAGTGGCACAAATCATACAATAAAAAACGTGGTACAAATTAAAAAAACGTGGCACAAATCATACTATAACAAAAAATTAATACACATTTGATACATTTCAGAATAATAATATGAAACAGGTGGCTTAAAAAATCACATAAAAATTGTAATAAAAAATATACATATAAAAAATTACATTTAACCCAAAGTGGGTGCATAAAGGGCATATGCGGCTGCACAGCCCGCATATGTGGCCCGCATAAGCGCCATGGGCGCATAATTGAGGGCTTCGAGAAAGCGGTGCGATGAAGGTGCTGCGCACGCATATGCGACCACATATGCTGATTTCGTGAACACTGCTCATAAAAACATCCTGCCAATGACTGTAAAGATGTCTCTCCATGTACTCGTTAGCTCTGCACTCAGCATATGATATATCTAGGACAGAAACAGAGAAATAGAGCAGTTTACCCACTAGGCTTCTATACCGAGTAGTATCCTCAAACGCTAAATCACTAGATGTGGAATGTTTTCTCATTTCTGCAGTAATACTAGATGGTTTGCATCCGAGTAGTCTTGGAATGTCAAGGCAATACTTCCTTTGTGAGATATGGAGCCCCTCTATAGTGTGTATCACCTCAATGCCAAGAAAGTAACGGTTGGTCAAGATCTCTCATGACAAAGACCATCTGGAGGAAGGTCTTGGTCTCTGAAATGCCAGCTTCGTCATCTACTGTGACAACCATATCATCAACATAGACATCAAGAATGACGGTGGCAGTAGTCCATCATCAGACAAAGATAAAGTAGTCAGATGTCATACTCTGAAAATCAAAGGTGTTGATCTCAATAGTGGGCATGTCAAACCATGCCCTGAGGCTTTGCTTCAGGCCATATATGGCCTTGCGTAGTCGGTATACACACTCCCCCTTGACTACGTAACCCGACAGTTGCATCATGTAGACCTCCTCTTCGAGGCCACCATAGAGGAGAGCGTTCTTTACATCAAGTTGGAAAATGAGCCAAGACTTGTTAGCAGCAACAGAAAGAATGGTATGTATTGATCCCACCATTCTGGCAAATGGAGAGAATGTCTCAAAATAATCAATCTCGAAGGTTTGTGTGAATCCTTTGGCGACTAATATGCCTTTCAACATGTTAATGGATCCATCAGGCGATTGTTTGATCGTGAAGACCCATCTACAAGCTGCAAATCGAACTCCCAGGAGCATAGAAGGCCATATCGTGATATATTGATGATATATCGGTATGGACAAGTGACGATATATCGCTGATATGGCTGATATTTGGTCTTGGAAGGCCATTTTCTTCACGAAATCGGTTTGATGTCGGCAATATGACGTCAATATATCGACGATATATTGTATCAACACGGTACCGATATCGATACCAATACGGATATGGCCTTCACTGCCCGGGAGGCACAACACAAGATCTCGCGTGCCTCGAGAGGTAAGCGCATCCATCTCCTCATCCATAGCATGTCGCACTGGTCATGTATCGCACTGTGATGATCTCTGGGAACGAAAATAGCACTCATGGCATCTACAAACCTCTTGGCACAGCTAGATAAACCATCAATTGAAGTAAAATGTAGTATAGAATGATAAGTACATTGCCTCTTTTACTTACAAAGAGCTATCGGAAGCTCCTCGGGTACATCAAGTGCAACAATGGTGGGAGCACTTGAAGTGGCATACTATCCATCATAAAAGGGACAGGCAAAGGGACAAACAAGGTGCAGAAGCACGTGTAATGGTACGCTTGCGAGTATAAACGATTAGTCGAGGAGGGCGGCCCAAAGAGATGTCATCCACAAACTGTGTGAAGAAGCTTGTCTGCTCAAAGAAGGTGACATCAGCATATACATAGTATCAACGCTCAATAGGATCATAACGCCAATATCATTTCTGAGTACGAGAGTATTCCAAGAAAGACACACTTGATAGCCCTAGGTGACAATTTGCCAAGCGCATGGAAGTTATGAACAAAAGCAATGTAACCAAAAATTCGTAGAAGTATGGGAAAAGGAAACTTAGTAGGGTATAGTAAAGAGAATGGAGTTCCCCATTTGAGAACAGAAGAAGGAACTCTGTTGATGAGATAGATAGCAGTAAGGATGGCATCCCCCAATAGTACTTGAGAACACTCATTTGACTAAGAAAAGATCTTGCAATATTGAGCAAGTGTCGGAGTTTCTTGTGCTATCGCATTCTGTTGCGAGATATATAGACATGAGTTTTGGTGAACAGACCCTTGAGACACAAAGAAAGATGTCAAGTCTTGTAGAGTGAACTCAAGAGCATTGTCAGTCCAAATAATCTTAACACAAGAAGAAAAGAGATTTTAACTTATTTAAAAAATCCGATAATTTTATTAATCTCCTAACATTCCTTTATTAGATACACCCAAGAAGATCTACTATAGTCATCGACAAATATAATAAAATATTGATGACCACTCAATGTTCAAACCGGACAAGGTCCCCAAACATCAAAATTAAAAAGACCGAAAAGACTAGCACTACAGAACTTAGTACGAACAGGAAACGAAGCTCGATGATGTTTCCCGAACTTACACGTCTCGCAATGAAAGAGCTTTCGAGTAAAGAGTTCATGGAATATCAAGAAGAGAGCAATGGCAGAAGGATATCCATGGCGCAAATGCTGATGCAATAAACGTAAATAAAATTAACGGATAAAATTAAATAAATGCAGCCCTATATTTCCATTTCATGTTGCATCAACTGTCCATTTTCATCGGAACGAAAACGACGATCCAACGAAGCTTACGACAAGGAGTTGTTGGGTATGCTGCTTGATTTCCAGTCAAAGTTTCGAGATTGGATGGCTGACTTCAAGACCCTATGCGCGGCCGAATCAAAATCTCCCGCTACCGAAGCCGTTGTCAAGATTGTTGACAACGAAGAACTCGCCGCCGATAATGATTTACTCGTTGTCCAGGCCATTTCAGGAGGTAAAAATTATGACCTGCTTGGTGCCCAAGCATATTCAGATTCACAAAACCCTCCGGAATCGATCTACGCCCCACCCACAACACCCGTACACCTTGTTACGACACCCGTGAATCCAGTCCCAACCCAACCAACGCCGCAAGCCACTGCCAACCCCATCGCCTTTGCGACACCAATGCCAGCCTCCGTGCTCTTCCCGACGAGCCCCCCATGCCCCACTACCATCATCGTTTTCCCTCCTCGCCACCAACGCACCCACAGCCCCGTCACCGCCACCCCATACGCCCTCGCCAACGCCCCCGGTCCCCGCCCCGTCAACCTCGCCCACCATCCCAGGACCCCCCGCGATATTTCCCCCCAACCCCCGTGTCCCCTCCCGCAAACCCAGATCCCCCTCCCACCGCGACCTCTTCACTCCCAGCAAAACCCCCTCCCAACCTCACCCTCGCGCCTCGCGAGCCATCACCAAACCCTAACCCGTGTCGCCACCCCTTCTTCCCCATTCTCAGCACCCATCCTCCCCCGCTACCCCTGTCCCTTCTCCTCCCGTCGCCCGTTTCCATTCTCCAATCTGCGCGCGCCTGCGCCCCTGCTTTCCCCTTCCTCCCAACACCCCGCCCGCCGCCAGTACCCTCTATTACCTCCGTCCCCCCTATCGCCCTGTGTCGCCCCAGCGTATATCCCGCGCTCCGCCCTCGATCGCGCCGACCTTCCGGCAGGCACCATCGGGCCTTGCGGCCACCTAGCGACCACCGCCGCCACTGCCAGAGAATGAAAGGTTGAACCCTAACAGGAGGCCCGACATCTAAGGGGTTCCAATCCCATGAAACTTGGGATAAGAAGCTAATTTGGAATATTTGCATAAAGACCCCCTTTCCCAAAAGCTTTCATCAAAAGGGTTATTTAGAGGATAAAATGTGCTATGGATTTTATTTAAATGAAGGGGTGTGAAATTTGCATGCCAACCCCCTGAAGCAGAAATATTTTAAAAGAAGTGCTGAAAAGAGGAAATATGGAAAACCCCCTTATCCTATTAGGATTAGGACCATGGGTTTCACCTATTTAAAAGCCCCATGGCTTCATTCATTGGACACATCTCCTCCTCTACTCTCATTGTGCTATTGCTTTGCTATGGACTTTCCAAAGGCTGAGTTGACCATCATGAAGATGCCCCATCAGTTCTTCAAGCACTATGTCAACAGAATGAAATTCGGATGGATGCCCGCATGTGCGCCACACCTGCTCTTCCGTCGCGAGGTCAACGCCGCCAACACTCGCGCCACGCATGCATGGATCCCGCCATTTGCCCCACACCAGTTCTTCCATGGGATGATCAAGAACGATGATTGGAACTTATCAACCTCCAAGCCTGTAGATTCAGCAATTCGTCGAGAGACGAATTTTTCAAGCGGAGGAGAGTTGATGCAGCGTGAAATGGAAATATATGGCTGCATTTATTTAATTTTATCCGTTAATTTTATTTACGTTTATTTGAGTCGTCGTTTTTTTTAATTAAATAAAGGGGATCACATGTGATCTCAATTAGTTAGAGATTTGAATTTCAAATTAGTCGGTTAGAGTCAACTTAGGATAATTAGTTTGAATTTGAATTTGAGTTGCTATTTTTGTAATCTCATCCCTCCTATATAAAGGGATGATAGACTAGTTATCTAGACAGTTCAGTTGATATCAAAATTGAGATTTTATCTCTATCTCTGTCTCTCTCTTCCTCTCTCTCAACGTGGTCTTCACGATTCTCTTCTCCTCGAATCTCACGCAACAGGCGCGCCTTCTTTCCTTCTCAACCCTCCAATTTCTTCTACCAAATAATTCCACTGATCAAAATTTATTTTCACCGTCGCCAAATTTCCATTTGCATCAAATGCCATAGAAGCGGGTCTTCGAAGATGGATGCAGCACCGACAAACTTAGAATCCCATGGTAAGTCAAGATAATACATGTCATTCTTCTCATGGCCCCCATTGAAAATCTGCCCTGTCCGGATGTCCATAAAATAACACCAAAATTCTGTCAAATATGTGATAACATATATTGCTTTGGAATTCTGTACCCGTGCACTATTCCAATTCTTTTCATCTCGTGGTATTGCTCATCAAATGACATGTGCTAGCATTTCTCAGCAAAATGGTGTCGCAGAGAGAAAGCATCGCCATTTACTTGGTATTACACGAACTCTTCTTATCCAGGGTTGTACCCCACGTTCATTCTAGGGTGATGTAGTTCTTACGGCATGTTATCTGGTGAATCCTGTGCCATCGTCTGTTCAAATTCCTTTCTCTCTGACATTTCCAGAGAAAGAGTTGTTCTCACGCACTCCTCGTGTTTTTGGCTCTGTTGCATTCGTCCATCAATTGTCTCATGGTCTTGACAAGCTCTCTCCTAGAGTTGTCAAATGTGTGTTTGTTGGGTACTCTAAGACACGAAAGGTATACAGATACTATGATCCATTGAGCAGGAAATATTATGTTAGTGATGATGTCACGTTTTTTGAGTCAGTGATGTACTTTTCTCCTACAGGTAACAGGTTGACTTCATTAGATTCAAATAATGAGGTCTACATGCCACCTCCTCCTACGAGTCCATCACTGCCACCATCTACACCACCTCCATTACCTCCTCCTACATTGCCATCTCCCACGATCCTTGTTCCACCATTGCCATGATACCATACTCGTCAGCCTGCTTCTCCTCATGGTCATCACCAGTCATCCAGCATGCATCAGGTTTGTTCTGAATATACTATGTCTAGCGATGGGTCTAGAGACGTGCCTGAGCATGAACAAATGCAGGAGATTGATATACAAATTGAGGAAATTTCCAATAACCCAGATGTTCCTATTGCACTTCGCAAGAAGAAGCGTACATGCGCCTCATATCCACTTGTTTCCCAGGTTACGTTTGATTATCATATAGGGGAATTCTGGAGGTTTGTTGTTGCTTTTTATGCCGTGGAAATACTATAGAATTATCATGAGGCATTGAGAGACAGTCGTTGGCGTCTAGCTATGGAAGAGGAGATGGCTGCTCTACAGTCACGTGGTATCTGGAGCTTGGTATCTGATCCTAATGGAGCACCTGTTGTCAGTTGCAAATGGATGTTTACTGTTAAACACCATGCAGATGGGAGCATTGATCGCTACAAGGCCAGATTGGTGGTACAAGGATTTACATAGACTTATGGAGTGGATTATCTGGACACTTTCTCTCACGTTGCTCGTCACTCCACTCTACGTGTCCTTTCAATAGTAGTGGTATGTGATTGGCCTTTATATCAGCTAGATGTTAAAAATGTATTTTTGTATGGAGATCTCCAGGAGGAAGTCTACATGCAGCAGCCTCTGGGTTTTGCTGCTAAGGGGGAGTGTCAACAGATTTGTAGGACTTCGCAAGGCAATTTATGGCCTTAAGCAGAGCTCAAAGGCATGATTTCAGAAGCTCTCGGATCTGATTGAAAAGTAGGAGTTTAAGAGGTCAAACAGAAATCATTCATTGTTCGTGCAGAGAACACCCAGAGGTACAGTTGTTATCATGTGTTGATGATATACTTGTTACAGGAGATGATGTGGAGGGGATAAAGAAGGCAAAGGAATTTCTATGTTGTCAGTTTACCACTAAGGATCTTGACACCATAAGGTATTTATTAGGGTTAGAGTTTACTAGGAATACGCAGGGTCTTGAGATGACCCAAAGGAAATATGTTACTGACATGCTAGTTGAGACATGCATGATTGGGTACCGGTCCTCTACTATTCCCATGGATCCCAGCATGAGGTAATATGATGATAATACAAATGACGTTGACAGGAGATATAGAGAGTTGGTGAGAAAGCTCCTCTATGTTACTATCACTAGACCTGATATTTTTTTTACAGTGAGTCGGATGAGTCAATTCATGGTGCAGTCACGACAGGTACACATGGATGTTATAGCCTATACATATGATATTGAGGTGCCTAAATGCTTCTCCAGATACATGACTATTATTCAGGAAAGGAGTAACTCTTTCTGTTTCTGCATGTGCTGATGTGAACTATGCAGGGTATCCTAAGGACAGAAAGTCTACTTCGGGCTTCGCTATGTTCGTTGGTACTTCTCTTGTTTCTTGGAAAAGTAAGAAACAAATTGTTGTTGATGGGTCAAGTGTTGAGTCCGAATATAGGGCTATATCACAAGCAAGCACAGAGATGATGTGAGTTCGAGCAGTACTAGCAGACTTGCATATAGATGTACCTCTTCATATGCATATACAATGTGATAATCAAGTCGCCCTATTTATTACAAACAATCCTGCATTTCATGAAAGAACAAAGCACATTGAAGTATACTGCCATTATACAAGAGACATGATTCATGTCAGTTCAGGAGATCAAACGGCATATATCTTTACCAAGGCTTTGCTCATGTACCATTTCAGAAGTGTTCTTCCAAGCTGAGCGTGATTGACATATATGCTCCATCTTGAGAGGGGGTGTAGAGATATATTTATGTTTCTGTACTATTTCCTCATTTTATTTCTTGTGTCTGTCTTATGTAAATTACTCATAGGTCTCTCCTCTATATAAAAAAGCCTAGGATTCCAAGGAATAAACATTTCTCATTCTTTTCCCAACACACAATATATCAATAATGAGATTGTGGGCTCATTTAATGTGCAAGATCCCCTTGATTATCACTCAGTTCACCTGTCGTTGCTGAAATATGTGGTGCTTCCAAGCTACAAAAGAATATGGTTCATAGTGATTTTTCAATGAGTTATTTCTTTTATTCAAGGTATGAAACACTATACACACAACATATACTTATTTTTAACATTTTGAAGTTTCAAAAGTAATTTTCTATACTAATTAAGAATATTCAAGAACCTAAGTTTCGAACTTTAAATGTGGCAGGCCCGAGGATTGTGTTAGATATGAGCTTCATTATTTGGATGATGCAAATTTTGTGTTAGATCCAAGCTTTATGTGTTCATATTCAAGCTTTTTGTGATACATCCAAACTTTTTACTTAAGATATAAAGCATATTATGCCTAATCCAAGTCTGTTCAGTACTAGTTAAGTGCCAATTCGACCTATGAAAGCCTATTCTTCTACGATTAACTATGCTAACTTATATGTAGTGTTCTATTGTGTGCCGCATGCTCACGTTGAAGAATCAATAAATATTCTTTTACCTATTAACTTCAAGGAAACATTTTTATGGTCTCAAACATTAATTTCGATGTTGTTTCGCCAAGCTTGGAACAAACATTTTTAGAGAATGTGTTGAGATTTTGTTGATTTCTCTAAAAGATGTGGAAATAGATTTAAAAATCATTTATTTCAGAAATTAAGGTTTCTGATGATCTTGAATCAATACAAGTGTACCACGTCATATAATGCCGCACATCATATGACGTAGCAGACTGAAATATTGGTATATAAACCAAAAAATAAAACATACCAACTAAGGAGCTATAATCACTGCATGTATAATGGTAAGAGAACTCATATAATATATAAAATCTTTGATAAATATCATATGTAGTAAATGCTTGCATCCTTCATGGACTTCGTAGATCTCATCAAGTCTCATGTTTCGCTTTTACATTTGAGATCATCTATTGTGTTATTTATTAATTTTCTTCATTTTATGTCTTTGGTTGTTTCGCTTTTACATTTGAGATCATCTATTGTATTTATTATTTTTCTTCATTTTATGTCTTTGGTCAACTGGTCAACCATTCCCCGTTTCTCAACCCTAGTGGATCGCACCTTCAGCACCTCACCCAGCATCGCATCAGGTCCAAGCCTATCCTAGTCCGCCAGCTCAGCTCTGGAACGTTGACCACCCGGTAAACTTCCTCACCCCAAGTCCTAATCATCTACTACTCAATCTCCCATAAGATCCCCTCATTCTCTCCACCACTGATCACTAAATTATATCCCATCTTCAGATCATGTCCAATCTTAGATCCATCTACTCGTATAACCTCCAATCTCCATTGTATCAAATATGAATCCCCTTCAATCATATCCAAATCCCAAGTCACTAATTGTGATCACACCAAAACCAAATAATACACATACACTACAACAAAATGGATCTATTTTGACATTTTTTAAACCATTACTATACTGCCCATCATTAAACATATAACAATCATATTGTTTGTAGCAAAATTATTTTTTATACTTGAAATTAGTGACGAATGTCATATCTATTGTATTATCAATAACAACAGTGCATGTAGCGACACTTATCCGTTGCAGATTTTTTCAACATTTTAGCTAATCGTCGCAAATTTTTTAGTTCAAAAAATAGCGACGATTAGTTAAAATTTCGAAAAATAGCAACGAAATAGCGTTGCTGGATAGATCGTCAGTAATGATACATCAATTAATAGGGCATTCATCGTTAATTTCAAGTATACAAAACAATTTCGCAATGAATGATATCATGTTATATATTTAATAACAGACAATATAGTTGGGGATTTTTAAAAAGTCACCATAAACCCTTTTTGTTGTAGTGATATTAAGTAGCATATAAGGTAGATCCACGTATCATATATTTTTTTGAAGCTCCACGTATCATATATGTCAGTCGTAGTCGTTGCATAAGTTAAAAGTGGTGTGTATTAAAAACAATAACGATCTCATATCATGCAATTGTAATTAGGTTTCGATATTCATGACTTCCAATAACAATAGATGGTGCTCCCTTTGAAATGGTCTCATCAGGTTCTAGTAAGTGAAAAAGTTGTGTTATATCATGATTTGCTATATGACTTATAAGATTATCATATATAATCATTTGCAATCTAATAATACATGAGGTCATATTATAAAATTAGATCTCAATATTCTTATTATAGCAAGAGGACTCGCCAAATAAGCAATAGAAACACTTTTCAAAAAAGTTATGGGGCAAAATTAGGAGAAAGTTCACCAGTATCATGCGAGATATGAGAAATTTAATAAGCAATTCTCGTATTTTGCCCATTTCCCTGATATATTGATGATATCAAACAATATTTCAGAAGATGCTATTAAAATATACAGCATGTATGACACCGATATTAGTTACTTGGCAAAATCAAAATTCGATGAAGTTTCACCATAAATTGCTGAACTTTCCACCCATAATTTTAGTGGGTGGTAGTGAAGAAATCTGATGGGGGTGACCATATGATAACAAATCAAAGCAACAATGTAAATTTTGAGGGAAGAAACTTGGATGAGGAATCACCAAGCTCAAATGACAATTAGTCGGAATTCACAAAAATGTCACTAGGTGCACAACTTGCTTGAGAGATATCAAAACCTATAGGCCAATGTATATGGAATAAAAGTGGGGGAAACCGTCCTTCAACTTCAAGATTAAAGGATGAAATTGCCATATTGGTGATAGTGCAAATGCTTTTGGTAACAGATGTATAAGTGGTTGTTACTTGTTAGCAAAGAGATTTTACTATATAATGGTGTCATTGGTGATGCATGAAATAGTACCAAGTTGGTAATATAATACCTTAAATCCTTGATTGGTATAGAAATGTAGTTGTCCATCATGTACCAAGTCAAACTCACATGCCCATGTATGCAAGATCTGTGGGGATGTACTGACTAAGTATAAAAATGTGTCAGTAACAAGTTCCCTACATGGTGTAAGTTTCAATGTTTTGGAACAGTGCAAATCAAGTCGCATTAATGGTGGCAAGTGTAGCTTACATGAGAGGATATATCCCACAATATGTTTCCCAAATACTTCCACGATGCTCTAGATCCTATGGGGAGGATATAAACAGAGGTCCATATTAAAGTTGTCCAGCAAAATGGCAATTTACCCTCCAACCACTTCTACCAACCAAGCTCAATGTAAAGGTAATACCTTTCAAATCTGTACTTTAAGTACCTCCACAGAGATAATAACCTACAACAGCCTTCTTGTCATGTGAATAATCTCCTACAACATTCTATTTATCATGTAATCCACAAGTCAGAATATACATACCCTCATTGTCTAATTATTCTTGATAATGCACATAGCAGATAACTCTGCATTTGCTCCCTTATACATTTCGATAATCGTGAATTCCTCAAATCTCAAGACCGTATACTAATATGATATAGGACAACTAGGATCGAGTATTTACCAACTTTGACAATTAGATGACCAGTGTTTATATTAACTAGATGTTTACTGATGGATCTTTGTCAAGGCCATTCTTGTCAGAGATAACTCATTTGCGTCCTCATAAAAGGTGAGGAAGCTACAAATACAGTGAGGCATTACAAAGAATGAACAGACGGCATACGAGGAGGTACATGGGTCCACCTTAAACCTCCATTTGTAACAACTAACAACATATACTCTACTTCCACATAGAAGCACCTCGTTTATCAAATTTCATATTATACCCATCCTTAAACACCAAACATTACTTGGAGCACATAAAAGACGTTCTTCAAGAACTCTTTCAGTAAAAGTGAAGCCATAGACGAAGCCCCTTACCTGAGTCTCATGGCGTTCCAGTCAGATTCAGCAGAAGAAGCAAGGGATGCCATAGCCTGCACACGCAACAGCCCAACAACTATATCGATGATTACAAGGAAGAAAGGAGACGAGAGAAAAGAAGAGGGGACACCTCGAGGACGCGGGTGGAGTCGAGCTGACGGTCCTCGACGCGATCGGTGAGCTTGTCGAGGGCTTTGCTCTGCTGTTGGAGGTCCTTGGAATCCACCACCTTCTCCACAGCTTCATCGCCTCCCTCCATCTCCTCTCTCTCTCTCTCTCTCTCTCGGCGATGCGGCGAGGGACTTCCGGCGGGAGCTTCTCCAGAAGCGGCGCCGCCTGGTGGGAATTCGATGGATTTTGGATGGGTCCGATTAGCTTTGGGTTAATCGATTTGGGTTGATAAAGGATCACCTATGGCCCGATCAATTTGGATATTTAGGTGAGCGGCTTTACTTGATTGATTCGACGAAACAAAAAAAGTGAAAGAAAGAAGAGTGCAGAGTCGTAAAGGCGCATCCAATAACAATATGTTTAAGGTGATCTTATGAGAGCAAAAAATTATGAGGGCATGAGAGTAAGCATTTTGGACCATTAGATTATGTCTTCCCTCTTCTGGTCTTCTCTCTCCTGGTTAAATCCAGTGGTCCAGAATGCATGCTCTCATGCTCTCGCAGGTTTTGACTCTCGTAGGATCACTCCTCTACGTATGAAATGTAAAAGGATCAAGAATATTGGTGGATCTTGGCAGGAACATTCTCAACGTACAATCTATTTGTTCGAAAAATTATGTTATTCCTTGCAAGTCAAATTGCCCACAAGTGGCCATTGCATGGATCTCACGGATAACTGCATATTGCATGAGTTCTCGATTAAATCATATAAAGATAAAAAAAAATCTCCATTTAGAATCCTATGAGAGCAATCTTTCCCTATATATCTTTCTCGATGATGAACATGTAAAAAATACGTGGTCGATATCCTTACCACCTTCGGCGCAATGTTGATTTGAGTCATCAGCCCCAATAAACATCTTCGTTCTCTGCACACTCATCATGACCCGACCCCTACCTAGTAGCTACATGAATACCTTGACTCGGAGTGGGATCATCCATTTCCAAAACTTCTCCGAGGTTGTGCATAGCTATCCTAAGATTAAAAAAACAACAATGAAGCATAAAGAACATTATATGCCTTCTTCACCGAGAACTGGCCATCCATTCAAGTCTAATGGTCCCATCCGATTGAGGGAACCCCACCTGAACGAGTAACTCCCTCATTCTCAAGAGGTATGTCATACGCTACTCCAAGAGCTTCACATTAGATTGAGGTGACTAAGTACCATCAATCCATAACCCACCCACAAACTTATGACGGTTCACCTATATAGCAAACAAATATGGAAATCGACCACACAGAGCCCCACTCCTGAACCAGTCGTCCATACAAACAGGAAGGCATATCCAATGCTGAGATAGGTCCATGGGGAAGATAAGATATGAGGAATGATGGACCAAATCCCCTATATAAAATAGAGGGCACAAGTTCTTGGTCTGATCTCCATGAGAGAACCTCTGAAACACTGTAAAATTTATGCAAAAATGAACATAGAAGATATGAACCGCTACCCTAGATGTGTATCACTCTCTTCGCCAGAAGCCCCTTATTCACTGTACCCAGGTCAAGGACACCCACACCACCACCATCCTTAGGTAGCATGACTGTCTCCACCCAACCAAAGGAACCCCTTAGGAGTCCATTGTCCCAGATCAAAAGAACTGATATAATAGAGTCTCCAAACATCTACGAATCCCCGCACGGGAAAACTTAGACATCAAGAAGATGATTGGAATAGAATATAAGAATGCCTTCCAAAGGACTAGTGATGAAAGGGGTTTTATGAGGGTCTAGAGTAATCCACACAAGGCGGGATCACAATGTCGTTGAGGCGACCGCTCAACAGACCCCAAATCGATCAACAATTAACCCACAATAATTATATGCAATGAATATCCAAAAATGTGGAGTTAAATTTATTATAACTCTACATGTAAATGTGTATATGTGTAAGCACAAGTAGAGGTCGAACACTGGGAGGCGAAAGGTTGTATGTGATGTACAATTTATTCAATTCATTGTTCATGTCCATTTCTTATTGTTTTTGTGGATTTTTACTTTTTTTATTATTTTTTTATTTCAATTCTATTTTTATAATTTTTATTTTGTTTTTATATTTCATTTTTTATATATTTTATTTTTTTTTATATTTTTAATTATATAAATATAGGTGTATATATATAAAGAGGTATATATATAAGAGGAGAGAGAGAAGTAATATAATATATGGATGTATATAGATATGAATGCTTAAAATATAAAGATATAATATATTTTAGCTTTTGATATTTTTCTAATTTTTTTGTTATTTTTCTGGAATATTTCTAATTTTTATGCATTTTTTCATTCCAAAAATGTCCACAATATGGACTAATGAACTAGGCCGAACATAATTTGAGTTTGAAAAATATAAAATAATTCCCAAAATTACCCAAATTAATTTTAATACATTAGTAATAATATATAGATAATTATAAAAGAGAAAAATGTATTTGTGGTATTTTTTAAAGGTTTTTCTATTTTTTTGTTGGATTTTGGAGCTTTCTGATTTTTTTATTTTTCTTTTTCATATTTTTAGGGTTTTTAAATTTTTGGACTCAATATATATATACCATATATGATTTTTTTGTAATTTTTCAAAAACATTTTATAATTTCTTTGTATTTTCTAATTTAAACAGTACAAAAAGGGCTCCTTTTTCATTTTTAATAATTAGGATAAATGCAAAAAATGCAAAATAAAATATGAGCATGAAAGAACATTACATGAAACATCTATCCTAATTTTTCAGAATTTTTAGGAGCTACATAGCTATTTTTAATAAATACATAAAAAGCACAAAAATAAAACAGCATGGCAGGGGCATTTTTGCAAATAAAATAAAGGACAGGGGCTCTGTGCAAAAATACCAACATAAATAAACATTTATTTAATGTTTCAGAATTATTTTACAATTTACAAAAATCATCAGGGGATATATGCAAAATTCACGTGCCTCACGTGGGACTGCACGTGAGGCGCTGAAGGACCAAAATGTAATTCGTGAAAGTACAGGGGTCCTTTAGCAAAATTTACAATTATTTTACAACGTTATATTTTATTTACAGAACTAAAAATTTAACTACAAAAAGAGCAGGGGCTAAATATGAAAATTACCCCTAAAGGCGCGCTATCCAACGGCTGATCTTTGTCCAGTTGACACGCGTCGCCACCTCCTCACCCGATGACGCTTCGCCGATGAAGGGCTGAGATTAGATCAGCCGGGCTGATCGGACGGTCGCAACTTCGTTCATCAGACGGCTCGCTTCTGATCTGGGTTGGGACCACGATCGGATGGTGAAGACGAAGGCACGAAGAACAGGGAAGAACTCCCTCTTCCCCGACCTTCGATCCGGTGCTGCTCGCTCGTCCGGCGCTCCCTCGGGCATTTGATGTTCCAAGAAGCTTCCTGGACCTCATCCTTCATCAACCTCGCTGGACCATTCCGGTGAGCCTCCGGCTCCCCTGAGCGCTCCAGTCGATAGAGCACGGCCCCAGGAAGCTTCTTGGAACATCAGATGCCTGAGGGAGTGCTAGACGAGCGAGCAGCACCGGATCGAAGGTCAGGGAAGAGGGAGTTCTTCCCTGTTCTTCGTGCCTTCGTCTTCACCGTCCGATCGTGGTCCCAGCCCAGATCAGAAGCGAGCTGACTGATGAACGAAGTTGCGACCGTCCGATCAGCCCGGCTGATCTAATCTCAGCCCTTCATCGGCGAAGCGTCATCGGGCGAGGAGGTGGCGACGCGTGTCAAGTGGACGAAGATCAGCCGTTGGATAGCGCGCCTTTGGGGGTAATTTTCATATTTAGCCCCTGCTCTTTTTGTAGTTAATTTTTAGTTCTGTAAATAAAATATAACGTTGTAAAATAATTGTAACTTTTGCTAAAGGACCCCTGTACTTTCCCGAATTAATTTTGGTCCTTCAGCGCCTCACGTGCAGTCCCACGTGAGGCGCGTGAATTTTGCATATATCCCCTAGCAATTTTTGTAAATTGTAAAATAATTATGAAACATTAAATAAATGTTTATTTATGTTGGTATTTTTGCATAGAGCCCCTGTCCTTTATTTTATTTGCAAAAATGCCCCTGCCAGGTTGTTTTATTTTTGTGCTTTTTATGTATTTATTAAAAATAGCTATGTAGCTCCTAAAAATTCTGAAAAATTAGGATAGATGTTTCATGTAATGTTCTTTCACGCCCATATTTTATTTTGCATTTTTTGCATTTATCCTAATTATTACAAATGAAAAAGGAGCCCTTTTTGTACTATTTAAATTAGAAAATACAAAGAAATTATAAAATATTTTTGAAAAATTACAAAAAAATCATATATGGTATATATATATATTGAGTCCAAAAATTTAAAAACCCTAAAAATATGAAAAAGAAAAATAAAAAAATCAGAAAGCTCCAAAATCCAACAAAAAATAGAAAAACCTTTTAAAAATACCACAAATACATTTTTCTCTTTTATAATTATCTATATATTATTACTAATGTATTAAAATTAATTTGGGTAATTTTGGGAATTATTTTATAGTTTTTAAACTCAAATTATGTTCGGCCTAGTTCATTAGTCCATATTGTGGACATTTTTGGAATGAAAAACGCATAAAAATTAGAAATATTCCAGAAAAATAACAAAAAAATAGAAAAAATATCAAAAGCTAAAATATATTATATCTATATATTTTAAGCATTTATATCTATATACATCCATATATTATATTACTTCTCTCTCTCCTCTTATATATATACCTCTTTATATATATACACCTATATTTATATACTTAAAAATATATATAAAAAAAGAAAATATAAAAAAATATGAAATATAAAAACAAAATAAAAATTATAAAAACAAAATTGAAATAAAAATAATAATAATAAAGTAAAAACCCACAAAAACAATAAGAAATGGACATGAACAATGAATTGAATAAATTGTACATCACATACAACCTTTCGCCTCCCAGTGTTCGACCTCTACTTGTGCTTACACCTATACATATTTACATGTAGAGTTATAATAAATTTAACTCCACATTTTTGGATATTCATTGCATATAATTATTGTGGGTTAATTGTTGATCGATTTGGGGTTTGTTGAGCGGTCGCCTCAACGACATTGTGATCCCGCCTTGTGTGGATTACTCTAGACCCCCATAAAACCCCTTTCATCAAATGGTGCCGTTGCGTGCAACCTGGGACTGCTTCTTGGGAAAAATCCAAGGTGCTGGGATGACCTCTCTCTAGGTCCTGCGAAAAATGATGGGAAAATGGCAGCACAAAAACTTAAGGGACCTGACTTTTAATGGACGAAAGGGTAGAGTGCGGGGCGGTGAAGGGAGCCGGAGCTCAAGAGCTCCGGCAACGTGTTTGATTGTGAGATGGGGATGAAATACTCGGCGATACGATAAAATGAGAGCACGAAATAGATCCTAAGATGATCAGCTAACTAAACTACAGAGAAAGGAACGAAATAGGACCTCGAGTTGGCCAAAAGACTAACGAGATGTGACCTCAACGGCCGGAGCCGGAGGTGGGAGGTGGAGACGCCCAATCACCACGCAAATCGCTGCCTTGATGGCTGGAGGTGGTGCTGTCACCACCACCAGTACGGAGCTCAAGCAAGGGGACCAGGAACGGGTCAAATGGGGTTCGGGGCGGCGATCTCCGACGAGGGGCGGAGGAAGAGATCGGATCTCCAGATCTGAGGAAGATCTAGGTGAATGAGAATGCCTGGGGCGTAGGGAAATGGAATGGGAAGAAGATGGAGGTGAGAGGGTGGTCGGAACACGGCGGGGGTACTGTGAATGGGTTCGCCGGCAGCGTAGCTCGGGCGAACTACAGGTAACCAAATCTACGCTAATTCTAGCAACTAAACGCTAATTAAAATGCAGAAACGAAATGCAGGAATGAAATCTAACTAAGAAATGTAAAGTACGCAGCTCTTATACCTGAAGAAACTCCAGGGAGCAGGGCGGCTGCCGGAGCACCGCCGTGGGTGCAACCACCACCATCTCCAGCCGATTCAAGGTGTTGACGGCGTCCTCCTGTCACGAGGAGCACATCTAGGACCGAATGCAAGGAAGAAAATGGGGCGAGGCTGACCAAACTTGGAGAGATGGCGATGATTCTTTATTTATACACAAAGCAGCACCCTTATTTGACCGGCTAAAATCAACGGATCTATGCTATGTACAAGGGCTCCAGGATCTCGACGAGAATCATGGATGATCAGAGAATAAAATCCGTGAAGAGATGGCTGGCGAAGGAGCAACCAATCGAGCGGGAAAATGGCGAAAATCGGGGGAAAAGACATGTCTGACGGAAGTCAGAGGCGCAGGGGGAGTTGACCGGAGGTCAACACTCCCTGGCCCCTGATTGGTCCACATCGGCCAGATCTTGACCCATTTATTTAACCTAATAAATGAATTAATTAGATTTTACTTGTAAAATAAAAAATATTTATAAATTAATATAGTATTTATTTATGTTTTTTATTTAATTTTTTGAAGTATTTTATTACGGTTTTATTAAAATAATGTATTTATGAGTATATTTATATATATTTATTTTTATTTTGTTTATTTTATTTTATTATTTTATTTTCTTATTTTATAAATTTGTAACTTATTTTTGTGAGTATAAATATATTTTTATTTAATTTTTATGAGTTTATTTACATTTTTAAATAAATAGGTATATGTATATGTAGGTATATGATGAATCCGGATTCATCATCGCAATATCTTGATCTTAGCAAAATCCCTGAGTAGAATCCCAAACAAATGTCCATAAAATACATAAATTAACAAAATAACTCTTGTAAATAAAACACACTAATTATTGTATATTAAATTGTACAAAATAAAGTACACATAAAAAGCCGCAAAAAAATAAAGGAGTTTTATACATGTAAATAGCCCAAAACTTCATGTATTTTTAATAATTTCAGTTCAACTCCTTTTTGCCTAATTCTTTCTCTAACTTGTTTATAAAAATGTATATAAAAATACAAAAATACAAAACAAATTTCATTCAAATAAATGCTCCTAGATCCCAAAGAGAAAAGGCCGTAAAGTCCAACTTCCAAGCTAAATTCCCGCTCCGTATGAACTCCAAATTCACCAAACTCACTTTTAAAGTTCAGGTTAGAAAATTATCTATCCAACGGAAGTGGTTTCATTAAAATCGGAGCTCATTTGCAAAAGTTGGGTTTTGGGACCTAGATGCACATTGTATACCATGTATATATTCATTCTTTCTTTAATTTTTATTATATCTTTATTTATTACTAAAAATACAAAAAAATCATACTTGTGTTGTATTTTAATTGTATTATTTTATTGTATTTTTCCGTTGTACATATCTCTTATTAAAAAGATAAAAAAATTACATATTAGAAAAGTAAAAAAATGTGAACATGTTGTTTGTCTTCCCTTGTAAATTCTCCACTATTTCTCTTCTCTTTTCTTATATTGTAATTAAAGTAGCCAACTTTATTTTATTTATTTATTTATTTTATTTTACATTCTCTACAATAACCACCAATTCAACTCCATTATTCCACCATTTTTTCCAACTTCCCATTCAACTCCATTAATAATACAACTTCCCATTCAACTCCACCACTTTAATAACCTCTCATCCCATTCTCTTTATATACATGTCATTCTCCTCATTTTTGCCTTTGATCCATCTTTATGTGAGGAGAGCCAAGTTCCCAGAGTTGAATCGGTGACAGCGACGCAACCGCGGTCGAGCGACGATGGCCCTCTCTCCGGTGTGATCCGTTGGCTTTTTGGCCAACATCGTAGCCGCAACCGCGCGCTGCTCGAGCTCATCGCTCGCCGGCGATTTGAGCGAAGACCGTGCTCGCGTGAGCACACCATAGGCGACCGCGTTCATCTTAGGTAAATTTTCCCTTCATTTTATCATCTTGTCATTTTTGCATTTTTTTTAGTTCATCATATCACCACTCTCCATCTTCCATTTGCTCTACTCCACATATCATCACCAAATCATTTCTTTCCCACATTTGTAAATATTTCCCATTTAAAGAAAATTAAAAAAAAATAGAAATTAAAAAAACAAAAAAGGGGTTCTTTTGTTACAGCACCATCATCATAGCATTTTTTATCACCATATCATCATCATCAAACCACCGCTTTATTTATATTTGTTCATATAACCCTTTTTTTGTTGTTGTCTCATATTTTAAAGAAAATTCAAAAAAATTATTAAAAAAATTAAACAAAAAAGATCTCTTTTTATTATAGCAGTAAAAAGAATTAAAAAAATTAAAAAAAAATCAAAAAAAATAGACGGAGCAGCAGAGCCGCCGCCCCCTTCCCCAAGGGCAGCGGCTCCGCCGCCCCTCCCTCCATCCACGGCCACCGCGCCGGTGGCCACCGCCGTCGCCAGCTGCAAGGCCGCCCACAGCTCCCCTCCGCCTCGCCACCGCGGCCTGCCGCCGCCCCCCTCGCGGCACCCCCGCCCCCAGCCGAGCTCACCACCTGCGCCGACCTGTCGCGCCGCCCTCGCCACCTCCGCCGACCACCGCGCCACCCTCTGACGTCCCGCGCCCACCGCCGACCTCCGCGCGGCGCCGCCTCCTCCTTGCGGCCGCGCGTGGCCGCCGGCGACCGTCCCCCTCTTTGGGTTCTTCATTCCACCGAGAACCCAGGAAGAAGAAGAAAGGTTATCTTTTCATTTTTTTATTGTACAAATTGCAAATATTTTATTTGTAGTTTCTGTATTTACAATAAGGTCCCTGTATATGTTTTGTTTATAAGTTTTGCTTTCTGATTTTGCACAAAGACCCCTGTGTTCGCACCTTAATTTGGACTTCGTTTTTGCATCAATTTGTTCAATGAAAAATATCTTGATGTTGAGCAACTAGTTTTCTACCATGTAAAAATTTATTTATATTTTTGTGGTCTATGGGTAATTAATTAAAATTGTTCAACTGAAATTTTACATATTTTACCCAATCAGTGATCTGAAAATTATATCTCACACACGGTTGCTCTAAAAATTCCAAAAAAATTATATATGATGCCTTGATATGTGATGAACTTACAATCCAAATTTCATCTAAATTGGAGTTGTCTTGTGCTTGGAATAATTTGTAGAGTGGATATAGTGTTTGATTTCTATTAATTCTACATAAATCATTTTTGCGAAATTTCAACTCTCCTAGATTGCTTATCTAAATATCTTTTTGAGATAATTTGCTCTCGGACTAATTTAATAACATGGATTTAATAGGAATTAATTACTCATTTCCACTCTGTTTTCACTAAAAAATTCATGATTTGTCAGAAAAATCCAAAAAAAAATATTGTAGTCTCCTTGCATCATGTTTTAGTTCGAGTAATTTTTTCATAATTTTTGCTTTTTGTTTGTGTGATAAATTGTGAAAAAACCCATAAAAAGTGTGCATTTTTCATTATTGCATTTTAAACCTAAAAAATACAAAAAAAATATGTGTTGTGTTCCCCACTGGATTAGAACTTTAGGAAAAATATAATTTGGCTGAATTGGATTAATTTGACATTAAAATTAATTTGGCCTTGTTGTATGCTTTCTTAGTGTCTTAATTCACGTGCATTTGTCTTTCACCTTCGTCTTTGCATTAAAAAAATCTAAAAAAAACCGCATTGGATATCTATATCTTAAATTTGCAAATTAAACCCAAGTTGTTCCTTTGCCTCCCTGAGTTCGACCCCGGACTTGCCCGGGATATAAATTATAGCCGAGACACTCTTCACGGAGATCTTCTCTCGGTTCTGACCGAATCGCTAAGTACATGTATTACAACGTGACCAAATTATTTATCGTATTTAGCGACCCGTCAGATGGCGTCGTTGCCGGGGAGGCAAACGGCTTAGGGATTAGTTTAAAAATTTAGATTTAGATTTTCATTTACTCGGGTAGTCTGACCCCCGAGCCACTTGTATTTATTCCTTTTTTTGCAATTATTTCTCTTTATATTTTTATATATATCTTGTTGTTTATCTCTCTAACATAAAACTTCATTTTCCTTGCGAGGGCCCGGTGGACTTGGAGTGCATCGGAGGTCGACGGACGCGACGCGAGCCGACTGCTGAAGAGCGAGGAAAAGCAATTTATTTTTGAGATAACTTTTTGTAAATTGTTGTAATTATTTAGCTTGCTATTTATAGCGGCTCTTGTTTGAGAGCTCGCGCGTGTAAAAAGACTTAGACATTATTTGTGGTGTGTCGAGCCTGTTTCACTCTCCGGCAAGGGTGGGGCTCGACTTGAGTGGCGAACTTAAGGATTAGGCACACGGTAGTTTAGATTCAAACTTGTTTGTGACCATCGTAAATTAGGCCACACATATCTTAGAAGATTCACTTATCTTATAAGATTCATAATGAAACGTACATAGACACGTACTACTTAGCTCAAATTCAATCAATTCTTCCCTGCTAATAGTATACTGTTTAGGTGTGGTTTTCTCGATGTGCATGCATTTAGTGTAATATTTACAAACTCTGTTCTGCATAATGCATGAAGAGTGATGGGATTCACTGTGAGTATACCTCCTTCTGAGCATGCATCGTAGTTTCTCTTTTGCATTCTGATTTCTGATTCCCATCTTGTTTTACAACTTAAGGTCAAAAGGAAATTGGGACTGAACGGTAGACGTGCTTGTGTGTTCACATAAATTTCAAGTGATAACCTAACTCTAAAATTGGGACTGAATTGAGCAGGTCGATCTAATTAATTGGAATAAAAAGAACCCTTGTTCTCGGGTGCATAAAGCCCTCATTGTTTGTTTTAATTGCAAGTGAGAGAGAGACGACCCTAGGATAGAGCCAAGTCTGGATTTCTTACTTACTACTGGTTCTTTCTTTTTTAGGCGATTAGCTACTTTTCAGTGAGGAATACGGGTAGCCGGTAAACGGTCCGGACTTCCTTAGCAGAGTGAGAGGTTTAGAGGACGCCTTAGTCCTCAAGGAACGGGTAGCCGTATTTATACGGTCCGTACTTACTCCTATACTGGCTGAAAGTAGGTCAAACTAGTCGTAAGAGCCGGGCCAGTCTGTAGGAAAATACGGGCACCTAACAGCTCGTTAATCTTTCCAAAGATTGTATTCTCACCAACTAAAATTGACCAGATAAATCGGCCGAACTCTTACGGCCATCACGTGTTGAGTTGGTGAAATTGGGGGTTTGAATTGCGTTTGAATTGTGTGAGTTCACTCCGCACATTTACGTGCACCGTAGAACTAGCGCCTCATTGATTATCGTGATCTAATCGGTTCTTTTGACATCGAAGATGACTGATTGGGGGGATATTTATTCGGACTTTGCGAATCTCTCGTTGAACCCTTCAAAAAGTACGTCTTCAAAGGTCCAAGCGCAACTTGGACCAACCTGGACTCATGACCCTCTTGAGCCCAGGATCATTCACTCTCGGGATGGTTACTCTCAAACCATTCCCTTTCTCTCTTCCCACCTCATCGAGGAAGACCATCGCCTTGGTGAGAATATCATGATTCATAAATCCTCTTCTAATCAAGAAAACCTTGCTGATTTAGGACATAAAGAAGATTCGAGTAAAATGCCAGAGAAGAAAGAAGATGAAGAAGAGAACCATGAAGACCCGGTGAGAAGTATACTAGCCCGATTAGCTGCATCTGAGCAGCAACAAGCATTACTGAGAGCTCAGTTGGGACAGTTAAATGTTGGGGTCCAACTACCAATGGATGCGGCGTATAACCCCGGAGAATATCAAATCCATAACTACTTGAATCCGGCTGAACCCACTGTTGACTTCGAATTGAAGCCGCATTTTCTGAACTTGCTGCCACATTTTGATGGGAATGCTTCTGAGGAGCCATATGCATTCCTAAGGGACTTTGAGCTCATCTGTGCTAACCTCAAACATAACAATGTTAGCCAGGATTATATTAGGCTCAAAGCCCTTCCATTTGCCTTGGGTGGAAAAGCCGATTACTGGGTGAAGAATCTTGGAATCATCGTCACCACTTATGCCCAGTTCAAGGACCTATTCCTAAAGAAGTTCTACCCGTTGAGTAGAACTAACATGATGAGGACACGAATTACGAGTTTTTCCCAGTTACCCCATGAAGCCTTCTGTGATGCTTGGGAAAGATTCAAGGACATCCTGCAAAAGTGTCCTTGTCATGGATTAGATGACAACATCTTAGTCCAATCCTTCTTTACTGGTCTCAACCCTGAGATGCAGGGTTTAGTGAGCGCTGCCTGTGGAGGCAGCTATACATCACGAGGAGCGGATACCGTCTGGAGGGTATTCGAGCAGATGGCTGAAACTAGCCGCTCACAGATGGCCAGCAGGGTCTATACACCATCCCCCAGTTCACTCTCATTTGGAGGGGAAAATCAGCTGCAGTCGATCTCTCTCAGGACGTGATCCCTAGCATGGGAGTCCTTGCTGACAAGCTTACTGTAGTCGAGAGGATCGACAGGAGGATTGATGAGAGAATTGATTCATAAATCCGAATGGGAAATTAAGAAGATTAATTGGAGTTGTCACCTATGGAAGCTTTGCCGAGACTTGAACTTAAACGAGCTCGTGGAAATCCGAAACAGGGCATATGACAACAGTTTGATTTATAAGGACAAAGTAAAGAGATGGCATGATCAGCACATTAGGTGCAAAGACTTTGTCCCTGGACAAAAGGTATGGTTGTTCAATGCCAGGTTGAAGATGTTTCATGGGAAACTCAAATCTAAATGGACGGGTCCCTTTGTGGTTAAGAAAGTGCACGAGAATGGAAGTGTAGAGATAGCTGATCTCACAGATGGTGCACAATCTCATGTAGTGAATGGACAACTGTTGAAGCATTTTGTTGATTCCAAAGAGCAGTTAGTCCATGTCGAGGTCATCAACTTCATACAGAGTGAGCACAGAGCAGATACATCTTATTACTCTTCATGAAGATGCAGCATCAAGATTCAACATCTTAGAAGATTCCATCACTCTTGTACATATTCTCCCTTCTTTGTATATTCTCGAGATCACGTCGGTTCTCACACTTACTCTTGTCCTATACTTAGGCTGACCAAAGCCTAAGTATAGGCGGGACCGATGCCCGCCATGTGTATTTACTCATCATTTCTCCTCTTGACCTCGTCCGCCCCATTTTTTGCTCTTCTTCTACACTTAGGCTGTCCAGAGCCTAAGTATAGGGGGGGCGGATCGACTTCTATACTTTTTATTATTTTAGCTTTCCTACGCTTAGTACGAGCTATGTCTTTTTGTCACCTAGTGCCATGAGGACATAGCACAAGCTAAGTATAGGGGGCGTGTATATATTATATATATACTTTACCCATACCTCGTACTTTCACGTATTTTTTATATATATTATACAATAATTATGGGGTGGGTAAAAAAACAAAAGTAAAAAAAACCCTCTTTTTCTTTATTTGCTTAAAAAAATTTCAAAAAAAATCCTCATTTGCTAAAAAAAACTTTTTCAAAAAAAGTCTTTTCTTATTCACCTATCTTTTTCAAAAAAAAACTTCTTTGCCTTTGTTTGTCAAAAAAAACAAAAAAACCCTTTTTTGAAAAAAAAAATTTCTTTAAAAAAAACAAAAACAAAAAAAACTTTTTCTAAAACTAAAAAAACAACAACAAAAAACAACAAAAAACATTCATAAAAAAATTTAAAAAAAACAAAAAACTAAAAAAAAACTAATTAATAAGTTGGTTTAATCTCTGACACAATTCACTTTCACACAAGACTAGTGATTTTCAAGAACACTTGGTTTATGAGGTCTTGAGATTTTGAGTTAACCAGCCTTAGTCATTAGGGTCCTTGACTTAATTATTCACATTTCCCTAGTTTGAAAGATTTGTGTGCTATATTGCATGCTTAGTCTCTACCTTAAGAATATGATCAACACCTCACGAACACGACTGCAGTTATGATGAGATGAGTTGAAATTTCACTTGAGGAACTGGGATGAGGGATTTGAGTTTGGACTTGATTTGATGATGCTCGAGGATGGGATAAAATCAATGAAGGCTTCATGAAACCTGAGTGTCAGCACATTTAGCCAGTATGAGAACATGGTTCTTGTACTATCTCTTGATATTTACCTATGTGCCAGGGTGTGATAAAATAAAAAAAATGTTGATCAGTGTGCGCCAACTCTTGGTAAAAGCAGTGGAGCTAGCCACAAATACTACAAAGCAATGAAATGTCAAAGAAAAGCTCTCATTCCACAAAGTCAATTATCAAAAGAGCTTCCACCAAAGGCGAGCGCTCCCAACCATTTCAAAGTGTCCACTTGGACCACCGCTATTAGGACCAGGAGTCGGGCTTGCACGAAAAAAGGGCTCTGCATCGTAAATGCTACAAGTCTTAGTGTAGAAGGTATGATAGGTACTCAAATAAGGCACACCCCGGTGTACTCCCAGGAAAACAAGTGCAGACGGCTCCAACTTCTCTTGACGGACGCACTGATCAACACCAAAAAAATGTGTTGCGTAATAAGGCACTTGAGAGGATCCTTGTTCCAATGAGAGGGAGAGAAGAAATGACACAATCCTATGCCCTCCATCAACTGGCCTTCCATCTACACTTTCAAGTCTGACAACTAAAGATACGGTGAATTGGATGCAAAAAATGGCTTATTCCCTAGTGTTGAGGATTGGGTCCATAGGAGAGTCTCTTGGACTGGAACCTTGGGTGACGTTGTGACTCTACTCTTGTAACTGCGGTCAACACTTAAAGTCATATCCCTTATATATACGTATACAAAGAGAGTCTGATGATTAGGGAAATTGGGTACCTTTTGACTAGAGCTTGGTTCAACTTAGAATTTTAGGATCTCTAAAATCGAGAGTTCTTGAACGGATCAAGTCTTGTATTCACATGCACAGTCAGGGGTTAACCCAACTTATTCATTCTTTATTTGCTCGAGGACTAGCAAAGTTTAAGTATAGGGGGGTGATGAATCCGCGATTCATCATCGCAATATCTTGATCTTAGCAAAATCCCTGAGTAGAATCCCAAATAAATGTCCATAAAATACATAAATTAACAAAATAACTCTTGTAAATAAAACACACTAATTATTGTATATTAAATTGTACAAAATAAATTACACATAAAAAGCCGTAAAAAAATAAATGAGTTTTATACATGTAAATAGCCCAAAACTTCATGTATTTTTATAATTTCATTTCAACTCCTTTTTGCCTAATTCTTTCTCTAACTTGTTTATAAAAATGTATATAAAAATACAAAAATACAAAACAAATTTCATCTCAAATAAATGCTCCTAGATCCCAAAGAGAAAAAGCCATAAAGTCCAACTTCCAAGCTGAATTCTCGCTCCGTATGAACTCCAAATTCACCAAACTCACTTTTAAAGTTCAAGTTAGAAAATTATCTATCCAACGGAAGTGGTTTCATTAAAATCGGAGCTCATTTGCAAAAGTTGGGTTTTGGGACCTAGATGTACATTGTATACCATGTATATATTCATTCTTTTTTTTAATTTTTATTATATCTTTATTTATTACTAAAAGTACAAAAAAATCATACTTGTGTTTTATTTTAATTGTATTATTTTATTGTATTTTTCCGTTGTACATATCTCTTATTAAAAAGATAAAAAAAATTACATATTAGAAAAGTAAAAAATGTGAACATGTTGTTTGTCTTCCCTTGTAAATTCTCCACTATTTCTCTTCTCTTTTCTTATATTTTAATTAAAGTAGCCACCTTTATTTTATTTATTTATTTATTTTATTTTACATTCTCTACAATAACCACCAATTCAACTCCATTATTCCACCATTTTTTCCAACTTCCCATTCAACTCCATTAATAATACAACTTCCCATTCAACTCCACCACTTTAATAACCTCTCATCCCATTCTCTTTATATACATGTCATTCTCCTCATTTTTGCCTTTGATCCATCTTTATGTGAGGAGAGCCAAGTTCCCAGAGTTGAATCGGTGACAGCGACGCAACCGCGGTTGAGCGACGACGGCCCTCTCTCCGGTGTGATCCGTTGGCTTTTTGGCCAACATCGCAGCCGCAACCGCGTGCTGCTCGAGCTCATCGCTCACCGGCGATTTGAGCGAAGACCGTGCTCGCGTGAGCACACCATAGGCGACCGCGTTCATCTTAGGTAAATTTTCCCTTCATTTTATCATCTTGTCATTTTTGCATTTTTTTTAGTTCATCATATCACCACTCTCCATCTTACATTTGCTCTACTCCACATATTATCACCAAATCATTTCTTTCCCACATTTGTAAATATTTCCCATTTAAAGAAAATTAAAAAAAATAGAAATTTAAAAAAATAAAAAAAGGGTTCTTTTGTTACAGCACCATCATCATAGCATTTTTTATCACCATATCATCATCATCAAACCACCGCTTTATTTATATTTGTTTATATTACCCATTTTTTTGTTGTTGTCTCCTGTTTTAAAGAAAATTCAAAAAAATTATTAAAAAAATTAAACAAAAAAAGATCTCTTTTTATTATAGCAGTAAAAAGAATTAAAAAAAAATAAAAAAATAGACGGAGCAGCAGAGCCGCCGCCCCCTTTCCCAAGGGCAGCGGCTCCACCGCCCCTCCCTCCATCCACGGCCATCGCGCCGGTGGCCACCGCTGCCGCCAGCGGCAAGGCCGCCCACAGCTCCCCTCCGCCTCGCCACCGCGGCCTGCCGTCGCCCCCCTCGCGGCATCCCCGCCCCCAGCCGAGCTCACCACCTGCGCCGACCTGCGCGCCGCCCTCGCCACCTCCGCCGACCACCGTGCCACCCTCTGACGCCCCGCGCCCACCGCCGACCTCCGCGCGGCGCCGCCTCCTCCTTGCGGCTGCGCGCGGCCGCCGCCGACCGTCCCCCTCTTTGGGTTCTTCATTCCACCGAGAACCCAGGAAGAAGAAGAAAGGTTATCTTTTCATTTTTTTATTGTACAAATTGCAAATATTTTATTTGTAGTTTCTGTATTTACAATAAGGTCCCTGTATATGTTTTGTTTATAAGTTTTTCTTTCTGATTTTGCACAAAGACCTCTGTATTCGCACCTTAATTTGGACTTCGTTTTTGCATCAATTTGTTCAATGAAAAATATATTGATGTTGAGCAACTAGTTTTCTACCATGTAAAAATTTATTTATATTTTTGTGGTCCATGGTTAATTAATTAAAATTGTTCAACTGAAATTTTACATATTTTACCCAATCAATGATCTGAAAATTATATCTCACACACGGTTGCTCTAAAAATTCCAAAAAAATATATATGATGCCTTGATATGTGATGAACTTATAATCCAAATTTCATCTAAATTGGAGTTGTCTTGTGCTTGGAATAATTTATATAGTAGATATAGTGTTTGATTTCTAATCAAACCTACATAAATCATTTTTGCGAAATTTCAACTCTCCTAGATTGCTTATCTAAATATCTTTTTTAGATAATTTGCTCTCGGACTAATTTAATAACATGGATTTAATAGGAATTAATTACTCATTTCCACTCTGTTTTCACTAAAAAAATCATAAAAAATTCATGATTTGTCAGAAAAATCCAAAAAAATTACTGTAGTCTCCTTGCATCATGTTTTTGTTCCAGTAATTTTTTCATAATTTTTGCTTTCTGTTTGTGTGATAAATTGTGAAAAAACCCATAAAAAGTGTGCATTTTTCATTATTGCGTTTTAAACCTAAAAAATACAAAAAAATGTGTTTTGTGTTCCCCACTGGATTAGAACTTTAGGAAAAATATAATTTGGTTGAATTAGATTAATTTGACATTAAAATTATTTTGGCCTTGTTGTATGCTTTCTTAGTGTCTTAATTCACGTGCATTTGTCTTTCACCTTCGTCTTTGCATTAAAAAAATCTAAAAAAACGCATTGGATATCTAGATCTTAAATTTGCAAATTAAACCCAAGTTCCTTTGCCTCCCTGAGTTCGACCCCGGACTTGCCCGGGATATAAATTAAAGCCGAGACACTCTTCACGGAGATCTTCTCTCGTTTCTGACCAAATCGCTAAGTACACGTATTACAACGTGACCAAATTATTTATCGTATTTAGCGACCCATCAGTATACTTATATGTATTTTACCTATATATTATATATTTTATTTATTTAATGAATTTTATTTTTTATTTGTGTTTTTACTAAGTTATATGTAATATATACATTATTATAAAAATATAGATGAATAAAGAACAAAAGAATAAAATCCTTTTTATTTATATACACATAAGTAGCATATGTATTTTGTCTATGTATTTTATAGACTTATTTTATTTTACAAATTTTTTTGGTTTTCTTTTAATTTTAATATGCACATATATTATATACATTATTTACAAGATTCTAAAAATATAAATTTATAAAAATATTGAATATTGAATAAAATGAATATTTTAATCAGTCCTATATACAAGGTGGGCCAAAAACCTAACTTCCACAGACGAACTCCAAAAATTATGAAACCAATTTTATAAAATAGTTCTTGGAAAGCTATATACAATTAAAGGTGAGTTTGAGTGATTTGGAGTTTTTATTTGCAAGATATGGGTCTGTGAAGTTGAGATTTTTGCTTTTTATTTTGTGTATAAAATGTACACTGGGTATTATTTTTGTACAAACTCAATTTTGTATTTTTACTTACATTATTATCTACAACTTTCATGAACAAAGTTTCTTTATTTGATGAATAAATAATTATGTACAAAATAGGTGTCAAAAATGCATAAATAAATGAATAAATAAATGAGGTATTTATTGTACTCTTGGCCCTTATCTCCCCCTACTTTATTCCTTGTCGACCAATTCCATGCTGGCCTTGGTCTCGGGGTTCGGGTCATAAAATATTTGCAATATTTTATTCCTTTTTCTTTTCTTCTCATTATTCTATAATTTTGGCATTAAAAACCTTAGTTTATATACAATAAATACAAATAAATAATGAATGCTATTATATACAAATTGATGCTAATTAGATACATTTGCTGGGGGTTTTAAGGCCAAAATGATGGAATAAAGGTGATTAAATGGAGCTTCATCAACTAGACACCCCCTTCGTGAGAGGCAAAAGGCACACTAGCCTACGCGTATTCGTTCAATCCGCTCCACCACTAGCATTCACCCGGCATGTTGAAGACATCCATTAACCAAAGGCAGCCCATATAGTTGGTTGGAAGGGCTCCCCTTTGGGATCGCAATGAGATCCCATATACTACCACCTCCTCTTCTGGCACACCAGAAGCTACAAACATTGACTTGTCATGATTGATTTTGAGGCTGGATATCGCTCAAAATATGCCGGGCACTGTAACAGTCCCCACTGCCTCTCGGGATCCCCCTTCCATGAAAAAAGTGTGTCACCAACATACTTCAAGATGATAATCAGCAAGTTGTCCAACCGGTAACACATACAGAAGCCCACCTCAAATGCTCGAGAAACCATTCGTGACACCAAGTTTGCCACCAAAACAAAACGATGAGGAGCTAGAGGACAACCTTATCAGATCTCTCTTTTATGGTAGAAACAGGCATCGTCCTGACGCCCATTCACTAGTACTTAGCAAGATGATGTAGTCACACACCTCTTCATCAATGCAATCCTTGTATCTTTGAAGCCATGTCGAGAAAGAGATGCTAGATGAAACTCCAGCTAAAACAGTCTTATGCTTCGAGAAGTAAACTTTCCAAAAAATCCCTTGGTCTTCTTTTGCTTCCAATATGCAATAATCTATTAGGGTGCATTTGTGTTGAGGGTTACCCCATCTTTTGGGGGGGTTTCTTCTAAAATCCATATCCTTACCCCTCTTGTAGGACCCACTCAAAGACCACTGATGAACGTAGATTCCACCACTATAAAAGTCGATAATTGTAGTATAGGAGGCGGAAAATGATTTTTCAAAAAAACAAAAATTTTGAATGCTGTGAAATAAATTTTACTTGGTAAATATACTAAGGTTGAACATGGGGAACAGACAGTTTCTAGTTGCGTAGTTCTAAATTAAGTTGAATGATTAATTAATCTATAGGTTAATCTCGGTGTCAGAAAATAAAGTGAGGATAAAATAAAAGAAATGCAATGATGAAAATGCAAGCAAAAGAAACAGAGAAGATTAGTCCTCAAAATGGAATCACATGCCAAAAGAAATAAATTCAAGAAATATTTATCAATTGATTTTCAGGATGTATGTTAAAAGATTAATCTATGAATAATCCTATAAATAATGAGATCACAAGATGATTTTCATCTAAGAATACCTGACCTCAAAATCCCTCATGAATTACTCCTCAAAAATAATAAATTATAATCACATCAAATATATGGGAATCAAATCTCACAGAATGAACCTCTACAACATATCAAATTCCTTGAAACAATAATCAATAATGACAGGAATAATCAAATTAAATCTCATCAAGTAAACTATCAAGGGAATGGATTAATTTCTCATTAATTGTGTTCTCCCTACAAAGATTAATTCCTCAATTAATAATTAGCAATAATCACAAGAGGATTGTGCAAACTAGATATCCTTAATCGCATCCTTGCATAATAAATCGAATATTTCTCAAGATAAAAATGCATAAAATATTAGAATGCAACTTGCATAGATCAGATTAAAACTCAAATAATATTCAACGCAAATCAAACTCTAATATGTTCATGGAGTGTATAAGAACGTAGGGCATAGAATATGCTTCAAAATGACCCATTATACGCAAAAATTGGAGTTCAACTGAGAAATATACGATGAAATGAAATTCCATGCGTTAAAATGCAATAAAAATAAATTATTCTTATCAAAATGGTCTCTAGAGGGACTTATCTGTAATTACATAAAGATGATGAGGTCTCAGATGTAATTTTCCAATACGCATGCGTGCATGGCTGATGAATCTGTGATTCATCACTCTAAAAGTTGAAAATAGAGCTTTGTTCCCGAGTAAATAGCAGCATGTTTCCACTTATATTGTATAAATAGCATTCATGCACGCAAGCATAATATCTGCATTTTAGCATTCATATTTGCATTAAATAAGAAGTCAATTTCACTTGTAAATATCCACATGTATATTAGATAAAATACTTTATTTGTATATATTTTATACTAACTACAAAGCCAATAAAATCAACTCTATAGTGTATATATTACTAACACTAATTAAAGAAAAATCTAAAAACACTAACTTGCAAAATTGACCAATAAAACCCCAATCCAAGTTTGAGACTAGGAACCTTAAAATGTACATATCTCTCTCATACGACCTCCGAATTTGGTCTACTCACTTTTAAAGTAATATACATTCAAAGACCTTCTAAACAAGACTAATTTCATTAAAATCGGATCTCGTATGCAAAACTTGGATTTTGGGCTCCTTTTGTACATTGTACATATTGACCGTTTTGCCCCTGTATTTTACCATTTCATTTTCTTAATTATTGAAAATCCAAAAAATTAGATTAAGTTGTAAATATTCTTCTCATATTTTTTCTTTTTTTCTTTTGATTTTTCTCTTATTGAAAAATGACAAAAAAATTACAAAAGATAAAATGCGGTATTTTATATCTATAAGGTACCACCCAAAAATACATTTTTGTACAGATGACTTCGTTTGATTTTCAGCCCATCATGAAAGTTGTAGATCTCGTCGAGACGAGCAACTTTTGTGTTGACCACCCAAAAATGTTGTTTGATTTCAAGTCCTCAAAAAATGGGTGAAGCCCCGCAGCTGATGGTATTGTCCGATAGCCCAGCCGAGCCCTGGAGGGGCTTCGGCGAGGCTGGCGGCGCGAAGCTCCTGGCTGGAATGTAAGGGGGCTCAGACGCCTCCCTTTGGACCTGCAAAGCAACCAGAAAGCTTCGCGGGTCGAGGGCAAAGTGCCTCGACCCAAAGAAGTGGGGTGAAGGTGGCTGGTGGATCGGTGCGAAGGAGCTCCGGCGAGCTGGGGATGGAGGAGCTCGACTCCCAGCTCCGGGGCGAGCTGGGTTGGATGGCTGGGCGAAGAACGTGCGTGGGGGAACGGCGGAGATGGTGGTGTGCTCCAATGATCGAGATAGTGTGCGTGATGGTCGGAATCAGAGGAACACGTCGGAGAACGGATTTGGGCGAAATCGGAAATTACACTAAATGGGTAAGCGAAATGGGTACCTGGATGATGCGGGAGACTGGGCTGGAGTGTGGCTAACTCCTGGTCCTTGCCTCAAGGGTCGTCAACACCCGAGGCTCGAGCTCCGGTCAGACGTCGGAGCACGGCGACGCAAGGCAGCCGGATCGATGGTCCAAGCACCTCCTCCTCGCTGCGACACCGGTGGATGCAAGCTGTCACCTTGCTGGTTGCGATGGAGCTCACTGGAGAGAGAATGGGGAGCCAAAGATGGAATGAGGAGGCAGCTGAGCTCGGGCTTTATAGTGCTAGGGGTCCGAGAAGAAGAGGATCGGGCGAGCTCGGGAGCGCGCGGATCCCGAGGGGGCGGCTCCGGCGAGCATGCTGGATGCACAAGGAATGATCCGGACCTGGGATTTGATGGGTTGGCGATCGGATCTGGTGGGGGTAATTGGGAGAAGTCGGGTCGAAAAGCAGATCCGCGGCTCTGGTGGTCCTGGGGGAGGTGTTGACCGGGGGTCAACAGTCCCCCGTGGACCAATCAGAGCCCGCCAAGGCTGGAATTTTTATTTTATTTTTTTGGGCCTTTAAATGGCCGAATTTTCAAAAACTTAAAACACAAAATATTTTTGTTTTAATTTTTTCTATTTTTTTGTGATTTTTAATTAATTTTTGGAAATTAAAATAAAGTATATACATAGTAGCTATACATAGGTATATATACACTATATTGATTTTTGATTTTTGATTTTTAATTATTTATTTTTATACATTTTTATTCCCATTTTATATTTTATTTATTTATAAGATAAAATGAGGAATAAAAGGCTATTTTTATTTTATTTTTATTGTTTATATACATAGGGGAAATAATTATTTATGCACAATTATATACAAGGTATATATACAAGATATTTTTGTATTTTTAGTTTTGTAATTTTTATTTGATTTTTGTTTTAATTCTTTTTATTTATTTTATGTACAATATATACCATAAAATATTTACAAAAAGTTTTGGAAACAAATAGCTTTATTTACAAGGTGAAATAAGGTAAGGGAGGTGGTCTATGTACATGGTGAAAGGTTCTTTTTGGTATTTTTTTGATTTTTAGATTTTTATCTTGTTTTTTTTAATAGTTCCTAAGTATATACCAAATATATACAAGTATATTTTAGGTTGAGGAAAATATTATTTTATTGATTTACATAAATATTTACACATGAGCTCCTATCTCCCTCTACTTGTGGCTTTTATGCGGTCAGGCCCATGCTGAGCCCTCCCTTGGGTTAGGTTGCTCAATATTTATTCTAAATATTTCCCTCTTTTTCTTTTTCTTCTTTATTCTTTTATTTTTGCACAAAAACATGCTAATTATTTATATTTACAAAAATGCATGCTTTTGCTAACTTTTCCTATTTACACATATCTACATGCATTTGCATAGGTTTTTGTAGCTAAAATATAAGAATAAAGAGTGATGAATGGGTATTCATCAGAGCCCCACCTCCACCTCCAGGAGTTTTTGATGATATGCAGCACTGTCCACGACAGACATGTGGACCAGGACACGATCAGGATGATCGCCTTCCCCTTTTCACTGGCAGACAGAGCAGCCACCTGGCTGAAACATTTGGGGAGATTTGTCTACACCTGGGAGCAGCTCCGCACCGAGTACTTGAACAAGTACTATCCACTCGGGCGGACGAATGCAGCGAGGGCCCTGATTAGTAACTTCTCCATGTTCCCCAACGAGCAGTTTCACGAGGCTTGGGAGAGGTTCAGAGAGCTCCTGGACAGATGCCCGCACCACGACATCACGAAGCCGAACCTAGTTCAGAGCTTCTTCAGTGGGTTGTCACCAGAGCTACAGGGCCTGGTGAATGCTTCTTGTGGCGGGTCCTACTTCGCCAAGGACCACGACCAGGTCTGGGCCATTTTTGAGGAGATGGCAGAGAATTACATGGTGATGTCCCAGACCCGGCTCTACACTCAGAAGACCCAGCCACATCAGCCAGGACCCGTGCAGTACCAGAGGATAGCACGGGTAGATGCAGGTCCTTCCAGTTCATCCGCAGCAGCAACAACAGCAGAGTCATCAGCTGCGGACATGGGTATCATCAGCGAGAAGTTGGACCGCATGGAGCTGATCGAGAAGAAGCAGTGCCAGAGTATCACGCAGATGGAGCAGATGGCACAGGTCTTGAGCGACATGAAGACACAGCTCATGTGTCTCCAGGAGGCACAGACGGCTTCTCATCCCCGTCTTCAGTCGCGAGGCGACACCGGCAGCAGCAGCAGCTCATCCCAGCGCTCCAGCACTCCAGTGCAGCCTAGACAGGTTCACCTTGTACAGGCGGAGCCGTACCAGCAGCCGCAGCCCACCTACCAGTCTCCACCATCTCCAGAGATGCAGATGGTGGTCTACCAGCCAGACCAGCCTCTGGCAGTACTCTCGCCAGCCCCCTTTGATGCCGAGCCGTTGATGGATGTCAACGGGATTTGGTACGACCGCCCCCAGCCTGGGATCCGACGAGACCATCCCGGATTCAGGTGGGGGAGTGGTGGTGCCCAGCCCCAGCAGCAGCCGTCAGGACAGGGAGGGCAGTACTCCCATCAGAGAGACCAGCACCAGCCGCAGCAGCAGCCCCCAGCGTATCAGCAGCAGTCATCCTATGGTCCTCGTCCCTATCAGCAGCAGGGACAGTCTTGGAGACGTGAGCAGCAGGCTCACCAGGGATACCAGCAGCACCCTCCATCCTACCCCTCTTACCCACCACAGCAGTTCCAGCAGCCTCACCCACAGAGAGGCCACCCGTCGGGCTCCCACGAGAGCCCCGCCTTGGATGACATCGCCCGCATCCTCACGGACCAGCAGGCCACATTTAGACGGGAGATGGACGAGTTCCGCCAGGAGATGCGGGACCTGGTGAGAGGGAAGGCCGCCATACCAGCCCAGATAGAGCCCAATCCGAACAGCCTCAAGAGGAAATCTGAGCAGGTAGTACATACTGAGTTAGCCACTCCTAGTGATCCATTTGATGATACTTCTTCGGATCTATTTGATGCTGATTTTGTCACACTTAGGAGCGGTAGGACCCCAGCAGGCGGCGGCGCCTCATCTGAGCACCATCCCGAGGCGCCACAGGAGGAGGAGGAGAGCGGTACTGAGGCCGCTCCAGATGATGATGGTGGTACTGAGGCCACCAAGGATGCTGATCCCACCGACGGTACTGAGGCCGCCGCTTCACCAGATCTAGGAGGTGGTACTGATGCCACCCATTCAGCCAAGCCAGCCAGCGGTACTGATGCCGCACGACGTCTACCTTCAGCAGCAGCAGAGCAGCCAGCCTGTGGTGGTACTGAGGCCACCGGTGTTTGTAGAGACAGTGATGTTGTTTTTCCTCGTGGTCATGTATCTCGGAACTCTGCTATTAATAAAGGAAAAGGTTTACTTTCTTCTGGTCCCACTGTGGTGCATGATGTATGTGTGGATCCGGTCTTTGAACCGTCTAGACCTTTTCCTAGTCCTTCATCTGAGAAGGACCCAGTGATCCCCTTCCCTAGAGCCCTTCAGATGGGAAAGGGGAAGAAAAATGATCCAAAAAAGAGAGAGCTTGAGGAGTTCAGCCAGAGCATGATTGATCGATTCCATATCCAGCTGACCCTCCAGGAGGCTTTGCAGCACATCCCCCTTCTCCAGCGATCTTTGAGAGAGAGGACTACGGTTAGGAGGAGGAGGAGGAACCACACTTCAGAGATACATGTGCTGACCAAAGCCACGTGCTTTGCGATCCAGAACCGACTGCCAGCCAAGAGGCCAGATTCAGGGGCCCCGTATGTCAGATGCCAGATCAGTGAGCAGTGGTTCGACCGTACTCTTCTAGATAGCGGATCGTCGATTAACCTTCTTCCGGCAGCCCTTCTCGACCGCTTTGAGTTGGGCACTCTTCGACAGAGCAGGACAGTCCTTCAGTTCGCTGATCGATCTGTCAAGAGGCCGAAGGGGTTATTACGAGACGTTATCGTCACTATTCAGGGCCTGCAATTCCCCGTGGACTTCGTAGTGTTGGACATGGAGATCCCTGAGTCAGTGACCGATACCCCCATCATCCTTGGTCGTCCGTTCTTGGCCACAGCCAAGGCGGTGACTGATCATGATAGCGGGAAGGTGTACTTTCGCGTCCAGGGCGAGAGTATACAAATAGAGACGGTCGAGGACTACAGAGCCAGATTCAGATCCCGCTCAGATGCGAGTACAGACTCAGAGCAGCTGACAGACGCAGAGCCAGACATCCACCAGGACTGCGACTTTGTGATCACAGATGATGAAGCAGCTTGGGCAGACCTTGAGACACAGACTACCCTCTCACTTTCAGACACAGCTGATGCAGAGATGACAGCAGAGGAGAGTCTGGAGAGCACAGACCTGGTTCAGGATACCATTGAGGCAGCAGAGCCGGTCCTCGATCGCAGCACGATGACTAGTGATGGTGGTGCTGAGGCCACCTTGTTTTCCGGTGGTACTGATGCCACCGTTTCTGATACAGATCCCTCGGATTTAGAGTCTGATTGGGCTGATTGCTATGATCAGATGCCAGACCTGAGACCATCTGAGCCTATTGATGAGGAGGAGGTAGATGCAGAGCCGAGCAGAGACAGTACAATTGAGCCGCCTTCTCCCGATCCAGTTTGCGAGAGTATGCTTTCACTTTCCCAGGCAGATTTGGCCGACCTTGCAGCTTTCACTCAGTTTCTTCCACAGCCATGTTTGCCGGCACCCAGCATTCCAGAGCTGAAGCCGCTCCCTACTTCGCTGAAGTATCGATTCCTTGCGGGCGATCCAGAGATGTACCCAGTCATCATCTCCGCCGAGTTGACTGGAGAGCAGGAATCCCGTTTGATGGGGGTTCTTGAAAAGAACCGTAAGGCGATCAGATGGAGCGTAGAAGATCTCCATGGGATTAGTCCATCAGTGTGCTCCCACCATATCTATCTCGAGGAGGGGGCGAAGCCGTCGCGTGAGTTCCAGCGGCGTTTGAACCCCAACCTTAGAGAGGTTGTGATGAAGGAAATATCAAAGTGGTGGGGTGCATGTTTATTTATCCCATTTCCGACTCCAAGTGGGTCAGCCCCTTGCATGTGGTGCCCAAGAAGACGGGCATCACGACTGTGATCAGTGAGTCGGGAGAGGGAGATTGCTACACGAGTACCCACCTCTTGGAGGGTTTGTGTTGACTACAGGAGACTCAACCAAGCCACCAAGAAGGACCATTTCCCCCTGCCTTTTATTGACCAGATTATTGAGAGACTGGCAGGAAGAGCCATTATTGCTTCCTGGATGGGTACTCAGGCTACAACCAAGTGGCCATCCTTTACCACGAAGGAGGGGATAGCGTCTGGCGTCGGTGTATTCCTCAGGAGGAACACCATAGCGTCCTCACTTACTGCCACAAGCTTGAGGCAGGAGGACATCATTCTGGGAGGAGAACGGCACAGAAAGTGCTCCAATCCGGCTTGTGGCGGCCTACCCTCTTCAAGGACTCAGATGAGTTCGTGAAGAGGTGTACTGACTGTCAGAGGATGGGCACTTGTGGACAGCGTGATATGATGCCGATGCAGCCCATTCACTTCTGTGAGGTTTTTGACGCATGGGGCATCGATTTCATGGGTCCATTCCCTAAGAGTCAGGGATTTGAGTACATTCTGTTGGCCGTTGACTATGTGAGTCGTTGGGTGGACGCTATCCCCGCCCGAGCCGCTGATGCGAGGACAGTTTGCAGATTTTTGAGGAAGCACATCATCACGCGGTTCGGGGTTCCACGAGTTCTTATTTCTGATGGGGGATCTCACTTCATCAACGACCATGTGAAGGCACTTGCTAGCGAGTTCGGCATAGATCATCGTGTTGCTACACCGTACCATCCACAGATGAATGGTCTAGCCGAAGTGTCGAATAGGGAGATCAAGACTATTCTGCAGAAAGTCGTCTGCCCTGACCGAAAGGATTGGTCACAGCTTTTGGACTCGGTCTTGTGGGCATATAGGACGTCTTTCAAGACACCTTTGGGCACATCTCCCTTTCGCCTCGTATATGGCAAGCCATGCCATTTACCTGTTGAGCTGAGGCACAAGTCACTTGGGGCAGTCACAGACATACTTATGGATTCAGATGGTATAGGAGACCAGAGGAGGGCAGAGCTAGCTGCCCTGGAGGAGCTTAGAGATTCAGCTTTCTCAAGCAGCCTACATTATAAGGAGAGAGTAAAGGAGTGGCAAGATTCTCATATCAGCCACAAGCATTTTGAGATTGAACAGAGAGTATGGCTGTTTGATGCGAGGCTTAGACTATTTCCAGGGAAGCTACAGAGCAAATGGAAAGGACCTTATCTGGTTCGGAAGGTACACAACAACGGTAGCATCGACATATCTGAGTTGTCTTCTGAGAGTACCTTCCGAGTGAACGGCCATCGGCTCAAACCATTTCTAGATCATGAGCCGCGGGTCGTTGATATTGCCCCTATTCATTTGCGTGAGATGTGGTCTTTGACTCACATCTAATGCATCTCACGCCTGAGTTTTACTGATCTTCCGCTGTATATAGATCCAGATGTCCATATCATCACATTCTTTAGTCCCACATCCCTTTCTCCATCTTGTGATTATGCTATACTTAGGGGTGCACTTTACCCTAAGTATAGGGGGGATGTGAGACATTTCGGGTATTTCTTTTGTTCCTGTCTACCCCTGTTTTGCTGCCTATACTTAGGGGCATTTCACCCTAAGTATAGGGGGGGTAGACCATGTACATTCTCCACTCAGGTTTTCCCTTCGTGTACAGCCTGCTATACTTAGGATTACTTGATCCTAAGTATAGGGGGAAGACCCGAGTCCATCTTGACTTTTTCATTTCCTTTTGTATAGCCTTTCTTTTCACTTCCCTATACATAGCACGAGTTATGTCTTCTTCATCGCTCTTGACTCCGAGGACATCGTTCGAGCTAAGTATAGGGTGGGTGTGTATATATTTCATATATACTTTAGCCATAACTCGTACTTTGTGTGAGTGTGTAATAAATAAAAATGGCAAAAAACCACAAAAATTAAAAATTTTCATGTACATAATCTTCTTTTATTTGCACATACATAGCTAGTGTACAAATTATTTTTGTAAAAAAGATTTCAAAAATCTTTTGTGTGTAAAGCTTGTGTAAATATTTTGGTATCAAAATTATGTATATAGTACAAAATTTTTCCAAAATGTTTTGAAAATCAAAAGTTTGCAAAAATCTTGTGTAAATGTGTGTAAATATCTTTTTGCAAAAACCTGCACTTCATGCATCATCATTCATGATTTCAAAACATTTTTCAAAAATTTTGCATGATTGTAAATATTGTGTAAATATGCATCTTTTTGTACATATGTATATAGTTTTTCTTGGATGTTAGTTGACATTTAAACTAGCCTGGAATCAAATTGAGAAATGGAGCTTGATTAAGATCTTAATCCACCTAATTCTAAGAGGAACTTATAGGGCTTAGGTTTAAGGCTTTTCAGGTCCATGGTGACTTAATTCTTTGAGTCCACTAGGCTATGATCACTTGCCATCTCAATGAGCCTAAGTAGAGAACTTAACAACAACACATGACTCATATAGATTATGGCTTTACTTGGACAACCGCACTATGCACCGAGCTCTCTACGGATGAGGTGGTGAGGAGGCAGTCTTCCTTGACTTGGGGTAGCATATGAGGGTAGTACTTCTAGGCGGAACCTCTCTTCTTCTTATAGTGAAGGAAGTGCGTCTCAACTTGGTCTGGTTGCCATGAAGTCTAACGACGGGAGTTGTGGGTTGCAATAAAGCTTCAAAAGAGGGATAGTCTACTGGCTCAAGAGGAAAAACTCCTTGTAAATATGCTGCACATGTATATGTTGTATAGATGCAGTCGAAAAAAAAATGCAAAAGAAAAGAACCTCCAAAAAAGTGGTGGTCTGAGAGAAAATGATAATCCCACCGGAGTATGTATATAAGTGCAATAAGCAAAGCTTGGTTTCATGATCCACCTGTTGTAGCTTGCAGCAGGGAGACTTGGCTACACTGGTCAAGCTCCCAAGGGTACTTGGCTACACTGGCCTTGACCCATTCTCTTCTTCCCCTCTTCTTGAGCCGGTTATACTTGAACTTAGAAGGGAATACCCCGCTCCTCGAGGAAAGAGTGGCCAGATTGAGGTCATAGAGTTACCTTGTTGGGAGGGTTGTCAAGTTGCCATTTCTGAGGTGGAGAGCTTAGACCTCACTTTCACAGGACAAGAAAAGATTCATGGTCTTCAGGGTTTGTGATTGATGACTTGTTCTGATCTGGAGCATTGAGGAGTCTTGGTTATAGATTGGTGGAACTTAGAGGCTGTTAGGTTTTAAGCTTAAGTCTAAATAAGGTTCCGACACATTAATAATCCAAAGATCTGATTAAGCTCCATACCCCAATTTAATGAAGGCAAGTTTAATAATCAACCTTGATCCATGTACATTCTCTTTTTCTTTTTCTGTCTTTCTTTTTCACTTCTTTTTCAAATAAGTGTTTGCTAAGGGACTAGCAAAGTATAGTATAGGGGGGTGATGAATACCCATTCATCACTCTTTATTCTTATATTTTAGCTACAAAAACCTATGCAAATGCATGTAGATATGTGTAAATAGGAATAATTAGCAAAAGCATGCATGTTTTAATACTTATAATTAGCATGTTTTTGTGCAAAAATAAAAGAATAAAGATTAAAAAGAAAAAGAGGGAAATATTTAGAATAAATATTGAGCAACCTAACCCAAGGGAGGGCTCAGCATGGGCCTGACCGCATAAAAGCCAAGTAGAGGGAGATAAGGGCTCATATATGTAAATATTTATGTAAATAAATAAAATTATATTTTCCTCACCCAAAAATATGCTTGTATATATTGTGTATATATTTAGAAAATACTAAAAAAATTAAAATCAAAAAATCCAAAAATATCTTTTCACCATGTACATAGACCATGATCCTTTATTTATTTCACCTTGTAAATAAATTTATTTATTTTTAAAACTTTTTGTAAATACTCTATGCTATATATTGTAAATAAAATAAATAAAAATAAGTAAAACAAAAATCAAACAAAAATGACAAAATTAAAATTACAAAAATATGTTGTACATGTACCATGTACATAGTTGTACATAACTAATTATTTCACCTATGTATATAAATAATAAAAATAAAATAAAAATAGCTTTTTATTCCACATTTTATCCTATAAATAAATAAAATATAAAATAAGAATAAAAAGGTATAAAAATAACTAATTAAAAATCAAAATCAAAAACCCTATATTGTATATATACCTATGTATAGCTATA